>CM055117.1:580931333-581233843 GCA_029206835.1 Rana muscosa
TCCCTCTCCTGAGACACGTGCTGCCTGGAAGCATGGGTCCAGAGAATTGGACCTAGTGCTTTTGGGACGCACCCAGAAGAAGCTGTTATACCAGAATCAGCGAATCTTTGAGTTTGGTGACAAGAACAGCCGTTTGTTGGTGTATCTTTCTAAACCTGACTATCAGCCATGCAGCATACCCAGAATTAAGAGCGCAGAGGGCATAGTGGTAGAACAGAACACTGAGATCATGGAAGCCTTTATCTCCTTTTACTCCTCCCTATATGCTACTAGAGCTCACTACACGATTGTGGAATTGGATGACTATCTTGCTGATATCTTGTTGTCCAGACTTCAGACCCAGCAGGCGTCAGATCTTGACGCTCCTCTGACGACTGAGGAAATTGGGGAGGCTATCCAATCCTTTGCCCAAAATAAAACTGCCGGGACTGGATGGGTTCCCCATCGAGTGGTATCTGCAATACAAAGATTTGCTTTTACCCCATCTAAGCAGGGTATATGATTTTGCTATGGAAACGGGACAGCTACCCCCCTCTATGTCATAGGCATTGATTGTCCTCATTCCTAAACCACATAAGGATCACCTCCTATGTGAATCTTACAGACCAATATCACTCATCAACTCAGATGTTAAGATTTTGGCCAAGGTGCTCGCCCGGCGATTGAACACAGTTATTGCTACCATTATTGGTGCGGACCAAACTGGGTTCATCCCTGGGCGATCGCCCTCCATCGACCTGCAGAGATTGTTTACCAATCTTCAGGCCACTCATGCGTAAATGGGTTCCAGGGCGGTTCTAGCCCTGGACGCACACAAGGCATTTGATTCAGTCGAGTGGCCTTATCTGCTGGAGGTCTTGGCAAAGTTTGGTTTTGGCGGTGCCTTCATCAGATGTGTCCAGTTGTTATATTCGAAGCCCACTGCTCGACTGAGGGTGAACGCGGTTGTGTCTGACCCCTTTCCGATAAAGAGAGGCACCAGACAGGGGTGCCCTCTGTCGCCGTTGCTCTTTGCACTGGCGATAGAGCCCTTGGCAGCACTGATAAGATCCTGAGGGGAGGTTGCGGGACTGACGATTGGGGGTCTGGAGGAGAAGGTGTCCCTTCATGCTGACGACATGTTAATATATTTGTCGGATCCCCAGTTGTCTCTCCCAGTCCTGCTGGAGATTATTGGCAAGTTTGGGCATTTCTCCGGGTTCCGGGTTAACTGGGACAAGTCCATCCTATTTCATATTGACCAGGCAGACCCACCCATGATACCCTCCTCTTGCCCACTACAAATAGTCACCTCATTCCGATATTTAGGAGTTTTGGTACAGCTCCCTATTACCTCTTATGCTAAACTCAATATAGACCCCCTTATAGGGAGAATGAAGACCACATTCAAAACCTGGACAAATCTCCCACTTACCTTATTGGGCAGGATTCATATTTTTAAAATTATATTCCTGCCGCGATTTCTGTATGCATTGGGTAATTCACCAATATATGTCACTAAGCTTAAATTTAAAGAAATAGACTCCATCCTTACTTCCTTTTTGTGGAGGGGGGGAGTAATCAGGATTGCCAAGACCACCCTCCAGTTACCGTTACTGGAGGGCGGATTAGCCTTACCCTGCCTCCACACCTACTATATTGCCTCACAATTAGCTCATGCACATTGGTGGTTTTTTCCTGAAGCCAACAACGCAGCCACTGCTTTGGAGGCTGCTATCCTCACCTCCTATGAATCCCTGCAGAGCCTGATTTATCGTATGTCCCTCAGAGGGCAGGAGGGTACGAGTGTCCTGGCAATGACTATAAGGCTTATTAAGCTAACAAAACTACAGTCGTTTGCTAATAGTAATACTTACTCGCCGAACACTCCACTCTGGGGGAACCCGACTCTACCAGAGTTCTTCCACAGATCTGACGGGGGATTCTGGTCGAAAAGGGGGGTAAAAACTATCCTGCATTTATTCTCAGACAATGTGTTTCGTTCTTTTGATGAATTTCGTAGAGATTACAATCTACCACACACAGCTTACTTCCTCTACCTACAGATACGCCACACTGCAGCAACGCAGTTTGGTCTTCGCAACATATCTATTCAGCTCTCCCCACTGGAACTTATGTTGACCAACCCCTCTCACACCAAGTTAGTTTCTACATATTATTGGTCCCTTCTGCATTCCACGACTCAAAGGCTGAGCAAGACGGCTGCCAGCTGGAGAGCCGATATCCCCGAGCTTTCTGGCAGGAGCTTTTGCCCCTCCAGGTTCCCTCTGTCATCTCTTCTCGTGACAAGGTAATACAAACTAAATTGTTATACAGATCCTACTTTACTCCATGCTTACTATTTAAACTGAATAGATTGCCCTCTGCATTATGCTCTCGTTGCGGCATGGCTGACGGCACGTTCTTTCATTTAATGTGGGAATGTGATCCGATCAGGCAGTTCTGGTCCGAGGTCACGGCCTTCATTAGTTCATTATATATACAAAAGGTGTAGCGCTGGATGAATAAAACTATATATGACCATATAGTGAACTAATTGACAAGAAAAAAGTATATAAAAAAACTGTGTAAATATTACAAATGAATAAAACACATCATAGTTCATATGTGCTGTGACAAAAAATGAATGTATCTCTCCTCTGTTCAAAGATTTGATGATAAAGAGTTCTACAGAGTGCAGGTATCCGATGTTGAACATGGGGATAACCATCCAATGCTTAGAAAAAGATCCCGCCACCAAGGTGTAGAGTAAAGGCTTACCAGACAGCCTGCGACTGGGTCAAAACAGGCTCAGTAGAGTGATGGTTCTCGATGGTTGTGGTGATGAGAGATGTGTGGGGGGTTCATTAGTTCATTGACTCAATTACCTAATGTATGTAATCCTCTAAGGTGTTTACTGGGTTATATTGATGATAGTATATCCGAGAGTACACAAACATTTCTGAGAATAGTATTGTTTTATGCTAAAAAAGCAATAACCTTCCATTGGAAGTCTCCATCCTTACCCACTATTGCCTTCTGGCTCACTAACATTAACCATGCTGTATCATTATATAAACTGACATATGAGGCTAGAGGGGTCTGAAAAAATTCAGGAAAGTTTGGGGCTACTGGGTTGATTCTGAGAGCACTGTCTCTCCTGCTCCTTAAAAATGTGACTGATTTTTGTCTTCTTGATATATGCCAATTGTTTACCAGCTTTCTAAAAAAACATTTTGCACTGTACTGGATTGGGCTATGTTCGCTCTATATGTGTCTGTTTGTTGTCTATTGTGATGCCGCGTACACACGGCCGTTTTTCTCGTTGAGAAAAACGAAATTTTTCCCATTCGACGAGAAAAACGATCGTCTGTGGGCTTTCTGTCGTTTTTTTCGGCGAGAAAAACAGCATTAAAAACGACGAGAAAAATTAGAACATGTTCTAATTTTTCTCGTCGTTTTTTTCGTCATGTTTTCCGCGGCAGTGTTTCCCATAGGGAAACACTGCCGCGGAGCCCACACACGGTCGTTTTTTTTGACCAAAAAAAAAATGACATTTAAAACGGCCGTGTGTGGGGGGAACAAGCTGTTCCTCGTTTTTTTTTTTTTTATATAATCAGTATTTTATTGTTTTCAAAAAATGACAGATAACAGGACATGTTCAACAGTTGGTGGTTAAAATAGAGAACACCGACCTCGCAGGGCCGAGATAGCAAGAGCGGTACGAAAACATAGGTTGAACAGGGGAATACATATACAATTACAAAGCCAAGGTGACAGATACCTAATGGGGTGCCCCCAGTGTCCACTGGGTCGACAAGCATTGTGGGGGTCCAAAGGGGGCCTTGGCATAGCAAATAGCCGTGGGGGTGTGGGCAAAATATATAGCTTCTTGACCTGCCCATGTACAGCCCTGTCCCCGGCCACGAGCCAGGGGGCTGTAACCCAAAATGTACTACATGTATGGGACCGAGGCCCGCGACCAGGGCAGGGGGGGGGGCCAGGAGGCCTCCATCAATCCGCCCCCCACCCCCCCCCGCGCGCCAAGGGCCCCAAAAGGCGTCAAAGTGTACCCCCTCGGGGCCGCCAGTGTCCCTGTATAGTCAGGGGACGGCCCCGCGAGCACAGAGGGACTTCTGCATCTACACTCCCCCACAGCTGAACAATAGGTATTTGAGCTTGACACCAGTATAACAATAAGGCCACCATAGAACTTGTAAGATAAAATAGGAAAGGAACAGAGGGGAGGAAAAAAAAAAAAAAAAGGGGGGGGGAGAGAAGAAGAGGGAGGGGGAGCGTACCTGCGGTCTAGGAGAGGGCTGCGTTCAGATCCACACCGAGCACGCCACGCCAGGATCAGACCATCTGTATGGCCCAGTGCCAATGTCTGCAGCCTACTAAGGGAGTGTCGTTCTGTCTTCTAGGCGCGCCGTAACCTGTGTGTTTTAAGGGAGGGGTCTGCCAATTCCAGTAAGGCAATATCCAAACTGGAGGGTACGCAGTCAGGGTCAGAAACATATTCAGACCAGGGTGCCCAGACGTCGGTAAACCGTTCCCGGGTGCCTCGACAAGTCGCTACCCAGTCCTCTGCCTCTCGCACCGCATTCACCCCACCGATCCACTCCGCCCGAGTAGGAATTTTGGGCTTTTTCCAGTATATTGGGAGCAGGCGCCTTGCTGCATTAAGCAGGTGGGGCAGCACACTTTTCTTGAATCGGCTGAGCGAAATCGGGGGGACATGCAGAAGAAAATGCTTTGGAGAAAAAGGAACATCTATCCCTGTTACTAATTTTATTTGGTCTCGTAAGTCTTCCCAAAATGGCTTAAGTAGGGGACAGTCCCACCATATGTGGAGGAACGTACCTCGGAGTCCACAGCCGCGCCAACAGAGCTCGGATGTAGAGGGGTAAATGCGGGCCATCTCCGCTGGTACCCGGTACCAACGGGACAGCAATTTAAAGTTTGTCTCCTGAGTCTTGGAATCAATAGAGGACGAGTGGGTGAGGTAGTATAAATGAGTCAGTTGTGTTTCCGTAAGAACGTGTCCCAGGTCGGTTTCCCAGCGTCGGATGTAGGCGGGCCTGGGCTGAGAAGCGGTCGAGTCTAGAAGTCGATACAGTTCTGACACCAGGTGAGGGGCAGGAGTCTCTGCAATGAAAAGGCGCTCAAATTGGGTGAGGGACGATGTGTCTCTAATCGTGTGACCATGTACCTCGAAGAAATGGTGTAGTTGCCTGTATTTCCAGAAATTCATTCGCTGGCCCTGATGTCCGGCCCGGAGAGCCTCAAAACCCAGGAGTTTGCCGTCTTTCATGAGTTTGCCACAACTAGCGTTTCCGTCATCCACCCATGGCCCAAAAAAGGCCATTTGTTCACCTGGGGGGAACCAATGGAAACCGCCCAACGGGGTCAGCGGGGACATAGGGGGGGCCAAGTTCAGCAGTGGGTTGATCTTGTCCCACACCGACAACACCTGAGTCGTCAGTGGGGAGGTCATCTCGGATAGCCCCCTATGTTCCCGAGACAGCCATGGCGCGTAGGACAAATTCCTGCCCGCCATGCTCTTCTCTAGGGAGACCCAGAGTTTCGAATGGGTGTGGAAACGCCAATCGAGGATCCTCTGCAGGGCTATAGCCCGGTAGTATCTCCTAATGTCCGGGACCCCCAAGCCGCCCCCCCGCCTTGGCCGCTGTAGCACCCTCAGGGCTATTCTGGGTTTACGCGCGTTCCATATAAAGTCAGATAGCATGCTAGAGAGACGGTCAAAGAAAAGTCTGGGTAGCGGAACTGGGAGCATTTGTAGGTAAAAAAGTATGCGCGGTAACACGTTCATTTTTATTATGTTCACCCGGCCTATCCAAGTAAAGGCAGTACGCGTCCAGTGTGAGAGATCACTCTTGACCGAGGCCAGTAGTGGGGGGTAGTTAACGGCGTATAGGGTGTCAAATCGGTCTGTAAGTTGTATACCCAGGTAGCGTATAGACGATGTGGCCCAGGTAAAGGGGAAGGCAGCTTTGAGACTCGAGACCAAGTGGGGGGGCAGGCAAATGGGAAGAATCTCCGACTTCGTGAAATTGATCTTGAAGTTGGAGATCAACCCAAAGAGTTTCAGTTCTTTCATCAAGTTGGGCAACGAGAGTAGGGGGTCTGAAAGGTGGAAGAGGACATCGTCGGCGTATGCCGAGAGCTTATGTTCTGTGTTCCCCACCTGCAGTCCTTTAATATCTTTGCTGGCACGCACTGTGCGGAGTAATGGCTCCAGCACCAGAGCAAACAAGAGGGGGGACAGGGGGCACCCCTGCCTCGTGCCGTTTCTAATGGGGAATCGAGAAGAGAGGGTCCCATTGACTTTGACCTGTGCGCAAGGCGTGGAATACAGGGCCAGAACCGACGCCGTCATCCGCGGGCCTAACCCTATTGACCTAAGTACTGCTGTTAAATAAGACCAGTCTACACGGTCAAAGGCCTTTTCTGCGTCTGTCGAGAGAATTATGTATGGCTGTGGGTTCCGACGGGTCTGGGCCCAGTGGACGAGATGGACAGCTCTGAGGCCTCTCTGCCTATAATGAAGCCGGTTTGGTCTGGGTGGACAATCTCAGGTATAAGGTGTTTCAGTCTGTTTGCTAGTATTTTTGCCAGGAGTTTTATGTCTAAATTAAGGAGGGAAATGGGACGGTAGCTCTGGGGGACAGTGGGGTCCTTGCCCTCCTTTGGAATCACAGTGATGTGGGCCAAGAGGGCCTCAGAGGGAATGTCTTTCCCCCCTGCTATAGAATTAAAGTATTTGCACATGGGGGTCGCCAATTGAGAAAAAAAGGTCTTGTAATATGCCTTAGTAAACCCATCAGGGCCAGGACTCTTCCCATTGGGCAAGGACTCCACCGTTGCCCCAAGCTCGGTCGTTGTGATCGGTAGCTCCAGGGCCAAGGACTGGTCCTCTGTAAGGGGGGGGAGACCGGCCGAGGCAAGGTATTCCCGGATCGCTTGTTGTCTAGCTTCATGTGTGGTAGGAGGGAGCTCAGAGTCTAAGTGATAAAGTGTGGCATAATAATCACGGAACTCTGAGGCAATCTTAGAAGACTGCATCATCATTCCCCCTGAGGAGGAGCGCAGTTTTTGTATGTACGTCAGGGCATGTCTTTTTCTAAGGGCCCGCGCTAGCATCCGTCCGCATTTGTTCCCGTGCTCGTAGTATTTGTGGGCCATATAGCGAAACTGTTTACGGGTTTGGCGGTCAAGAAGGCGCAGGAATAGTTCCCGTAATTCAGTCAGTGCCTTCAACGCCTCAGAGGTCCCATTTGCCTTGTGTTGAAGTTCAGCCCTCCGGAGGGCAGCGTGTACCCTCAAGAATTCTGCCCCACGAGCCTTTTTAAGTCTGGATCCCTGAGAGATCAGCTCACCTCGGACCACCGCCTTATGGGCTTCCCAGATCACTCCCTCTGTCAGAGCATCTCCCGCGTTTTCACTAAAGTAATGGGTCAAGGTATCGGACACTTCCTTCACTACCACCACATCGTCCAACAGATTATCATTCAACCTCCACGTCCAGGCCCGATGTGTGCCCGAAGGTAGGGTGAAGGCAACCGTTATCGGGGCGTGGTCTGAAATGGAGATGGTGCCAATGGACGCAGTGTGAAGGAGTTCTAGAGTCTTAACATCCACATAGATGTGGTCTATACGTGTGTAGACGTCGTGTACTTTAGAGTAGTAGCTGAAGTCACGGTCCGAAGGGTGTAGAACTCGCCAACAGTCTGTTAGGAGATGAGATTGGAGCGTCTTGCGGAAGTGTTTAAGGAACACATAGGAGTGTGGGGATCTCGCATGGGACGTGTCGAGCAGAGGGTCAGGGCTGATGTTGAAGTCACCTCCAAGAATCAAGAAGCCTTCTCTAAAGTCAGCCAGGCGTTCCAAAGTAGCGTCAATGAAAGTGAGTTGGTCTGTATTTGGGGCGTATATCGTCGCAAACGTATACGTCTGGCCAGCAATACTGCCCTTAAGAAACACATATCTACCTAGGGGGTCTATTTTACTGTCAGAGGGTTGGAAGGGGCAAGATTTGTGGACAGCAATGGCCGTCCCTCTAGACTTGGGCGTAGGGGAGTTGCTAAGGAACCATTGATTAAAAAGATGAGTAGGAAGCTTAGGAAGGGACTGCGGCGTAAAGTGGGTCTCCTGAAGGAAGACCACCTGCGATTTCAGGCGCTTTAACTCCCACCACAATTTACTACGCTTGTGGGGTGAGCAAAGACCTCTGACATTATATGAGCTTACCTGTAGCTTAGTCATAGGGAGAGGGAAGATGGTCGAAGCTCGCAGATTGGTGGCACGCTCGGTGTGGGTGACGCAGCGGCAGGTCGCTCCTGAATGAAAAGAGAAGGATAGGGAAGAGAAAAGGAGGGGGGGGACGAAAAAAAAGAAGAAAAAACACATGAGACAAATACAAAATACAACACAAACATAGCAGAGTGGCCGGAGCCATCTGAACATAGAAAACCTCTAAGGGCCATGCTTGGGATCCCGCCCCCTGTAAGGGGAGGGGGCCCGAGTCCTAGCCCACGATCCCTATGGGGATCAGATCCCAAAAAAGGGTGGCCTACGGGGGGTACGTGGACCAACATAGGGGGGTAGGCGAGGGGGGCTCCCAGCTCCGCCCATCTCATCTAACACGTTGTAGTGGGGGAGGGGTAGTAGAGGGGATACTTCTTGTGGGCGAAAAACAGAGGACATTGGGACACCGAAGCCTGTTGTAGGTGCTCAAGGCACGACCTGGGAGTCTATGGCTTGGTTATCAAAGGGAAGGCAAATTAGATAGTGGACCCTCCACAAAACAAGTCCCACTGTTAGACCCTTGAGGAGACTGGGCCTATGGAGGGTTCAGAAGGATGTCGTCTGCGATCCCGTCTGCGAGTCTTGCGCTTGGATACTTGCCACGGTTGAGGTGGCGGTAGTCTGGTAGCAGAAAAGTCTGGTGTTCCCCTCCAGTCAGGAAAGTCCACCGGATCCAGGTCTAGAGAGGACAAAAAATTTGGGAGATCATCCTTAGTGCGGAGAGTCACCGTTTTGCCATCTTTGGTGACCTGAAGAAAGAAGGGGAAGCCCCAACGGTACTGGAGACCTGCATCTTGGATAGCCACCAGGAGGGGGCGTAGAGATCTGCGCTGCATGAGAGTGCGGCGAGAAATGTCCTGGTAAAAGGCCAAGTGTGCGCCATCAAAATCAAAGTAGGGCTTACCCCGCATTTTCTGCATGATGCGGTCTTTTATTGTGTACTTATGCAGCTTACAAATGATATCTCTGGGATTATTCACATCTTGGGAAGGGGGTTTCAAAGCCCTGTGCGCGCGATCTATCTCAATGGTGGCTGTGGCAGGCAGTCCCAATATTTCCTTAAAGACTCCTTCTAGGGTGGGGACAATGTCCCTAGCACCAGTGGCCTCAGGCAGGCCTCTGATCCTAATGTCAATCTGATGATCCTGAGTGGTGCACTTGTCTTGCAGCATAGCGATAACAGGGAGGGCTTCCTCAAATCTCTGTTCTAAGGATTCCATCCTTCCTCCCAGTTGAGACGTGTCAGCTTTGAGCTGGGCAATGTCCTCTGTTAGGGCCTTCTCTACCCTATCAGCGAAGCGCTCCAAATCTGCTTTGGTGGGGAGCGACCAAATATGGCGCCTGATGTCTGCCTCTTCCAGGGGATCTGGGCCTGCCGCCTCATCCGCCCGCAGAGAAGGGGAGCCCGGGGAGGTCGGGGGGACCGTGTCACTCACCGATCCCGGGGATGGTACAGGAGAGCCAGTCTGCTGCTGCGAAGGGGCAGGTGCGTTCTGGGAGGCCTTGGCGGCTTTCTGGGCCTTTGCTGCCGACGCCATCTTTGCAGCCTCGCGGCCTCGCCCGTTGCTCTCGGGGAAGAAACCAAGCTGTCCCTGCCTGGTACGGTCGGTCCGCGGTGGCTGCGAGGATGCCCGGGACTTCTGAGGCATAATAGAAGGCCGATGGAGTGAGATTCTCCCCCTGAGCGATGATGAAGTGCGGCGATGAGACGGAGCTGTGGAGACGCACGTCCTCACTCCTCCATAGCCAGGACACGCCCCTGTTCCTCGTTTTTAACGTCGATTTTCTCGACGGTGTTTTCACCGTCTAAAAAATCGATCGGGTGTACGCGGCATATGTCTTGTTTTGAAAAAAAAAACGTAATAAAAAATTTACCTTTAAAAAAAAAAAAAAAAAGAACCCCAGTACTAAATACTAAAAATTACTTTAGCAGCAATTCCAGAAAATGATCAGACTACTGTTTATAAAAATTTGCTTTCAAAATAAATCTATGACAGGTCCTTTAGCGCTTGCATTAGGCAGCTCTTGGTCCTGTGCTTTTTCTAAACCATTTATGACTTTAACATTTGTCTTTTCATCTTCTCCTTGTCATCATTTTCCATTTTTGGCAGAGTGTTCAGATCCTCTGTTATACTTCTGTAACTTACGCTGCTAATGGCTTCTTATTTGGCAGTATAGAAATTGTGTGCTGTTTTATTAGCATATTTCTACATAACTATTATAATTATGCAGTCTCACTCAGATTTTTTGGCTTGCCCTTAAAATGGGTAATGCACCAGCTTTTGTAGGTTTACCCAAAATGTACACATACTTCTAAGTAAGCGATTCCCTATCCTCGCACTCTTTGTTAAATCTAAGTTCTTTATTTAGAAAACTCTGTCAAAACTTCAACTGTGCTTAAATAACTTTAAGAATGTCATGGTTATAGTTCTTGAAATATTCCTAAGAACGACTGTGAGGAAATGTACGCTTGGGTGGTACAAAGTATGAGAAAGTATAGAAGGAAAATGGATCTTTGCCAGCGCCTGTGAATGCCGAACAATTATGTTTGCTTTGTCATCACATGGAAATTGCACATCCATCCCTCTTCCTGAACTGATCCTAGACTGCAAGATATAATGTCGTGCTGCTTGCCAGTAACAAATAATATTTAACCTGTTTCTGACAGAGGCGGCTGATTTACTTGAATGTTAAATGTTTACTAAGCTTAGTAAATGATATAAAGCTGCATATACATATGCAACATATGCTCCTTAATTACCTGGGAATGCTGTTTTCCATGATTCTGTACTTTTAAAGCAGTTTTTCTTTTTTTTTAGTGGGGGGGCTGCTATGTATTGGTGCTTGCTTTTGGGAGATTTCTACATATTTTATGTTCAAATTACATGTAAAGAAGGGTAAACCCTGTGATATTTGTCAGTGGGCTGTGTGTTCTCAGTGAGAGATTTCCTACTTTCTGCTCTGCTGAATATTGTAAAAGAAAGTGGGAACACAGATATAGCTATACCTAAAGCTTCAAAAAAAAATGTCCTGAGTTCCACTCGTATGATTAATTAATAAATATGAACGTTTACAGAGGGTTTTACATTAATTCATGAGTGTTTCTAAAAATATATTTTTTTTAAAGTGAATATATACTATATTACCAAAAGTATTGGGACACCTGCCTATCCACGCACATGAACTTTACTGGCATCCTAGTCTCTGTCCGTAGGGTAAAATACTGATTTGGCCGACCCTTTGCAGTTATAACAGCTTCAACTTTTTTGGGATGGCTGTCCACAAGGTTTAGGAGTGTGTCTATGGGAATGTTTGACCATTCTTCCAGAAGCACATTTCTGAGGTCAGGCACTCATGTGAATGAGAAGGCCTGGCTCACAGTCTCTGCTCTAATTCATTCCAAAGGTGTTCTATTGGGTTGAGATCAGGACTCTGTGCAGGCCAGTCAAGTTCCTCCACCCCAAACTAGCTGATGGGGGACATTCTCATGTGAAGAGGGCTGCTGATGGGGGACACTGATGTGAAGAGGGCTGCTGATGGGACACACACTCTGATGTGAAGAGGGCTGCTGATGGGGGACACACTCTGATGTGAAGAGGGCTGCTGATGGGGGACACTGATGTGAAGAGGGCTGCTGATGGGACACACACTCTGATGTGAAGAGGGCTGCTGATGGGGGACACACTCTGAAGTGAAGAGGGCTGCTGATGGGGGACACACTCTGATGTGAAGAGGGCTGCTAATGGGGCACACACTCTGATGTGAAGAGGGCTGCTGATGGGTCACACACTCTGATGTAAGGGGCTGCTGATGGGGGACACACTCTGATGTGAAGAGGGCTGCTGATGGGGGACACACTGATGTGAAGAGGGCTGCTGATGGGGGGCACACTCTGATGTGAAGAGGGATGCTGATGGGGGACACACTGATGTGAAGAGGGCTGCTGATGGGGGACACTCTGATGTGAAGAGGGTAGCTGATGGGGGGCACACTCTGATGTGAAGAGGGCTGCTGATGGGGGACACACTGATGTGAAGAGGGCTGCTGATGGGGGACACTCTGATGTGAAGAGGGCTGCTGATGGGGGACACACTGATGTGAAGAGGGCTGCTGATGGGGGACACACTGATGTGAAGAGGGCTGCTGATGGGGGACACTCTGATGTGAAGAGGGCTGCTGATGGGGGAAACTCTGGTGTGAAGAGGGCTGCTGATGGGGAACACTCTGATGTGAAGAGGGCTACTGATGGGGGACACTCTGATGTAAAGAGGGCTGCTGATGGGGGACACACTCTGATGTGAAGAGGGCTGCTGATGAGGGACACACTCTGATGTAAGGGGCTGCTGATGGGGACACTCTGATGTGAAGAGGGCTGCTGATGGGGGATACTCTGATGTGAAGAGGGCTGCTGATGTGAAGAGGGCTGCTGATGGGGGGCACTCTGATGTGAAGAGGGCTGCTGATGGGGGACACAATCTGATGTAAGAGGCTGCTGATTGGGACACTCTGATGTGAAGAGGGCTGCTAATGGGGGACACAGTCTGATGTAAGGGTCTGCTGATGGGGACATTCTGATGTGAAGAGGGCTGCTGATGGGGACACACTCCGATGTAAGGGGCTGCTGATGGGGAAACTCTGATGTGAAGAGGGCTGCTGATGGGGGACAAACTCAGATGTGAGGAGGGCTGCTGATGGGGGACACACCCTGATGTAAGGGGGCTGCTGATGGGGACACTCTGATGTGAAGAGGGCTGCTGATGGGGGACACACTCTGATGTGAAGAGGGCGGCTGATGAGGGACACACTCTGATGTGAAGAAGGCCGCTGATGTGGGACACACTCTGATGTAAGGGGGCTGCTGATTGGGACACTCTGATGTGAAGAGGGCTGCTGGTGGGGGACACTCTAATGTAAGGGGGGCCTGTTGGGGACACTAATGTAAGGGGGACGCTGTTGGGGACACTCTAATGTAAGGGGGACGCTGTTGGGGACACTCAAAATTAAAGTGGGTGGGTCTGGATGAAGTCCAGGGCCATATTTTTGTCCCAGTCCAGCCCTGGCATGGTCCAAATCATTTGGTGGAGGGGGGATTATGGTGTGGCGTTGTTTTTCAGGGGTTGGGCTTGGCCCCTTAGTTCCAGTAAAGGGAACTCTTAAGGCATGGGAGCTCAACCTTTGGCCCTCCAGCTGTTGCAAAACTACAAGTCCCATGAGACATTGCAAGGCTGACAGGTACAAGCATGACTCCAAAAGGCAGAGGCATGATGGGAGCCACAGGTTGAGCACCCATGTCTTAAGGTGTCAGCATACCAAGATGTTTTGGACAATTTCGTAATCCCAACTTTGTGGGAACAGTTTGGGGATGACCCCTTCTGTTCTGCATGAAATTGTCCAAAATGTCTTGGTATGCTGATTGCTGACCCCTTAAGAGTTCCCATCACTGGAACTAAGGCATTTAGTAAAGAGAGGCATTCCCTCACTGTACTTTGGATATCACAATGAGGCTTGGTTTCAGCAGAGGAAGATACATATATGGCCAACCGGCTCAGATCGATGCTTGGCCATCTGTGCGATGTATAAGGTGTGGTGACGCTGTGTGCCGCACGTGCCCGTGGACGACGTCAACCTGTAAGGTGGAGCGACACACGTCATTAATCCCACGCGTGTCCTAGAAGGATGGGTTCTGTTTGTTTGTGTGCCGGCCAACACACTAAACCTAAGGCACATGTAATCAGCTGATGCTGTAAGTGCAATATTTCATATTCTAATACATTTTAAAAGGATCTTACACTATGTGGAGCATTTTGTTTTTTTGGAGAAATCCTTACATGTAACTATGTAACTATGTAACACGGTGCCAAGGGGTGATCCTGTGTAGGAGAGTAATCGGATCTGGAGAAAGGCCTTGGCTGGGCTAAAGCCACAAGTACAAATGACCCCTTGTAAGGAGGGCCCAGAGGAGCTGGTAAGCGAGGTTTTCAGCTGTTGGTGGAGGCACTGATGTTTGAAGATCACAATAAGGTGGTGGATGCTGGAGATCGACAACACTTGTGGACTGTTCATTCATTTGAATCAGAATTTACACTTTTTTACTTATGAGGTTATTAATTAGCGCAGTTTTTTTCACTTTTTTATTCCCATAGACACACTCCTATCCTAAACCTTGTGGACAGCCTTCCCAGAAGAGTTGAAGCTGTTATAACTGCAAAGGGTGGGCCAACTCAATATTGAACCCTACGGGTTAAGACTGGGATGCCATTAAAGCTTGCGTGTAAAGGCAGGTGTCCCAATACTTTTGGTAATATACTGTATCTGCTACTTTTGATCTCAGTAGAATTTCAGAACAATCACAGACAGATTTATGACATAAGGAAAACTCTCACCTGATGGGTTGGCTAATAGTAGAACGGATGCAGATGGAACAAGATAGACTGTGAGCATCCAAAGTACTGGCCTCAGTAGTCGATTTTCCCACAAGTAAAAAGGACTTCCTTTCATTTCTGCTGTCAGACTATAACACCAGGAATCATACATCTCCCTCACTCTGGGAGATAACCCCAGACCTGAAGAGAACAGAAAATAAATTTTCCTAAGAAAGTTTATATTTTAGAATTAAAAGAAAAATTCACTCAAGTTATGATTTATATTTGGGTAGAAAATAAATATACTTACCCATAATATCATTATTCCCCTCTGCTTATATTGCTTCTGACTAATACTGCATCAGACGTCAGAAGCCACCATAAGCACAAATGATGAGGACATTTGCAGTACAGCAGACCTTTAGATTAGACTGTAGAAAAAGATATATAATTGTATACGCATCTTAGAAATCAGTAATGGCCATTTTCTAGGCTAATTGGCAAGAAATAGTCAAACAACTGGTATAGGGGGCTGGACACTACTCTGTGGGAAAGTAACAAAGCAAAAAATAAAAATTAAAAACCCATTGGGTAGGGTGCAGTGATTTAAAAACTGTGAAATGTAAAAATCTTTTAACTGCTTCACCACCAGGCACTTTTACCCCCTTCCTGCCCAAAGCAATTTTCAGTTTTCAGCACGGTCACACTTTGAATTAAAATTGCGTGGTCATGCATGTACCGTTATTAAATTTTTATCATTTTTTTGGTGTTATTTAATCACCACTGGGTTTTTCATTTTTTGCATTTTTTTTTCTGTAATAAAATTTTGCAAATAAATAATCTTTCTTCATAAATTTAGGTCAAAATGTATTCTGATACATTTCCTAGGTGAAAATAACTCAAATCAGTGTTTATTATTTAGTCTGTAGAAAAGTTATAGAGTCCAACAACTATAGTTTATACAGGAAATTTATCAATCTAATTTCTTGAGGCCCGAAAACACCAGAACAGTACAAATACCCTCAAATTACCATTTTTTTTTTAAGTAGACAGTCCAAGGTATTTAGTAAGAGGCATGGGGAGTTTTTGAAGTTGTATTTTTTTGTCACAATTTTTGGAAAAATTAAGAAATGAAAAAAACATTTTCAGAATGTATTTATTTTTTCTTTCATACTGTTACCAGTGCAGTACAGCGTTATCATATAACTGGTGTGGTGGTGATCAGGGACACTGACTTGTGACAGTATGTAGAAAACCCCCCCAAAAAACAAAATTGAATAATTTTTTATCTTTTTTATTACATTTTTTCTTTATTTATTTTTTTAACACACAGGGACCAGAGCAATACAGTGTTACCATAGTAACACTGTACTACCATGGGGAAGTGATCAGGACCTTATTATTGCTTATACCAGTGAATTTTATTGGTATAAGCAACGATTTTTACTGAATGAAACTGATTCATTCAGTGTCTTTTGCTGTGATTAGCTGTGATTGGCCAAAGCTAATCATATGGTACAGATGGGCTGTGATTGGTCCTTTCTGTAACTGTATACAATGGATAGCATGAAAGGAAGCCAACCATTGTTTAAAATTGTCATGTGATCTGCTGTGGTTGGTCACAGCAAACACATGGTACTGGAAGTGGGCTAGTATAGTGATCAGACATAATTCACCGGACGCCGCCGGTGAAAGATCGTGCCGCTGCGTGACTCTGCGAGATGCACGTTCTGGGAGGATGTCATATGACGTCCACTCAGAATGCCGAAAAACCCGCCTGGCCATCATTTTACTATAGGCTGGGTGGGAACTGGTTAAATAAAGCATATACATTTGTGCTTATAAGTTTACATACCCTGGCAGAATTTATGATTTCTTGGCCATTTTTCAGAGAATATGAATGTTAACACCAAAACTTTTCTTTCACTTTTCTTTCACTCATGTTTTTTTTTTTAATATTCCCTTTTTATTTATTGTATAGACATAGAAAAACACAATCACATATTGAAATAGAAAACCTCCTATTCCATCATCCATGCCCATTACACATTATTCCCCCTACCCCTACAGACCCTCCCCCCAAAAAAAGAAAAGAACAAAGAATAACCCCTCCCCCTCTTCCTCCCTCCCTCCTCAGTTCACTACACCTTACCACAGCCTGCAAGTTCCTACCTCATTGAACTCCTGCCATTTCCCCCATATCCTCCAGAATCTCTCCAATGCATCCTCCTCTATGTGAATGGTTTCCTCCATGACTCTTATTATTGCCACCCTTGCGACCCATTCCTTGATACTCTGTACTTCCTGGGACTTCCACAGACACGGGATCAGGCTTTTGGCTGCATTTAAGAGAACTGGGACCAGAGTATTCTTTCACTCACGGTTAGTGTTTGGCTGAAGCCATTTATTATCAATCAACTGTGTTTACTCTTTTTAAATCATCATCACAACAGAAACTACCCAAATGACCCTGATCAAAAGTTTACATACCCTGGTGATTTTGGTCTGATAACATGCACACAAGTTGACACAAAGGAGTTTGAATGGCTATTAAAGGTAATCATCCTCACCTGTGATCTATTTGCTTGTAATTAGTGTGTGTGTATAAAAGGTCAATGAGTTTCTGGACTCCTGACAGACCCTTGCATCTTTCATCCAGGGCTGCACTGACGTTTCTGGATTCTGAGTCATGGGGAAAGCAAAAGAATTGTCAAAGTGTCTGCGGGAAAAGGTAGTTGAACTGCATAAAATAGGAAAGGGATATAAAAAGATATCCAAGGAATTGAGAATGCCAGTCAGTAGTGTTCAAACTCTAATCAAGAAGTGGAAAATGAGGGGTTTTGTTGAAACCAAACCACGGTCAGGTAGACCAACTAAAATTTCAGCCACAACTGCCAGGAAAATTGTTCAGGATGCAAAGAAAAACCCACAAATAACTTCAGGGGAAATACAGGACTCTCTGAAAACATGTGGTGTGGCTGTTTCAAGATGCACACTAAGGAGGCACTTGAAGAAAGATGGGCGGCATGGTCGAGTTGCCAGAAGAAAGCCATTACTACGCAAATGCCACAAAGTATCCCGCTTACAACATGCCAAACAGCACAGAGACAATTCTCAAACCTTCTTGCACAAAGTCATTTGGAGCGATGAGACCAAAATTTCGCTTTTTGGCCACAACCATAAACGTTTTATTTAGAGAGGAGTCAATAAGGCCTATGATGAAAGGTACACCATTCCTACTGTGAAACACGGAGGTGGATCATCGATGTTTTGGGGATTTGTGAGCTATAAAGGCACAAGAAATTTGGTCAAAATTGATGGCAAGATGAATGCAGTATGTTATCAAAAAATACCGGAGGAACATTTGCATTCATCAGCCAGGAAGCTGCGCAGGGGACATTCCAACATGACAATGATACAAAACACAAGGCCAAATCAACCTGTCATTGGCTACAGCAGAATAAAGTGAAGGTTCTGGAGTGGCCATCTCAGTCTCCTGACCTCAATATCATTGAGCCACTCTGGGGAGATCTCAAACGTGCAGTTAATGCAAGACAGCCCAAGAATTTACAGGAACTGGTGGCTTTTTGCCAAGATATATCCACACATACCACAAAAGACTTCAAGCTATCATTAATGTTAAAGAGGGCAATACACGATATTAAGAACTGGGGTATGTAAACTTTTGATCGGGGTCATTTGGGTAGTTTCTGTTGTCATTATGATTTAAAAAGAGTAAACACAGTTGATTGATAATAAATGGCTTCAGCCAAACACTTATCATGAGTGAAAGACAGGCCCGGACTAGGACAAAAAATAGGCCCGGGCATTTTAGACTGAGCAGCCGGGGGGGGGGGGGGGCTTTGGCGGCGGCGCTTCGCGGCGGTTAATGATGGGATGTGGGGTTCCAGCACCTTGTACCTCTGAACCCCTTTACATTACACAGCACCCTGCACCTCTGGACCCCTTTACATTACACAGCACCTTGCACCTCTGGACCCCTTTACATTACACAGCACCCTGGACCCCTTTACATTACATTACACAGCACCCTGCACCTCTGCACTCATTTACATTACACAGCACCCTGCACCTCTGAACCCCTTTACATTACACAGCACCCTGCACCTCTGGACCCTTTTACATTACACAGCACCCTGCACCTCTGGACGCCTTTACATTACATACTACCGCACCTCTGGACCCCTTTACATTACACAGCCCCCCACAGTTTGTTACACAGACATCCCCTAACAGTTCTGGACCCCCTGCATGTTACACAGACCTCACTACAGTACAGACCCCCTCCCTACAGTACAGACCCCCTCCCTACAGTGCAGACCCCCTCCCTACAGTACAGACCCCCCTAAAGTACAGACCCCCTCTACAATACAGACCCCCCTACATTACAGCCCCCCTCTACAATACAGACCCCCCTACATTACAGACCACCCTACATTACAGACCCCTCCCTACAGTACAGACCCCCTACATTACAGACCCCCCTACAATACAGACCCCCCTACATTACAGACCCCCCTCTACAATACAGACCCCCCTACAATACAGAACCCCCTACAATACAGACCCCCCTACAATACAGACCCCCCTTCATTTCAGACCCCCCTAAAATACAGAACCCCCCTACATTTTAGACCCCCCTACAATACAGAACCCCCTACATTACAGACTCCCCTACAATACAGAACCCCCCTACATTTCATAGGGCAGGGTGCGGTGGCATAGGGCAGGGTGCGGTGGCATAAGGCAGGTTGGGGTGGCACGCATAGAGGCAGGGTACGGTGGCATAGGGCAGGCTGGGGTGGTATGGTTCCAGGTTAGGACTCTATGTAGGGACATGTGCAGCAGTACAGTAACTTACAGCATGCCTGGAGATGAAGACACTCTGGCTGCTGTGTCCTCATTTCTTTCTCCTTCAGCTGTGGGATCAGCCAGAGTGAAGGAGTCTGTGGGAGGAGTGGAGGGGGCAGCCACACCCCCAGCTCTGCCCACCAACTCCGGCTGCCTCCGGAGACATTGGAGATGATAGGGAAGACTTGACATGCTGTCCGGCGGCTCCCGGTATGCCCTATGGCCAGTCCGGGCCTGGTGAAAGAAAAGTTTTTGTGTTATCATTCATATTCTCTGAAAAATGGCCAAGAAATCATAAATTCTGCCAGGGTATGTACATTTATGAGCACAACTGTATAGCACACATTAAAATAAGTGCCCCAAATACTGTTTTCTCTCTTTTATATACTTTGGTCACATAACATCTGCAACTTGCTCTCCACCACACAGTACAATCTGGGGGAGGAACAAGAAAGAACCCTCTGACAAAGCTACCCAAGCTGATTGGCTAGCAGGAAAAGGAAGCCCTATTAGTCATTCCTGCTAGAGCCACCTGTATGCTGACACACAGATCACGTGGGACGGAAAGGAGGGGGAGAGGGAGGACATGCTATTCAATGTGCTGGAGCGACCACTCAAGTGACAAAAGGCCTCACGTGAAAATAACTACAAGATATTGTCTCTATGGTACCAGACACTGGTAGATCTCCATCGGATGTATCCTTCCTCTCCGAGAAAGTGTTGGAGGTGTGGGGAAGAGCTTGGTTCCCTGTTACATATCTGGTGAGTGTTAGAGTTCCTCTGAATAAAAATTTATATTTTAAAATTTCTTTAATTTTTAATTATGGAAGATTGTCAGATAGACCAAGAAGCCATCAACACATGAAATGTTTCCCAGTAAGTGGTAAAAACACCTTGAGGAGTTGTTTGCCAAAACAATGGAGTAATGCCGCGTACACACGTCCGTTTTTAATGTCATTTTTTAAACCAACGTTTTTCTCGTAATTTTTTTTCTTGTTTCCTCTCCACCCTGTCTTGCGTACACACGATCATGAAAAAAACCGCTCGAGCAAAGCGCAGTGACGTACAACACGTACAACGGCACTATAAAGGGGAAGTTCCATTCGAATGGCGCCACCCTTCATGTTAGTAAAGTTTGTTGAGCGACGATTCGCCCTTTTCAGCCTCGTGCTTTTCAGTCCGTTACAGCGTGACGAATGTGCTATCTCCATTACGAACGCTAGTTTTACCAGAACGAGCACTCCTGTCTCATACTTGATTCTGAGCATGCACGGTTTTTTCCCCCTCGTAAAAACATACACACTACCGTTTTTCACGTCGTTAAAAAAAACGACGTGAAAAACGACGTAAAAAAATAGAGCAGGTTCTAATTTTTTTAGGCCATTTTTCACGTCGTTAAAAATGCTCTGGAGCCTACACACGATAGTTTTTAATGCCCAATTAAAAAAATGGCATTTTTAACGACGTGAAAAACGATTGTGTGTACGCGGCATTAGTTTAATCAGTAAAAGACCCTGAAAAACCCTCCTGGTAAACCGGTGACTTCTTGAGCAATGACAACGAGTCATGTTTATCTGTAACCACCTTCTCAAATTGAGAACATTACGCACGCCATTCAAGCTACTTTCTATGTTTGCCAATCCTTGTACACAGCAAACATGGCCAATGGTATATATCTTTCTTTCTATTGTTCAAGTTAGTAGGACAAACTAGCCTTGTATACCAGTGGCGGCTGGTGCTCAAAATTTTTGGGGGGGGCGCAAACAAACTGAAAAAAAAAATCAATTGCCGCCACTGTGCCCATTAAACGCAGCCACTGTGCCCAAACGCCACCAGTTTGTTTCCATATACAGCCAGTTTGTCCCCATATACAGCCAGTGTGCCCCCATATATATATAACCAGTGTGCCCCCATATATATATAACCAGTGTGCCCCCATATATACAGCCAGTGTGCCCCCCATATACAGCCAGTGTGCCCCCCATATACAGCCAGTGTGACTCCCATATACAGCCAGTGTGCCCCCATATACAGCCCGTGTGCCCCCATATACAGCCAGTGTGCAACCATATACAGCCAGTGTGCCCCCATATACAGCCAGTGTGCCCCTATATACAGCCAGTGTGTCCCCATATACAGCCAGTTTGCCCCCCATATATAGCCAGTGTGCCCCCATATACAGCCCGTGTGCCCCCATATACAGCCAGTGTGCCCCCATATACAGCCAGTGTGCCCCCATATACAGCCAGTTTGCCCCCATATGCAGCCAGTGTGCCCCCATATACAGCCAGTGTGTCCCCATATACAGCCAGTTTGCCCCCATATAGCCAGTGTGCCCCCATATACAGCCAGTGTGCCCCCATATATATAGCCAGTGTGCCCCCAAATACAGCCAGTGTGCCCCCATATACAGCCAGTGTACCCCCATATATATAGCCAGTGTGCCCCCAGATATATAGCCAGTGTGCCACCATATACAGCCAGTGTGCCCCCATATACAGCCAATGTGCTCCCATATACAGCAAATGTGCCCCCATATACAGCCAATGTGCCCCCATATACAGCCAGTTTGTCCCCCATATATAGCCAGTCCCCCCCAAATGCAGCCAGTTTGTCTACCATATACAGCCAGTTCCCCCCAAATGCAGCCAGTTTGTCCCCCATATACAGCCAGTCCCCCCCAAATGCAGCCAGTTTGTCCCCCATATACAGCCAGTTCCCCCAAATGCAGACAGTTTGTCCCCCATATACAGCCAGTCCCCCCCAAATGCAGCCAGTTTGTCCCCCATATACAGCCAGTCCCCCCCAAATGCAGCCAGTTTGTCCCCCATATACAGCCAGTTCCCCCCATATACAGCCAGTTCCCCCCTTGCCCTGCACTTACCTTCCTCGGTCCGCGCCGTCCTCGATGTGTTCTCCCGCCCTCGATGTCGCTTCAGCCAATCAGGTTACCGGTAACAAGATCCGGTGAACCTGATTGGCTGAAACCTCCACAGTCTTCTCCAAGGAACGCATCCCCGTGCGTACCTGGGAGGAGTTTTTGGAAGCCGATTACAGCCTGAGAGCTGTAATCGGAAAGCCTATCAGAGCCGCTGGCTCTGATAGACACTTCCAGAACACACCCACCGCCGGCCACCGCTCTAATTCATATGGCCGGCGCTCACCAGGAGGCCGGCCATATGAATAGTGGGCAGCGCGGCAGCGGTGACAATACACAGATTCATGCAATGCATGAATCTGTGTATTGTCTTTCAGTGGCGGTGCGGGAGCGAGAGGGGGCGGCGCTCCGGCGCCCTCTATGGACGCACCGCCACTGTTGTATACTCTGCCGCTTGCCATTAAACGCTGGGAAGAAAATCAAGAGACAAACACAACCAACAAGAATGAACTTTGTAGAATCATAAAGTAAAGAATAAGGCGATATACATGTTCATGTGAAAAACTGGCACAAAGAAAAACACTGCATCAAACTTAAATGTGCACATTATTGAAAAAATAAGCAAGCATAAAGTCCATAAGTGAATAAATCCCAACACCAAAACAGAATGCTCTGAGATAAAACTTCTAGATCTTCCACCACGAGTGCTCAGTATGAAGATGGCCACTCACCAGAGCTGTTTGACCCCTTTTTACAGGACGGTCAGAAAACGCTTTGGGAACACCCGATTGGTTCCGCTAATGGCACAGATCCACTCCAATGGCCACTCAGGAAGGGGCTAGAATGTAAAAAATTACTCCACAGGAGACACGGATAAAAGTCTCATAGTGTAGTAATTTTTTAACCACTTAACGACCGCTCACTGTAAATATACGTCGGCAGAATGGCACCGACAGGCAGAATCACGTACATATACGTGATTGCCTTTGTATAGTTGGGGGGTCCGATTGGACCCCCCTTCTTTACAGTGGGTGGTCGTTTTACCTTCGGGAGCGATCCGGCATGAGGGGACGGCCGTTAGATTCCGGCCCCCCCCCCTCTCGATCGCTCCCGGCGAATGAGAGAGCTTCCCCTGCCTGTGTACTGTTTACACAGGTGGGAGGAAGTGATGTCATCTCTCCTGCGGCGCTCACATATACCGAGCGCCGTACAGGAGAAGATGCAGGTTAGTGCACAAAACAGCACACTGACACCAGGACACATAGGCACATAAATCGCCCCCCCAGATCACCCCCCAGCCCCCAGTCACAGTGTCACTGATTGCAGTGACCATTTATTTAGTGATCACTGCAATCAGTGACATTTGTGACTGTAAAAGTGTCACTACATTTAGTTTTAGGTCCAGTGTAGCCCCCTAATAAAGGTTTAACCCCCTGATCACCCCCCAGATAACCCTTTCACCCCCTATCACCACTGTCGCTAAGCGATCATTTTTCTGATCGATGTCTTAGCGTCGGTGATGCTGATCGGTTGCCAGTAATTTTTTTTAGGTTCGCCGCAGGTTTTTATAGCGTCGGGTACCCCCATATATTACCTAATAAAGGTTTAACCCCCTTGATCGCCCCCCAGGTAACCCTTTCACCCCCTATCACCACTGTCACTAAGAGATAATTTTTCTGATCGATGTCTTAGCGTCGGTGATGCTGATCGGTAGCCAGTAATTTTTTTTAGGTTCGCCGCAGGTTTTTATAGCGTCGGGTACCCCCATATATTACCTAATAAAGGTTTAACCCCCTTGATCACCCCCCAGGTAACCCTTTCACCCCCTAGCACCGCCGTCGCTAAGCGATCATTTTTCTGATCGATGTCTTAGCGTCAGTGATGCTTATCGGTAGCCAGTAAATTTTTTTAGGTTCGCCGCAGGTTTTTATAGCGTCGGGTACCCCCATATATTACCTAATAAAGGTTTAACCCCCTTGATCGCCCCCCAGGTAACCCTTTCACCCCCTATCACCACTGTCACTAAGCGATAATTTTTCTGATCGCTGTCTTAGCGTCGGTGATGCAGATCGGTAGCCAGTAATTTTTTTTAGGTTTGCCGCAGGTTTTTATAGCGTCAGGTACCCCAATATATTACCTAATAAAGGTTTAACCCCCTTGATCGCCCCCCAGGTAACCCTTTCATCATTTTTCTGATCGCTGTCTTAGCGTCGGTGATGCAGATCGGTAGCCAGTAATTTTTTTTAGGTTCGCCGCAGGTTTTTATAGCGTCAGGTACCCCCATATATTATCTAATAAAGGTTTAACCCCCTGATCGCCCCCAGGTAACCCTTTCACCCCCTATCACCACTGTCGCTAAGCGATCGTTTTTATGATCGTTGTCTTAGTGTCGGTGATGCCGATAGGTAGCCAGTAATTTTTTTTTAGGTTCGCCGTCAGGTTTTTATATAGCGTCAGGTACCCCCATATATTACCTAATAAAGGTTTTAACCCCCTAATTGCCCCTAGTTAACCCTTTCACCAGTGATCATCATATAAGTGTTACGGGTGACGCTGGTTAGTTAGTTTGCTTTTTATAGTGTCAGGGCACCCGCCGTATATAACCCAATAAAGGTTTAACCCCCTGATCGCCCGGCGGGTGATATCAATTAGGTTTTAGCGTCAGAGAGGGTCTGCGTCACACCCCAGGCAGCGTCAGGTTAGTGCCAGTAGCGCTAACACCCACGCGTTAAGCATACACCCCCCTTAGTGGTATAGTATCTGAACAGATCAATATCTGATCTGATCATATCTATACTAGCGTCCCCAGCAGTTTAGGGTTCCCAAAAATGCAGTGTTAGCGGGATCAGCCCAGATACCTGCTAGCACCTGCGTTTTGCCCCTCCGTCCAGCCCAGGCCACCCAAGTGCAGTATCGATCGATCACTGTCACTTGCAAAACACAACACACATAACTGCAGCGTTCGCAGAGACAGGCCTGATCCCTGCGACTCCAGTGCTGTAGGAGGTGATTTCACCACCACAGTTAAAAAAAAAAAAAGCATATATGCCGAAGCATTGGGGCAGCAGGGGCGGAGGAGCGATTTTGCTCCTAATGCCGCGTACATACGGTCGAAATTCCGACGGAGGCTTGCCCGTGGAAAAGTCTGACCATGTGTACGCGGCATAACTTTTGCGGGAAGATGCCCCCATGCTTCGGCATATATAAATGGTGCATGTATGCCCATCATTAGAAGTGGGTGGATGAAGGGCGGTATTCTAATGGTGGGCATACCCACCGATCAATCTTTTTTTTTCGTTCAGCCAACAGGCTGCATGAAAAAAAAGATTACAATACATGTCCAACAAGGACCAGCAACGTACTGGTATGTTGCTGGACTTTGAATGTTTATACCAGAATGATGCCTGCGGGTTTAGGTATCATCTTGGTATCATTCTTTTCAGCCAGCGGCCGGCTTTCATGTAAAAGCAATCCTAGTGGCTAATTAGCCTCTGGACTGCTTTTACAAGCAGTGGGAGGGAATGTCCCCCCCCGGATATAAAAAGCGCAATTGGGAAATTGGAAAAGCATTTTATCACACCGATCTTGGTGTGCACAGATGCTTTGAGGGCAGAGGAAAGATCTAGGGTCCAATAGACCCCAGTTTTTTCAAAAAAGAGTACCTGTCATTACCTATTGCTATCATAGGGGATATTTACATTCCCTGAGATAACAATAAAAATGATAAAAAAATAAATAAATATGGAAGCAACAGTTTAAAAATAAAATAAAAAAGCAAAATTAATAATTAAAAAAAAAAAAAAAAAAAAAGCACCCCTGTCCTGCCCTGCTCTTGCCCAATGTCGAACGCAAGCGTCGGCCTGGCGTCATATGTAAACAGCAATTGCACCATGCATGTGAGGTATCACCGCGAAGGTCAGATCAAGGGCAGTAATTTTAGCAGTAGACCTCCTCTGTAAATCTAACGGGGTAACCTGTAAAGGCTTTTAAAAATGTATGTAGTTTGTCGCCAATGCGCGTTTGTGCGAAATTTTAAAGCATGTCATGTTTGGTATCTAGGTACTCGGCCTAAGATCATCTTTTTTATTTCATCAAACATTTGGGCAATATAGTGTGTTTTAGTGCATTAAAATTAAAAAAAGTGTATTTTTTCCCCAAAAAATGCGTTTGAAAAATCGCTGCGCAAATACTGTGTAGAAAAAAAAAATGCAACACCCACCATTTTATTCTGTAGGGCCTTTGCTTTAAAAATATATATAATGTTTGGGGGTTCAACATAATTTTCTTGCAAAAAAAAATATGTTTTCATGTAAACAAAAAGTGTCAAAAAGGGCTTTGTCTTCAAGTGGTTAGAAGAGTGGGTGTAAGCTTCCTAATGTGTATAAAATGCCAAAACAACAGTTCAAAACCCCCCCAAATGACCCCATTTTGGAAAGTAGACACCCCAAGCTATATACTGAGAGGCATGTCGAGTCCATGGAATATTTTATATGTTGACACAAGTTGCGGAAAAAAGACAATTTTTTTTATTTTTTTTTGCACAAAGTTGTCACTAAATGATATATTGCGCAAACATGCCATGGGCATATGTGGAATTACACCCCAAAATACATTCTGTTGCTTCTCCTGAGTACGGGGATACCACATGTGTGAGACTTTTTGGGAGCCTAGCCGCGTACGGGACCCCAAAAACCAATCACCGCCTTCAGGCTTTCTAAGGGTGTAAATTTTTGATTTCACTTCTCACTGCCTATCACCGTTTCGGAGGCCATGGAATGCCCAGATGGCACAAACCCCCCCCCCAAATGACCCCATTTTGGAAAGTAGACACCCCAAGCTATTTGCTGAGAGGTATTGTGAGTATTTTGCAGATCTCGCTTTTTGTCACAAAGTTTTGAAAATTGAAAAAAAAAAAGAAAAAAAAATGTTCTTTCTTCATTTTCAAAAACAAATGAGAGCTGTAAAATACTCACCATGCCTCTCAGCAAACAGCTTGGGGTGTCTACTTTCCAAAATGGGGTCATTTGGGGGGGTTTTGTGCTATTTTGGCATTTTATGGCCTTCGAAACTGTGATAGGTAGTGAGGAGTCAAATCAAAAATTTGTGCCTAGAAATCCTGAAGGCGGTGCTTGGTTTTCGGGGTCCCGTACGCGGCTAGGCTCCTAAAAAGTCCCACACATGTGGTATCCCCGTACTCAGGAGAAGCAGCAAAATTTATTTTGGGGTGCAATTCCACATATAACCATGGCATGTGTGAGCAATATATCATTTAGTGACAACTTTTTGTAATTTTTTTTTTGTCATTATTCAATCACTTGGGACAAAAAAAAATATTCAATGGGCTCAACAGGCCTCTAAGCAATTTCTTTGGGGTGTCTACTTTCTAAAATAGGGTCATTTGGGGGGGTTTTGTGCTATTTTGGCATTTTATGGCCTTCAAAACTGTGATAGGTAGTGAGGAGTGAAATCAAAAATTTACGCCCTTAGAAATCCTGAAGGCGGTGCTTGGTTTCCGGGGTCCCGTACGTGGCTAGGCTCCTAAAAAGTCCCACACATGTGGTATCCCCGTACTCAGGAGAAGCAGCAGAATGTATTTTGGGGTGCAATTCCACATATAACCATGGCATGTATCATTTAGTGACAACTTTTTGTAATTTTTTTTTTTTTGCCATTATTCAATCACTTGGGACAAAAAAAAAATATTCAATGGGCTCAACATACCTCTCAGCAATTTCCTTGGGGTGTCTACTTTCTAAAATGGGGTCATTTGGGGGGGTTTTGTACTGCCCTGCCATTTTAGCACCTCAAGAAATGAGATAGGCAGTCATAAATTTAAAGCTGTGTAAATTCCAGAAAATGTACCCTAGTTTGTAAACGCTATAACTTTTGCACAAACCAATAAATATACGCTTATTGACATTTTTTTTTACTAAAGACATGTGGCTGAATACATTTTGGCCTAAATGTATGACTAAAATTGAGTTTATTTGATTTTTCTTATAACAAAAAGTAGAAAATATCATTTTTTTTCAAAATTTTCGGTCTTTTTCCGTTTATATCGCAAAAAATAAAAATCGCAGAGGCAATCAAATACCATTAAAAGAAAGCTCTATTTATGGGAAGAAAAGGACGCAAATTTTGTTTGGGTACAACATTGCATGTCCGCACAATTTACAGTTAAAGCAGCGCAGTGCAAAATTCAGAATTCACCTCTGGTCCTTTAGCTACCAAATGGTCCGGGGCTTAAGTGGTTAATAAAGTAAAAAAAAAACAACAGCAATAGTAGCAGTTACACCCACATGTAATAGTGCCTGGCCTGGAACTACGTGTAAATAGCATGTGTGAGTCAGCTGATCCCTGGTTAAGTCTAATTTATTTAACAATATAATATTTCATATCAACCTCTTAATCAAAATGTCCCCTCTCGGTCATAAACTCAAGAACTAAAGTAACCTAATTCCAGAATCATAGTCCTAGAATAACACCTTCATTTTTGTCATTCTAGCCCCTTCCTGAGTGACCATTGGAGTGGAACCAATCGGGTGTTCCCAAAGCATTTTTTGACCGTCCTGTAAAAAGGGGTCAAACAGCTCTGGTGAGTGGCCATCTTCATACTGAGCACTCGTGGTGGAAGATCTAGAAGTTTTATCTCAGAGCATTCCGTTTTGGTGTTGGGATTTATTCACTTATGGACTTTATGCTTGTGTAGCGCCCTGCTACTTTTGAACAGGCGCTATTCTGTAAATTTAGGGGTATCTGAGCTGTAAATAGCTCAGAGTGATTATGTAAATTGTTGGTTTCTTTTCCAGCTTTGGCTGTTTGTGCGCATTTCCCACTGTTGCCAGTAGGTGTCACTGTTGTCACAGGCCAATGTGAGAATTACAGCCAGCTGAAGTGTATTGGATATTCTTTCTCAAGAAAACAGCCCAATCAGGAGCTTCTTTGTAGCTGGGCTAGCTGGGGAGGGATATTTAAGGGGCAGTGCCATGTGCTCCGGGGTTCTTTCCTGCCTCATGGCCCTCCAGGCCTGAGGTCATGCTGCTGGCTCTTTTACCTCAGGCCCTGCTGGCTCGAGGCTGTGCTGCTACAAGTAGGCCCAGAAGTCTGTCTGGGACCTACTTAACTGAAGGTGGTTCTGTGCTGTCTGTCCTGCAGGAAGAAGCCACTCAAGCGGAGAATATTCCAGGGGAGGACCTTACTGGAGAGGACCGAGCTGATGGCTGGTATCTCAAGAAGGGCTTGGTGACTCCTTTGGAGGATGCACCCAAGTTAACCTACCTCACAGTACTGCCGGATGGCTTAAAGGTTCAGGTACTGTGCAGCTGACCTAACTAACAGACTACTGGCTAAACAATCCAGGCAGGGGATTATCCATGAGTTTCCATTTTTCACTCAAGTCTGTTGCAGAGACTTTGTCCGTGCTTCATACCGGCTGCTAGGTCGGTGTGAGAGGCCTATCCGGTTGATACTAAAAGCTGTTGTCATCTGGATTCAAGAACCGCATTAGTGATCTGCAAAACCAAGGTATCTGAACTTCCCCTAACCCTCTATCCCCTACCTGAAGTTGTTTAATAAAGCAAATGAGAAAAAGACTGACGTGACTGGGAATCACCTCTATTCTAATTATCACATAGACTCTTAAGTTCTGGGACGGTGAAATGTGGGGTAACGGCAGGACCTAAAATTAATCTAGCAGCTCCTTCAGGGGTATCGCTACACTTGCTTATTTTTTCATTAATGTGCACATTTAAGTTTTATGCAGTGTTTTTCTTTGTGCCAGTTTTTCACATGAACATGTATAGTGTCTTATTCTTTACTTTATAATTCTACACAGTTTAGTGATTTCTTCACTTTAAAGGGGGCAGCTGCTGGTTTATATCGGGCATCACTAAATGGCAGACCGCGGGCCAAATGCAGACCGCCTCACTCTACTATGTGGCCCGCCGCGGTACCGCCATTTAGCAGCTTTTTTTCCCCCTGCCTCTCTGTAATTCTCACACAGAGCCGACAGCAGGAGGCGGGACAGTTCTGGATGGAGAACGGAGCTGCCAGAGGTTAACAGGCATGTGATTGGCTGCTAGGATGAAGAGCGGTCTAAGCAACTAATCACCATCTTGCAACACCCTCCCTCCATCCGAGACATGCCGTGCCTCCCTCAGATCTTCGGTCTGTGCAAGGTAAGCGAGGGAGGGGCGAAATTACAGGGAGTGAGGACACTAGTCTGAAAAGTTGAAAAGAGGAAAGTGTGTGCTGCTGACTCGCTGAGGACATTAAAGTGAAAGTGGAGTTATTGAGGGCTGTGATGTGGTGGGCTGAGGACATCAGGGTGGGGGGGGGGGGCTGAGCGGACTGTGATGTATGGGGGAGATGTGGATATTACAGTGGGGAGATGTGGATATTACAGTGGGGGAGATGTGGATATTACAGTGGGGGAGATGTGGACATTACAGTGGGGGGATGTGGACATTACAGTGGGGGAAATGTGGACAATACAGTGGGGAAGATGTGGATATTACAGTGGGGGAGATGTGAATATTACAGTGGACAAGATGTGGACATTACAGGGGGGAGATGTGGATATTACAGTGGACAAGATGTGGATATTACAGTGGACAAGATGTGGACATTACAGTGGGGGAGATGTGGACATTACAGGGGGGAGATGTGGATATTACAGTGGGGGAAATGTGGACATTACAGTGGGGAAGATGTGGATATTACAGTGGGGGAGATGTGGATATTACAGTGGGGGAGATGTTGATATTACAGTGGGGGAGATGTGGACATTACAGGGGGGAGATGTGGATATTACAGTGGGGGAGATGTGGATATTACAGTGGGGGATGTGTGGATATTACAGTGTGGGAGATGTGGGCATTACAGTGGGGGAGATGTGGACATTACAGTGGGGGAGATGTGAACATTACAGTGGGGGAGATGTGGACATTAAAGGGGGAGATGTGGATATTACAGTGGGGGAGATGTGGACATTACAGGGGGGAGATGTGGATATTACAGTGGACGAGATGTGAATATTACAGTGGACGAGATGTGGACATTACAGGGGGGAGATGTGGATATTACAGTGGACAAGATGTGGATATTACAGTGGACAAGATGTGGACATTACAGTGGGGGAGATGGGGATATTACAGTGGGGGAGATGTGGATATTACAGTGGGGGAGATGTGGACATTACAGTGGGGGAGATGTGGATATTACAGTGGGGGAGATGTGGACATTACAGTGGGGGAAATGTGGATATTACAGTGGGGGAGATGTGGATATTACAGTGGGGGAGATGTGGACATTACAGGGGGAGATGTGGATATTACAGAGGGGGAGATGTGGACATTACAGTGGGGGAGATGTGGACATTACAGTGGGGGAGATGTGGATATTACAGTGGAGGAGATGTGGACATTACAGGGGGAGATGTGGATATTACAGTGGGGGAGATGTGGATATTACAGTGGGGGAGATGTGGACATTACAGTGGGGGAGATGTGGATATTACAGTGGGGGAGATGTGGACATTACAGTGGGGGGGATGTGGATATTACAGTGGGGGAGATGTGGATATTACAGTGGGGGAGATGTGGGCATTACAGTGGGGGAGATGTGGACATTACAGGGGGAGATGTGGACATTACAGGGGGGAGATGTGGACATTACAGGGGGGAGATGTGGATATTACAGTGGGGGAGATGTGGACATTACAGTGGGGAAGATGTGGATATTACAGTGGGGGAGATGTGGATATTACAGTGGGGGAGATGTGGATATTACAGTGGGGGAGATGTGGATATTACACTGGGGGACATGTGGACATTACAGTGGGGGAGATGTGGACATTACAGTGGGGGAGATGTGGACATTAAAGGGGGGAGATGTGGACATTACGGTGGGGGAAATGTGGACATTACAGTGGGGAAGATGTGGATATTACAGTGGGGGAGATGTGGATATTACAGTGGGGGAGATGTGGACATTACAGGGGGGAGTGTTGGATATTACAGTGGGGGAGATGTGGATATTACAGTGTGGGAGATGTGGGCATTACAGTGGGGGAGATGTGGACATTACAGTGGGGGAGATGTGGATATTACAGTGGGGGAGAGGGGAGAGGTGGACATTACAGGGGGGAGTGTTGGATATTACAGTGGGGGAGATGTGGATATTACAGTGTGGGAGATGTGGGCATTACAGTGGGGGAGATGTGGACATTACAGTGGGGGAGATGTGGACATTACAGTGGGGGAGATGTGGACATTACAGGGGGGAGATGTGGACATTACAGTGGGGGAGATGTGGATATTACGGTGGGGGAGATGTGGGCATTACAGTGGGGGAGATGTGGACATTACAGGGGGGGAGATGTGGATATTACAGTGGGGGAGATGTGGATATTACAGTGGGGGAGATGTGGGCATTACAGTGGGGGAGATGTGGACATTACAGGGGGGAGATGTGGACATTACAGGGGGGAGATGTGGATATTACAGTGGGGGAGATGTGGACATTACAGGGGGGAGATGTGGATATTACAGTGGGGGAAATGTGGACATTACAGTGGGGAAGATGTGGATATTACAGTGGGGGAGATGTGGATATTACAGTGGGGGAGATGTTGATATTACAGTGGGGGAGATGTGGACATTACAGGGGGGAGATGTGGATATTACAGTGGGGGAGATGTGGATATTACAGTGGGGGATGTGTGGATATTACAGTGTGGGAGATGTGGGCATTACAGTGGGGGAGATGTGGACATTACAGTGGGGGAGATGTGAACATTACAGTGGGGGAGATGTGGACATTACAGGGGGGAGATGTGGATATTACAGTGGGGGAGATGTGGACATTACAGGGGGGAGATGTGGATATTACAGTGGACGAGATGTGAATATTACAGTGGACGAGATGTGGACATTACAGGGGGGAGATGTGGATATTACAGTGGACAAGATGTGGATATTACAGTGGACAAGATGTGGACATTACAGTGGGGGAGATGGGGATATTACAGTGGGGGAGATGTGGATATTACAGTGGGGGAGATGTGGACATTACAGTGGGGGAGATGTGGATATTACAGTGGGGGAGATGTGGACATTACAGGGGGAGATGTGGACATTACAGTGGGGGAAATGTGGATATTACAGTGGGGGAGATGTGGATATTACAGTGGGGGAGATGTGGACATTACAGGGGGAGATGTGGATATTACAGAGGGGGAGATGTGGACATTACAGTGGGGGAGATGTGGACATTACAGTGGGGGAGATGTGGATATTACAGTGGAGGAGATGTGGACATTACAGGGGGAGATGTGGATATTACAGTGGGGGAGATGTGGATATTACAGTGGGGGAGATGTGGACATTACAGTGGGGGAGATGTGGATATTACAGTGGGGGAGATGTGGACATTACAGTGGGGGAGATGTGGATATTACAGTGGGGGAGATGTGGATATTACAGTGGGGGAGATGTGGGCATTACAGTGGGGGAGATGTGGACATTACAGGGGGAGATGTGGACATTACAGGGGGGAGATGTGGACATTACAGGGGGGAGATGTGGATATTACAGTGGGGGAGATGTGGACATTACAGTGGGGAAGATGTGGATATTACAGTGGGGGAGATGTGGATATTACAGTGGGGGAGATGTGGATATTACACTGGGGGACATGTGGACATTACAGTGGGGGAGATGTGGACATTACAGTGGGGGAGATGTGGACATTAAAGGGGGGAGATGTGGACATTACGGTGGGGGAAATGTGGACATTACAGTGGGGAAGATGTGGATATTACAGTGGGGGAGATGTGGATATTACAGTGGGGGAGATGTGGACATTACAGGGGGGAGTGTTGGATATTACAGTGGGGGAGATGTGGATATTACAGTGTGGGAGATGTGGGCATTACAGTGGGGGAGATGTGGACATTACAGTGGGGGAGATGTGGATATTACAGTGGGGGAGAGGGGAGAGGTGGACATTACAGGGGGGGGTGTTGGATATTACAGTGGGGGAGATGTGGATATTACAGTGTGGGAGATGTGGGCATTACAGTGGGGGAGATGTGGACATTACAGTGGGGGAGATGTGGACATTACAGTGGGGGAGATGTGGACATTACAGGGGGGAGATGTGGACATTACAGGGGGGAGATGTGGACATTACAGTGGGGGAGATGTGGATATTACGGTGGGGGAGATGTGGGCATTACAGTGGGGGAGATGTGGACATTACAGGGGGGGAGATGTGGATATTACAGTGGGGGAGATGTGGATATTACAGTGGGGGAGATGTGGGCATTACAGTGGGGGAGATGTGGATATTACAGTGGGGGAGATGTGGACATTACAGTGGGGGAGATGTGGATATTACAGTGGGGAAGATGTGGATATTACATTGGGGGAGATGTGGATATTACAGTGGGGGAGATGTGGATATTACAGTGGGGGAGATGTGGATATTACAGTGGGGAGATGTGGACATTACAGTGGGGAAGATGTGGATATTACAGTGGAGGAGATGTGGATATTACAGTGGGGGAGATGTGGATATTACAGTGGAGGAGATGTGGACATTACAGGGGGGAGATGTGGATATTACAGTGGGGGAGATGTGGATATTACAGTGGGGGAGATGTGGATATTACAGTGGGGGAGATGTGGACATTACAGTGGGGGAGATGTGGACATTACAGTGGGGGAGATGTGGATATTATAGTGGGGGAGATGTGGACATTACAGGGGGGAGATGTGGACATTACAGTGGGGGAGATGTGGATATTACAGTGGGGGAGATGTGGACATTACAGTGGGGGAGATGTGGATATTATAGTGGGGGAGATGTGGACATTACAGGGGGGAGATGTGGACATTACAGTGGGGGAGATGTGGATATTACAGTGGGGGAGCTGTGGGCATTGCAGTGGGGGAGCTGTGGGAATTGCAGTGGGGAGCTGTGGACATTACAGTGGGGGCTGTGGATATTACAGTGGGGGGCTGAGGACAATAAATTGGGGGAGGCTGAGGACTGTAATGTGGGGGAGCTGAGAAATGTAATGTGGGGGCAATGAGGACAGTATTGTGAAGGGGGCTGAGGATAGTAATGTGGGGGGATAATGTAAATAGGGGAAAAGGACAGTACTGGTGGGGGGGGTTGGTGTCAAGGAAGTGTGAGAACATTACTGTGGAGGGCGGTGATATAAAGGAGGACCTGAGGACACTCATCAAGAGGGAGAGAACTCTGATATGCATTGGGGACTGAGGATGCTGATGTAAGAATGGGTTCAGATCTGTACACGTGCATTAGGTGCACACGTCGTGAGTACAGTAGGTCAGTCCATTTTAATGGGCTGCACTACCCGCAAGAAACACGGAGAAAGACGTCTTCGACGTCTATTCCAAAATAGTGTGGCAGCAACATGCGGTTTGGCAAATGCAAAAAGGCGCCACGGGTAACGACATGATGTTCGAACCTCTGCTGGAAGAAAATTTTGCTGACCGGACCCCTGGTTTATATGTTCTTATCCCCAAAAGGCGCCATTTTTTTGGTATATATTTTTGCAAGAATGAACTTTGGGAAATGTTTCTATAGATGAAATATGGACCCTCTATATTCCAATGTAGGAGGACAAAATAATTGAAAGCATCATGGAATTTAGTACAACTGGTAACTTTAATAGATGCAACACATAGATCTATACAAGATATACAGATTCAGTCATGATACTTATTATGTTTATAGGGGATTGCAATCTTTACAATAGGAAATATGTGCATTTTATTTTTTTATAAGATGAAACCATTGACACTACTGGGGCACATTTATTTTTGGTAAAATATGACTGTTATTATGAAATTTCATGGAAATATCACTGTTTCTATATACAAGGTATCATATTTTCTAAAAAAAGTTCAGTCATAAGCTTATCATATGTTTGTTTATTCGTAATTGTTAGCAATATGTATGCTTCATAATTTAGACATACCCAATTGGTAGTTTAAAGAGGAACTGCAGTCTGCTCACATAATTTGTAACAAAAACATCTTTGCCATTCTGAAGCTTCCCTCCAACCACTTTGCATATTATTTTATATATACTGTGATTCTGTACTTGCCAAATATGCTGCTGAAATCTCCCTCCACTGAGTCTGACTGCAGCCATTTTAACTGTGGGCAGCTAAAGCTGTTGCTTGTTCACTTCCTGGATTTCCACAGACACACCTCCAGCTCTGTAGCTCTCTTTGGCCCTCTTACGACTCATCCCCCCTCTGTTCCTGGCAAACTCTCGTGAGAGTGAGAGAGAGAGCTGTGCATGATGCCATAAGCTTAGGTTTTTTACCAGACAAGAAACAGGAAGTGGGCTGTATAAGGTATTTACTGGCAGAAAAAAAAATGTTTTACTATCCAAAGTTAAAAAACAAGGGCAGAGAATTTAATAGATGGAAAGATGACAAAATTACTGAAGTTCCACTTTAAATATACAAATTATTTTCTGTGTATAATTAATATTTCAATTATGGATCGCTATGTATGAAAGTACACCACTTGTAGCTAAAATTTCCCATTTAGATGCTGCTACACCAAAAGAAAATATTAATTATCACAAACAAAAGGCCTCCAGACCATCAAAGACATTTTATGCTTTCTAGATAAAAAAAAACATTGTTAAATCTTTATGGAATAAAAATGTGTTTATACCATAAAGATTAGACATTTTAAAAATTCATTCTCCCAGGAAACCTGAGATAGACTTTTCTAGTCCCAGAGCGCCATCCAGTGGTGAAGTCAGTTATTGCTTATATATGCAAATCGTTCAATCAATAAACAGAGCCACCAATGAGAAAGACTACACCCTCTGGGCAGGTTTCTGAGTTGTATTGCTTTCAATGAATATATAACAAACTCAGGTAGATACGGGGGACGCACACCTCATTGAAGATCTGACACATAACATAAACATCATCCATCATCAGACATCTTGGGACACACATGTTCCATCTTAGCTAGACGCTATTTTGGTAAGACAGACTCCACATTAAGCTCAGCCTATCCCCACCCATTGTGGCAGCCATCTTTGAGGGTTTGGTCAGCAAGCATTTTAAAGCCTACCTGTTATACTTAGCGATTCACTAAATTCGCTTTGAAGGGTAACTATAGTTTCAGTTTTTCCTGATGTTTTTTTTTGTTATCCGTTTACAATAGTTTAGTGTTGGTCAATTCGCTATCCCCTTCTAAAGTCCTAACATCTTATAATTAGATTATTATATTTAATTTGGCACAATTTACAGATGGCCCTTTGATCTGGCTACAATGGACCAAAGAATATAGTTGGTCAAACACAGATTGTCTGGCAAATTTTATAAAAAATAGGATATCTAGGCGGGAAACAATTGTTTGATATAATATAGAAATCTGCTATACCAGGGTAAATTTTAGGAATTTGTTGTGATTCAAATCTTGATGTCTGTGTCATATCCCAATTTCACTGTTAATTATGGTGTTTGTAAAGTGACTTCTGTAAGATAAATTTTAGTTATTTTCGCAGTCCCAACTATAAGTATAATTTTATTGTGTTTGAACAAAGAATATCTGCATTGGGCAAAGTATCTCGGGAACAATTCATTAGGCCGCCTAATTATTTTTATTAAAAATTTTTTTTATTGGAGGTACTTTCGTTCATCGTTTGATTAAACGGTCGATATAGCTGTCTCAATTAATCATTCAAACATCTCTGACATGGGATAGCCACTTAATCTCTGTCTTCTCACAAAAATTTTCACCTCTTATGATTCAATGTGTATTTCTAATATACAGGCATTCCTGGCAGTGGCTCTGCTGTTGATGATGCCCGCTTCTATCTCAAAGGTCAAAAAAGGCATTCTGCGGCACTGCCTAAAGGCAGCTCAAACCACTATCTCCCAACACTGGAAACCTACCTCTCCCCCCAGTTTATTGGAATGGGCCCAGATACTTAATGAGATAATGGCCATGGAGACATTGGTAGCGGAAGACAGCCCTGATCCCGAAAAAGTCCACACAGCCTGGACGTAATAGAGGGCCTACAATTTAAAACCTTTTCCCGCTGGATGTAAGCATATATATGGCCTGTTGGCGGGTGGGCTTTAATGCCAAGAGGCCACATGTAAACATCTTACAAGACCAACGCCTCTGCCTTCTGGCATTTAGAACCTCTTAAAGAGTTGGAATGCGGTGGCGGGAAGGGGTTAATCTCCCAGTGATTGGCACTGTTCTGCCCAAGCCTTTGGTCAATTGCCTGGGAAAACTCACTCTTTCCTGTGTGCAGGGAATCTGGGTAGTGAAGTCCAAGCTCCATCCACTGTACTGTGAAGCGCCCCAGTAAACGATCTTCTGCGGCTGCATTCCTCTACAGTGCTACCTACCCGTCACTGATTGTATCAGGCCATTGCTGCCAAGAGGGAGGGGGAGCAGGAGTGAGCAGAGAAGCACGCAGCCACTCTGATACTCAGTGCAGCCACAGGAGAAAAGGGAGAAAAGCAGGCTGGAACATGCATCCCGCTTTGTACGGTAGCCCAGTGGTGGCAGAGGGAGAAGAAAACAAAAAAATGGCACACAGAACCCAAAGGTCCCCCCAAAGGGTCTGTTATGTATTGAGGGGACCTTTGAAGGGTTTTGTGTGCATTTTTTTTCTTTGTAAATGTCACTTTTGCTGTAGCACATCCTACAGCAAGAAAAATAAATTGCAGAGTACCTCCTAAAATGCATACCAGACCCTTTATATTTTAAGGAGGTACCACTTGCAAAACAAAAATCTGTAAGGTCCCCCAAGAGATTCATACCAGACCCTTAATCTGTGCATGCAGCCTGGCCGGCCAGGAAACAAACCCTCTCCTGAACCATACTAGGCCACATATCCTCAACATGGGACATGCCTTGCCAAGGGGGACCCCCCCTTGCAAAGTACCCTGTCCCCATATTGGCAAGGGTCTCTTACCCACAACTTTGTCTGGTGGTTTTAAGGTTCTGGGGTTGGGGAGCTAATCAGAAACTGCAAGCCCCCTTTAATAATAAGGAAGCCCCCAGATACTGCTCTTCTCATACATGAATACATAGTAATACATAGTACCCCTACTCATTAAAAAAAAAAAAATTCACCTAGAAATAAAGACATCCAAGCACCCACTGCTTCCTAAACAATCATTGACAGCTGAAAGCTGTCAGGTTCGTCCAAGCTGAAAGCTAAAACATGGAAACAACTTTACATTTAAAATGCTAAAAATTAAGCAATAAAAGTTAGGATTTCTGTTCCAAAACTCCAAATACCTATAACACTACAAAATCCAAGAATCATTAAAAAAAGGTAACTATTGTTTTTTTGGGTTTTTTTAATGAGTAAGTGGAGAAGATATAAACAATGCAAGTTTAATGGTAACCTTTGACTCCTCTGAACAATTCAAAATTGAACATATGATAAAAAAGTGCATATGAAAGATTTACCTTCATTAAAAAACACATGTACTGAATCAATAGATCTAGAGATATAGATAGCTAAAATTATATGGAAATGTTCACTGTTTTTATTTCTGTAACAGTCAATCTTACCCCTCCCTCCCAGCCACCACAAGCATCTTAATAAGGTCAGTTATCATTTTGACTGATATCTCCCCTTTCATCTATCTGCAGTGACTTTTTTCCTATCTGGAATACTGAAATGACATTTATATCCATAGAAATTTCTTTGAATATTCAAAGACTTTTTATTGAAATTTCCCAAATTGGTCTTATGTATTCCAACCTTAGGTAAAACTACTAAAAGTCGAGAGTAAAAGTAGAGAGTGCAAAATCTGGTAAAGTAGGGTGACCAGACATCCCCGGTTTCCGGGGACAGTCCCCGGATTGAGGACACTGTCCCCGGACCAAGTCTGTCCCCGGTTTTGTCCCCGGATTGGATTTGAACAGGGGCTGGGGCAATTTCAAAGACAGTTAGTGCAGAATTAATTTTTTTTTATTTTTTTCCATTATCTGTGATCCTTTTTGATGATCATGTGCTGGTCGGAGCGGAGGAAATATTTCTTCAGTTTTGGGTGCATGCCCATTCAGCTCGGCTCGCATGTTCTTCTGCCTTGGCTCAAGTCCCGGTGAGTGATCTTCCTCCGCTCCCCACCCAGTAGTAGCCGGGGCCCGGAGAGTAAGACTTGAGAGGCTGTGAGGTGGGCAGCAATGGGCAGAGAGGCAGCTGAGCTCAGCTGACATTGTCCAGCAGCAGGAACAGAGGGGAAGCGGATCCGATGGTGGGGCTGCCAGTGCCTTCAAGGCTTCAACACAGGTGTGCTTTGGGGTGTCTGTGAATAGACTACATTGCACTTTGTCTGTCTCTCTGGCATATTGGTCATAAGTTAATATGGCTGCTAGGTGCTGATTTTGTTATGTGACACACTGTGACAGAGCCAGCCAGAGCCATGATAGAGTGCCTGCTGCCTGTGAGTTATCATAATGCTGATGATCTTAACCAGTTGCCGATTGCCCGATAGCATATTTACTGCTACAGGGTGGTCGCGGTCACGTATATACGCGATCCTGCATTTCTGGGTCCACCGGTACCTGATCGTTATGTACACAGGCAGAAAGGTGGTCTGCCTATGTAAACAAGGCAGATCGCTGTTCTGTCAGTATGGGAGACATTGATCCTGGATGTTATCCCCTTCCCAACTAGTGTCATTATAGTACAATGACAGTACATATTTTTAGCACTGATCATTGTATTAGTGTCATTGGTTCCCACAAAGTGTCAAAAGTGTCACTTAGTGTCCGATTTGTCCGCCGCAATATCGCAGTCCCGCTATGAGTCACTGATTGCCGCCATTACTAGTAAAAAAAAAAATATGTCCCCAGATTTAATTTAAAAAATCTGGTCACCTTATGGTACAGCTCTGCATAGAAACCAATCAGCTTCCAGATTTATTTATGCCAAAGCTTAATTGAACAAACTGAAGTTAGAAGCTGACTGGCTACCATACACAGCTGTACAAGATTTTGCATTCTCCAGTTTTAGTAAATCAACCCCTTGGTGTTACTAAACTGAAAGTAAAGGCAAAAAAAAAAATTGTTGTGAATAGGCAGGTTCTTTGCAATGTCTTTTCTGCAAAAAAATAAATAAATGACCTGCCTGTTTGTAATCCTTTGTAGAATGTAAATTTTTGGCACAGTGCTAGTGTGTTAGGATGAATGGCTGCATACATGCGCAGGAGTAACATTATCCAAAATCTGACAAAGTTTGGCACCCGGAAGAAGCCAGGGTGAAGATGTCACTGCCAGCGAGGGAACTTGTGGCCATCAGACTGTTGAAGCATAAGTAAGTATCTCTGTCTTTAGTTCTGCTTCAGTCTTTAAGTAAATAGAAACCCCCCTTCAACTGATGTTGAAGTTAAGGGGGAGTTCCGCTGAATTTTTTTTTTTTAAAGTCAGCCTGCAGTGTTTGTAGCTGCTGACTTTTAACCTCCCTGGTGGTATGATTATGTCTGGAATTATGTACCAAAAGCGGTACAATTATTTTGCATGGAGATTTGGTGTTATGTATTGTAGGCCTGCAATTCTTAGTAATTACTTACTTAAACCTGACCAAACAAGAGTCTAGTAGACATCCCGGGTATAATAAAGTTTGAAACACGAAATCATAAATTATAATATAATAAATAACTATAAATAATTATAACAAATAGTAATGTAATTATAATAAAATTATTCAATAATGTAATCAAATCAAAAACACTGAAATTTGCTCAGTTGCAGAATTGTCGCTGTCATTAGATTTAGTGTTTGATGACGAATTTCCCCACAAATCGCTATCGCTCAATTCTGCGAGTGATTCTAATTTATTATCGCTGTTTTCTAGCTGGTCTAAAACCACTTTTGACATAAAGGGACACTTTTTGGTTGCTATGGACAATCTCCAGTTTCCAGGCAGAAAGAACAGTTTTTATAATATAAAACTACATGCAGGACACTGGACAGACCACTAGGGACAAAGGGGGGTGTGTAATTTTTTTATACAGTACTGTAATCTGTAAGATTACAGTATACTGTATCTATACTGTGTTTTTCACTTTTTGAATTTGGCGCCAAACTCCGTCCCCGTGCGCCGCAACGTCACAGGGAACGGAGCTCGGCAGTGTGGATCGAGCGAGATGACAGCTCGCTGACACTGCGGGAGGACATTGCAGGATCCAGGGAATAAGGTAAGTAACTTCCCTGTATCCTGCAATGCAATCCTGAGTCTGGCTCTGGGTTACCGCTCTTAGCATGAAAAACTCACCCCGAGCCTGACTCGGGATTACCGCCAGGGAGGTTAATAATAATTTTTTTATATATTAGGACACTTACCTGTCCGGGGCGCCCGCAATGTCCTCACCCGAAGTCGATCTGTCCCTCGGCTCCCGGGTGCAGGCTCCCTTATCTTCAGGAAGTGAAGCCTTGCGACTTCACATCCTGGTTCCCTACTGCGCATGCGCGAGTAGTGCTGCGCGTTCTCACTGGTCCCTGCTGTCTTCTGGGACCTGTGTGTCTCCCAGAAGACAGCGGGGGGGCCAGAGGAGGGGCCGGACATGACGTAGATTGCCGCAGAATCTGCAGCAATCTATCGCCAGAAGTGGGAGAAAATACCTGTATTAGACAGGTATCTGCTGCCCCCTCCCCCCTGAAAGGTGCCAAATGTGACACCAGAGGGGGGGAGGAACCGGAAAAGCGGAAGTTCCATTTTTGGGTGGAACTCCGCTTTAAATGTATTTTAGTAGTCTTGCCGGAAAATAAGAAGTAATAGGTTGATGTAATTACTGATCCTAATAAGACTTCTTCCAAGCTTCAATAGTGGCTCGCCATGTGACCTCATCTGCAGGTAGTAGCAGAGTGAAATTGATTGGCTGGCTGTGGATGAATATTACTCCCAGTGGCCCTTCGGCTGAGATCATGTGACCAAATGCAAGTGCAGTTGCTCCAGAGCTTAGTAAATAAGCAGACGCTCTGCTGACTTTGTTCATCCAATCATGTGCAAGCAAAAATGCTGTTTTTTAAATTTTCCTTGCTTGTGATTGGGTATTCTTTGCAAAGTGAACCTTTACCTCATTTTCTAAGCTCTGGAGCAAAGTGCACAGTCTATTTGCCTTTAGTAAATCAACCCCTCTGTGTCACTGTCATTTTGTGAAAAGTGGAAATATGTGGGCTGAGCTAGGGTTAGAAAAAGAGCTAGGACTGGAGCAAGGTTTAAAGACAACCTCTAGCTACATTGTTAATTGTTTCGGTTAGAGTGGGAGGGGATTTATCCATACTTCCTTTCCTGGTCACACCATGACACACTAACATTGGTACATAAAGTGAAGGGAGATCTCCAAGTGAAGTCACTGCCAGCAAACTTTGCAAACTGCTTTACATACTGCAATATAACACTGCTGCTTATGGCAATAATATCTTCCTTTTTACTGACTGATGTATATAGATTTGTCTCTCAATTTCCTTTTCAACCCTCATGCATAAGACTTTTAGACTTTAACGTGAAGTTGATGATTGACAGCTCTTATCCAATGATTAATAGAAACAAATGATCTTTGCCTATTTTTCAAATAATACATTTTATGTTTTTATTTAGGCCATTATTATTGTCATGCATTTCACATGTATGTTTTAGGTTACCTTACTTCAAAACGTGTTCTGTTCTTTCCAGTACATGGATTCTGCCTCTTTTCCACAAAGGGCTCATCTATGTTAGTATCAAATATTTTAAACTTGCCCCGAAAAAATCCTGCAAAATGAGCAAAGGTTTGAATGTTTGAGGAATGTATATGGCAGCATAAAGCCATAATATATTATACACACATATACACATACACACACACACATACTAAAATACAAAGGTTCAGGCTCGCAAGCGTAAGTCCAAAAACACACACGTCTGTTTCCCACTGCAGAGCCAAAATCCAGTCATAATTCATAAATCCTGGTATGATTAAGCTACAATAATAACAACAATATATCAAAATGTATCAGAAAATCCTGATCACATGGGTACTAGATACCCTGATATTATGAAATGCAGAAATCGAATGGGGCACACTAACCCTTCCGAGGAAGTTACACATAAGCAATACGTCATGATTAGTGTCATGATTAGTGTCTATCAACTCATTCAGAAAAAGCAACATTAAGGAGTGGTTGATGAAATATAATCAAAATATATTCAAACATTTCCTACTTTTCACCCCTTAGCTCTTTTCATTGGGTGGGGGAGACCCGAGAGATGCTCTCTAGAAGAGCCCCAAAAAGTTGGTGCACCTGCAGTCTAACAATTCTCTGTTTCCATCATCACGATCCAGGCATGTTAAGAGTCATTCTGAAGGCCAATAATTATGTATTAACTTTTTCTGTAAATTACAACAGCCCTTTACCATGTGATCAGCTGTGTCCAATGACAGCTGATCATGATGTAAACACAAGCTGGATATTGGAATTCCTTTCCTTACGCTGACAAGGTGAGGAGAGCCGATAACCAGCTTATGTTAAAGGGACATCTACACTGATAATCAGGGCACTGATTATCAGACTCCTAATTATCAGTGCAGTCCCAATAGTGCCCACCAGTGCTGCCTAACAGTGCCCATATTTGCTGCTTTTCAGTGTCCTCTAGTGCTACCAATCAGTGCCCACCAGTGCTGCCAATTAGTGCTCATCAGTGCTGCCAATCAATGCCCATCAGTGCTCATCAGTGTCACCTATTAGTGCTACCTATCAGTGCTGCCTATTAGTGCCCATCAGTGCCACCTATTAGTGCCAATCAGTGCCACCTCATCAGTGCCCATTAGTGCAGCCTATCAGTGTCTATCAGTGCTGCCTCATCAGTGCACATCAGTAAAGGAGTAAAATACCTGTTTGCAAAAGTTTATAACAAACTATGAAAAACAATGTTGTTTTTTCAAAATGTTCTGTTTTTTTCCCTTTGTTTACCAAAAAATAAAAAACCCAGCGGTGATTAAATACCACCAAAAGAAAGCTCTATTTGTGTGGGAAAAAAAATGATAAAATTCATATGGGTACAGTGTAGCATAACTGTGCAATTATCATTCAAAGTGTGACAGCACTGAAAGCTGAAAATTGGCCTGGGCAGGAAGGGGGTGAAAGTGCCCAGTAGGCTAGTGGTTAAAGCATGTGGTGGCAGTGTATGTGTGTGTGTTACATGTTTCAATCACATTGAAAGAAGAAAAAGGTAGAATGGAAGATGATATTGGACCTGGTGGGTAGGTGAATAGAAACGGCAAAATAGCGACACGTTGTGGTTGCATAGCCAGGCAGAGTGAAAGCTGATCATGGCAGGGGATAGAGTGAGGGGAATGATGACAATGGAAAAGGGAGGCAAAGAAAGAACTGTTCAAGTACCAGAAAAAGTGAAGGCAAAATGTAGATTCATTGGATGAGGGAAAGAGAAAGGAAGCAAACCATGAGTAGTTAAGAGACCCAGGGAATTGAAAGTGTGGAGTCACAGAGGAGATAATCAAGGGGATTGCAGGAAGAGAAATAACAGTGGGATTTAATTCTGGATAGGGGTAAAGGGGAGCCTAGCCTAACCATAGGCCATTAGTTGAATAGGTAAAGTGGGTGGGAGTGTCAATGCAAATCAGAGGAAAAGAAGGGAAAATCATTGTGGTGGGAGGAAGATAAGCAGAGCTAAAGATGATTGTAGACAAGGAAAAGAAGGGGTAGAACAAGGATTTTTTCTTGCTTTGGGGTGGAGAAAGGAGCGGTAGCTGATCAAGTGCCACTGAGAGAAGAAACAATACAGGACCTGGTTATAACCTGGAGGGTAAGGAAAGAGGAGGTAGAGAGAAGGAAATTATCAAGAAACAGAGGAAGGTGTCATGAACTGTCATTTCTTTTTCCCGGGTAGGTAATACACTTTCTCTGATCTATGAAGTCATTGTGCAGCTGTTTGAACAAGCCATGACATAACTCTAACAAGGGGTAGGACTTAGTCAAAGGGTGGGTGGTACTGGAAAAGAGCAGGTCTTGGCACATGCAAAAGTCTTGCATATTTATAAAATCTCAGTTGGTATTTAATAGTCACTTAGAACTTTGACTCCACTGTGATCGCCAGAAGCGAGTGAGGAAAATGTCTGAATACAACATACTACAACAAGGATGGCATTGTGGAGAACTGGGAGCACAGAATGCCAGAGACTATGGAACACAAAACCACTGCAAATCAGGACATGGTGCAGACAGCAAAGGGAGACCTGTAGTAGGATTTAATCTGTTGTTGAGGGGAGAGCTGCCAGAGAACATGAAGTACATCGAGGAGAGAACTGGCAGAGAATGTACTGTACACATTGGTGGTAGGGCTGGATAAACCATAAGGTAAAATAAGCATGGGCTTAATGTACTAAGGCAAGGGTGCACCTCAGAGTTTTCCCCCCTAGCAAACATACCCTAAAAGATAACTGCTCTTTAAAATAAGTGCACTCATCATTTTGCCCCTTTTCCCTGAGCTAGCTGATCCCACAGATGTATACTTATCAAAATCTGACTGGCGTGGCCTCCATTGTTTATTTACACCCATCATTGCAAGTACCATGACTCCTGGCTGCGCAGTACATTATAGCCCCATAGACATCTATGGGGCTCGTCTGCCTTCATCTCCCGGTCAAAAGACAAAGGTAGTAAGCCCCATGGATTTTTATGGAGCTGTAATGTGGACTTGGGGACAGGCTGTAAATAAACAACAAAGGCTGTGGCAGTTAGATCTCAGTAAGTATGTATCTGAGGAGTGAGGGGGTTCAAGGGGAGCACCATTGATGGGCTGTACTTAGAGCATCAGTTGCACTTAATCTGGCCATACATAATGTGAACTGAACAGAGAGTAGGGTGTGAGTATAAGAAATTATAATTTAAACTGCAAGGAGGGGAGAGGGGACAGAAAATGTGCAGCAGACACTGGCTATCGGGGAGAGTGTCAGAGAACATAGTGTGGGAGTACAATAAAGCACACCATTGGTCCATTTTAAAGTCTATAATAATTATTAAAGCTATCACAACACATCAAGTGCATGGTGTGGTAGTAGGGCAATGTCAGCAAATGTAATGCAGAGATTGGAGGGGTGTTGCCTGGGTTAGGCCACTCTGATTGATCAAATGCGTGCTGGGGACCTGCCAGCATTGGTGGGAAAGGAGTCAGAGCTAAAAGGAAGAATATGGGTGTTCCATTTACTACATTAATAACTGGTTTTAGAATCCTTTGGCAGTGAAAGCAAAGATTACATTCTGTATATCAAACAAGAGGAAAAGATTGAACAGCTGCTCAGGGCTGAGCAATAGGATTTGTGCTCTGTTCGATGACCTAAAACAAGAAACGGTGGCATAATCTATATAAAAACAAAACAAAAAAAAACTCCCCTAGGAAGTTTCATTCTCTTCCATCCATTTTAATATGTAAATATATAGGAAAGGAAGTAAATCTAACATATATACAGCCTCTTCTAACAATAATACTCAGCTATCTTCCTAATAAAGGATATATGTGAAAGGATAAAACATCAACAGCAATATTGTGTAGCAATACCCCCAAAGGGGCCGCTGGTTTGTAATTTTGGGGCTGCCCTTACCTTACTGTTCACCACGTCCGTCTTAGGGGTCTTCCTTGAAGAGTTGTTCACAAATGTCTGCACCAAACACTTAAGCACGATCCGATTTCCTATGGATTCTAATCCGATGGATTTTTCCATCGGAAATCCAATGAAGCTGACTTCCATCAGTCTTGCCTACACACCATCAGTCAAAAAACTGATCGTCCCAAACGCTGTGACGTACGATGGCACTATAAAGGGGAAGTTCAAATCCAATGGCGCCACCCTTTGGGCTGCTTTTGCTGATTTCATGTTACCACGTGTTAGTAGAAATTTGGTTAGAGCCGATTCGCGTTTTTCAGTCTCCGTGCTTTTCAGTCCGTTACAGCATGACGAATGTGCTATCTCCATTACGAATGCTAGTTTTACCAGAACGAGCGTTCCCGTCTCATAATTCAGTCTGAGCATGCGTGGGTTTTTTATCCGATGGAGTTCCACACAGACGATCGGATTTTGCTATCGGTTTTTTCCCCATCGGAAAAATGTAAAACATGTTTTTTTTTCACACCGATGGACAAAAGACCGATGGGGCCCATACACGATTGGTTCGTCCGATGAAAACAGTCCATCGGACTGTTTTCATCGGTGAAACCGATCGTGTGTACACGGCTTTAGTCTCTTTTTCTTAAGGGTTTTATTAAAGAACTTTCAGACACAGGGATGGAGGGTTAGGGGAGATTCAGGTACCTTGCTTGCGGCTCACAGGTACTTCCTAATCCAGAGGACAACAGTTTTCCACGCTGGATCTAGCAACCACCGGATAGGCCTCTCTCACTGACCTAGCAGCCTGTGCGGGGCTCGGTCAAAAGTCTCTGCCACAGACTTGAAGGATACACATAGTCTCTGCCACAGACTTAAAGAATACACACGCTTGGTAAAGTTCTGAAAACATAACACACATTGCCAGGATCTTTTAGCCAGCCGGCAGCACTGTAAGGTAGATTTTTATTCGGATGCGTCCTCCAATTGAGCCCTCAATTGTTCAGTCCCTTCCCGCAGGCAAGGCGACACAGGACCATCCCCGGATCAGTAGGCTCCAGAAACTCCTTGGCCTACTCTCAGTAACGGAGCCTCGGGGCCGCAGGCCCGAGGCAAATAAAACTGCTAACGCATCCCTGAGGCTAGGAGGGCCGTTGGGTCAGTATCAGAAGACCCAGAGAAAACGGTGTCTGTCCCTTAAGTACCCTCTCCCAGAATGCACAGCGGGGTGACCAATCACACTGAGCTGCTTCTGGGCAAGAGGTACCCAATACATCCAGCCTGCTGCATTTCCAACCCTGACCTGTGGTGACAGCGTCACCTACAGTCAGGTGGAAAAATGTGCAACCCAGCTAAACTGGAACAGAAACCAATAATTTGGTACAATTATTCTGAGCTAAGCTACAGCTCAGACAACTAAATTTACCACTAGAGCCTACCCAATAGGAGTAGGGCGATACAATTGTACGAATCTTCTCCGCTCCAGTGTAATACTCTAAAAACTATTATTCAAATACATATTCTAATGCTGCGTACACACGATCGGAATTTCCAACAACAAATGTTCGATGTGAGCTTTTGGACGGATATTCCGACCGCGTGTAGGCTCCATCGGACATTTGCTGACGGAGTTTCCGACAACAAATGATTGAGAGCTGGTTCTCAATTTTTCCGACAACAAAAGTTCTTGTCGGAAATTCCGACCGTGTGTATCCAATTCCGACCCACAAAAATCCTGCGCATGCTCGGAATCAATTCGACGCATGCTCTGAATCATTGAACTTAATTTTTCTCGGCTCATTGTAGTTTTGTACGTCATCGCGTTCTTGGCGATCGGAATTTCCGACAACATTTGTGTGACCATGTGTATGCAAGACAAGTTTGAGCGAAAATCCGTCGTAAAAAAATCCACGGTTTTGTTGTCGGAATGTCCGATCGTGTGTACGCGGCATAAGGCCAATTTTAGATAAGTCAGTTAACCTACTAATACGTTTTTAATGTTTGGAACAAACTGCAACAAATTCCAACGAAGAGACTGCAAGAGCACCCAAACAGAACCACTATCCGTATGTGAATTATATCAGTAAAGAAGCACTGCAATCTCCATGCACATACTGGTACTGTGCAGCAAATCTGTCTGAATTAGAAATGGAAATGAAACCAATTTACAGCATAGTTGTGTGTGTTTTCAATGCTTCATTCATTTGCCATGTACAGTGATTCAAGTGGAATAATGTTGTCTTTTGTTTGGAGGGGATCTTCCCTCCCCTCTTATTTGTGAAACATTGAAATATGGCTGAATAATGGCAGTTGAAACTGTGCAAGGTAACAATCGGAAGACAAACTGGAGTAAAAACCATGGGTATTTATTCAATGAATAGAATGAAAATGTGCTCCATCTGCAAAATCAAACATTGTGTTTTGCTCCATACTCATGTTGCGGACAGTTTCCTTTTGAGAGCTTTGTACTGTATATTTCAGAAGTCCGTTTATTATCTTTTGTAGACTATATCAAATGACAAGCATTTTTTGGCATTCGTAGGAACTTAATAGAATTCCTTTCATAACTGAAGGTAGAATGATTTTACAGGATCATGGAGAGAAAGCTAGATATTAGATACATGGGGCTTGCTGATTAATAAGCTTGGGACTTGCTTAGCTCTGCTTGTAAAACGATGTGCCCTTGCACAAATTTGGTGCGTGCCTCTTTTTGCCCCACATTCTCACCTTCAACTGCAGTGAGCAGTGGCGTAACTAGAACCTTCAGGACCCCGATGCAAGAAACCATGAAGGGCCCCTCTGACCCCCCGGACAGGGCTTTTTTCTCCGAGCCCGGTGGCAGAACAACAGGACCCGGTCACAAGTGGGTGGCTGCATAAAAAGGAACCCATTTCACACACATGCAAACACACACACATGAACACACACACATGAACACACACACATGAACACACACACATGAACACACACACATGCAAACACACACATGCAAACACACACACATGCAAACACACACACATGAACACACACACACATGAACACACACACACATGTACACACACACACACATGCAAACACACACACATGAACACACACACATGCAAACACACACACACGAACACACACACATGAACACACACACACATGCAAGCACACACACATGAACACACACACATGAACACACACACATGCAAACACACACACATGAACACACACACATGAACACACACACATGAACACACACACATGCAAACACACACATGCAAACACACACACATGCAAACACACACACATGAACACACACACACATGAACACACACACACATGTACACACACACACACATGCAAACACACACACATGAACACACACACATGCAAACACACACACACGAACACACACACATGAACACACACACACACATGCAAGCACACACACATGAACACACACACATGAACACACACACATGCAAACACACACACATGAACACACACACATGTACACACACACACATGCAAACACACACACATGAACACACACACATGCAAACACACACACATGAACACACACACATATAAACACACATACTGTACAGTAGATAAAAAAACGGCAGTGCTTTACCTTCCTGCTCTTCCTGCCGGGTACTGCACTGTAGGGGGGAGACAAAGAGCACAGCACACACTGTGCTTTTTGTAATCAATGTGACGAGCTCCCCGCACACAGTGCCGATTACAGTTCGGCTTAGGATCGGGGAGCTTGTCTCCGCTCCTCCTATCGAACACGAAGTACTGTATACTGGGGGCCCTTGAGGGCCCCCTGCAGCAAGGGGCCCGGTCGCCATGGCGACCTCAGCGACCCCTATAATTCCGCCACTGGCAGTGAGCTAACTCTTGAATGTTGCATATGTAGGCAGCCAGTTGTTGCAAACCATTGAGTGATTTCAGAATCTTTTTTAGTTTACCCTACTAATATGTTTTAATCCTAAAAAAAATGACATTATTAGAAAAATGTCTAGCATAAATACTGTACTTTTCAAAAGCAGTATATTAAAAATGCCAGTTCTAAAATCCAGCTATGTCAGGACTTATTAGGCAAGAGGATGCAAGCTCGGAACTGGAAATATTCCCCTGTGAAGCAAGGTGCCAGACATTAGCTCATTCATGTATGTGCTGGCATGCATATTTGCAAGTTTTTTTTTTTTTTCTTTCTAAATCTCATGAAGGGCATTTTTGCATGTTCGAAAGCCGGATTAATAGAACTTTTAACTTTGGAAAATTAGTTCTTCGGACACTGTAGTAATACCATACCATGACCCCATTATGGTAATGGAGTAGCAGTTGTGTTTTGCAGAGAAAACTACAAGCTGTAAATACGGCAGCTCCATTCTGTATTTAACCGACATGCAAATGAGATAGCATTTGTGTTTTGCAGATAGACAAAGCAGTGATGGATTACAATAAGGAAAAACTGGATGGTAGCCCAGGCTCGCATTTTTATTGGAGAATAACTTTCTCACTAAGACTTAATAAGAAAAAAATATTTAGTGCTGCATCTCTTGTATATACAACTGTAATATTATAGAATAATATAATAATGTACAATATATACTGTTTTAGTGGCTTGAAAAATAGAACTAGAAAATACTTTCCTGCTATTTAAACCATGATTATAGGCAGCCCTTTAATTCTTTTCTGCTGCATTATGCATACAGAGTAGGGGAAGAAAGGCAGAAGACAGCAATGCCCCAGATGCAACTGGAAGGCAGTGAGCTACCTATGCTTCTTGTGATCAGTAAGTGCTGGGGATTTATGCTGTGGACTTAAAGCGGAGGTTCCGCGGTCCCTCGTTTTTTTTTTTCTAGGTGCATGTAATGGGGTTACAGATAACATGTTAGTACTCACTTGTCCTGCGATTAGAGACGTCCCCCGTCTATTTCCGTTCTAAATAATAACTTTTATAAATAGATCTTGTTCTTTGCCATTTTGCTTGTGGGCACTGTGAAGCCCACAAGCAGAGACTTCCGGGATGCGGTGAATGCATCCCAGCATTCACCGCTGTATCATCAGTGTTGACGGTGACCTGCCGAGAATTGCCCCTCAGCGGATTCTGCCAGCTCTGTTCTGCGCGTGCGCAACACTTTAGCGGATTTCGCCCGCTCTGACCTGCGCATGCGCAACACTTGCGTGTCCGTTCACGGCAGATCTCCGAAAATAGCCGAATGGATTATAACCCATATTCGGCGCATGCGCTTTGAGCACAATATTGTGCCACACGCTCCCGATGCTCGCTCCACTCAGCAAGGGGGGCGGGTGTATTACTATTGTAATGAGCGGATGCATGTTTAAATAAAGGAATTGATGGACAGAGAAGGGTGGGTAGTTCAATGTGGATGGCCGATTTGAATACTTGTCAGAGAATTGTTAAAAAAAAAAGACATAAGATTTTTTTTAACAATTCTCTGACAAGTATTCAAATCGGCCATCCACATTGAACTACCCGCCCTCTCTGTCCATCAATTCCTTTATTTAAACATGAATCCGCTCATTATAATAGTAATACACCCGCCCCCCTTGCTGAGTGGAGCGAGCATCGGGAGCGTGCGGCAACGACTGTCACAATACCCTGTTGATTGCGCAGTCGCAGTCTACAGCTCTTAATGTTCGGCAATTTTCGGAGCTAGAGCGCTGCGCCTGCGCAGTCCAGGGCTGGCAGAATCCGCAACGGCTCCCAGGAGACATTGCGAGCACCTCCCAGAAATCAACGGGGCTCCGAGGAAAGAAAGATACGCCCACTCCCGCGGGAGGAATACCCGGAAGTCCACATTAAAACGACTGATTCACGGTAAGTACAACCACAAGAAAAAAAATCAATAGGAATATGTATATGTATCTGTTAGCAAGATCACTATAAGATAATGTCAGTATTTAGGGTGAACCTCCGCTTTAAGTTAACAAACTTAAATTAATGATAAACCATTTGTTCTAAAAAAAAAAAAAAAAAAATATGTTAGTTTCCCAAGAAGACACTTGTCAGATTTTTTTCCTTAATTTTATTGACTGCTCCATGCACACTGAAGCTAATAAACTGCAGTTTATTGGAGTTTGGCCGTTTTTTTAAAAGCCCATAAACTCCACTCTATGTTAGCCTATGCGTCTATGCACACATAGAGATTTTTTAGCTTTAATGAGCAGTGGAGTTTATGGGCTTTTTTCTGAACGCCAGAAATTAGCGTTCAAAGTGCCGTTTTTTTACCTCAAAAAACGCTAAAAAAAGCAAAACGCCGAAAAACGCTCAAAAACGTGGCGCCAGCGTTTTTAAGCGTTTTTGATCCATTGAAAAAAAAAACACTAAAAAACGCTAATGCTGAAAAACGCTATTGCAAAAACTTTAAAAAAACGTTGAAAGACTCCCTACAAAGCTACTGGTGTTTTTATAACATTATTTTAGCGTCCAGTGTGCATGGAGCCTAAGAATACACATTACACAGGGAACTGACAAGTCATACATCACAGTTATGCATCACACTACAAAATTTACAAAAAGTCTTTCTTCCTGCACTTAGCATCTGCAAAATCTTAAAAGATTCTAAAGGGTAAGTTCTCCTTTACAGAAAAATCTGTAAGGTGATCTTACACAGGACCCCTCCTCACCCCCCCCCCTCAGTCCCGCTGACCTGGAGCGCAGCTATGAGCACTGGTATAGCCGTGTCACCGGCTTGATTTCTCCAAATAACTAATATTGTATTTATTTTTTTTATTTTTTTAATGCTACACAAAGAAACACGAATTGCCAGTATAAACATTATCACTGTGTGACAAACTGGAAAAGTCAGTAAAACGCTTAATGAAGGACTGAGCATGCACATTTTCCATAGCTGTCATAAACCATGCCATAACAGATAACACGATTTTAAGCTATGCATCTAATTCATATGTCATTCCACAACATACCAGATCACACAACAACAATGGGCAGTGTTTTGAATTTAATACTAAAAAAGACATGTTGGGCTGGTGGTCCAGAGTGAAGGGACTTCACTAGACATTGATCGGAACTGAACCCACAGTCAGCCCTGTTATCATAGCTTCTGGTAGGAAAAGGACTTAGCATTGACTTCTATTATAACTCTGAGATACCATGTGACTAAATACCAAGAGTGGCAACAGGGAGTAAAAACTGAAAAATGTGAAAAAGTGTGTAGCGCTCACCCATTAAAGGGAACGCTGAATGGCTCCAAGGTTCTAATGTATCTGCAACAATGCACTCAGTCTCAGACACTCTTCTGGCTCAGTAAAAAGTCTAGGTGTATCCTTTCTTTTTGATCCTTTATTAAAATGTCAACTTGGATGTAGGGTAACTGTAGGGTACTTAGCTCTTTCTCAAAGCTTTCTTGCTCAGAAAGCTTTGAGAAACTCCACCAGAGTTTCCTCTGGCTTCGCCCTGCCCAGGCATAGTTCACCATCTTTCGGGTCCTGCCACGCGCGCTCATGCTCCACCTCCCAGGCGGGGCGGGCGAGACGGGCCGGTTTGTCACAAAAAATACAATAAACCATGTCCATGATAAACACCCACGTTTTGCTATTCTCTGCCAATAGCTATGTTTCAGTGGCACACTTTGCTTAGTACTTTTTTTGTAGCCCACAAAAATCAATATCTGTCTCTACCATGTAAGGACCACATCATTGTCTTTTGTTCTTAGTCCAAAAGTTCCAAGCCCTCTCCTGACTACCCTTTACTCCAATTATTAGCTCATGCCAATATATTACATTTATTTTTAAATAAAACTAGTATAATTCCAGAATTCTTTGAGCTTCCTGTAATACTAGAAAATATGCAGTCATCAGCTATTTGGAGCTCTGTGTTTCACATAGCGCTGTCAGTCTTACACTGTGAACATGCTTACAGAATGAGAAAGCACGTATATAACATCGTCAGTGTGTTTCTTCTATACTAATTTTCACTCAGAATCATTTGGACACATATATTCAACATTGTGCACATACTAGGCTGCTGTAAGCTCTTTATTGCTACCTTTCTCATGACAGCCCCCTAGATAGCAGCTGTGAAAACTCTGTGTAAACACTGACCTCACCTTCAGAAGTCGAATATAGTGCATGCCTGAATAGTTAGTCTGTCTGGATACAATGATATCATCTTTCCTTTCCCAGTTGTCTGGTTTTATTTATTTTCTATTGGTTGACAGTTCACTCTCTTAGAACAGCACAATAGAACATCATTGTAGCAGGCACACTTCTGAAGGTAAAGTCTATTTTTACACAGAGTTCACCATCAAGGTGTTGCAATAGAGCAGTGACATGCATGAGGGATCAGTAATAATGAGCTATAGCAGTCTCTTTGCATAGGTACTGTTAGATAGGATAGCAACAAATAGCAAGGATCATTTTAAAGCTGCAAATGAACATCAGCACAATACCTGCCAGGAGTTCTGTTTCTCCTGTAAGTCCATCTAAATACCTCCCTCTCCTGCCCAAAAGCTTACAGAGCAGACAACCCCACTACAAGCTTTTTTTCAACTTTTTCTGTTACATGGTAAGTTCAGCTGGATATATAAGCAGATTTCACATTATTATTATAGGCAAACTAAATCATAATTTTATAATATGTTTTACCTATTTTCATTTTTTATTTCGTTTTTCTTTAAAGAGGAGGTCCACCCGAATTTTTTTTAAAAAGCCAGCAGCTACAAATACTGCAGCTGCTGACTTTTAAAAAATGGACACTTACCTGTCCAGCGCGCCCGCGATGTCGGCAGACGAGGCTGAGCAATCGCCGCCGCCATGCTCAGGGAGGGGATCAGGAAGTAAAGCCTTGCGGCTTCACTGCCCGGTTCCCTACTGCACATGCGTCACTGGTCCCCGCTCTCTCCTGGGAACAGTGTGTTTCCCAGGAGACAGCGGGGGTGTAACGCGAAGGGGCGGGAGTCAATACCCGGAAGTGGTGCAAATACCTGTTTTATACAGGTATCTGCACCCCCCTTCCCCCTGAAAGGTGCCAAATGTGACACCGGAGGGGGGGAGGGTTCCGAAAAGCGGAAGTTCAATTTTTGGGTGGAACTCCGCTTTAAAGGAGAAGTCCAGCCTGAGCTTTTTAGGCTGGGCTTCTCCTATGGGTCACAGGAGTGCAATTCGCTTTGCACTCCTATGACCCGTTTTCAGCGGAGAGAGATCTGAAGTCCACTCTCCGCTGACGTCACACAGATCAGTCCAGGCAGCACCTCATCCCGACTTAGGAAGTCTGGATCCGCCAGCTGTCTGGACTGATGGCAGTCTCAGCGTCTCAGCAAGCCGCGGGGACAGCCGCTCCCCGCCCCTCCACAGGGTAGCGCTCCAATGAGCGTGGAGGAGCAGAGCAGGCAGAGAACCGAGCCATCTGCGGTGTTCAGTGGCTCAGTTCTCAGTGAGGAGGCGGAAGGGGGCAGATGCAACATTGGTCTGATGCTGCATCCACCTAGGTAAGTATGAATAGGCAAAAATAAATAAAAACATACTTCTCTTTTAATATAAAGTGCATAGTACATACACAGTGAACACAGGACATAATCATGAGGACATCGATGTTATGGTTCATGAGCAGCACTGGTGTAATGAGCAGGGCTCTAATATCAGTGCACTACAAAGTAATAAATTGGCCTAATGGTCAAAAGTATGAAGCCCTTACTTTATTAACATTTATACACAGTATTCATGACAATCCATATGTTCTATGGCAATAATATGCTGATCGATGCAATATTGAACTGATGATTCAGAATCCCAATATGACAGTATTCATAATAAATTAATCACTGGAATTTATAATAGTTCTAAAAGGATTCAAAAATAAAAAATTTAAAGAGAAAGTTGCAGCTAAAATACAGGTATCCCTTTTGGTAAAATGCAAATATATATATATATATATATATATATATATATACACATACACACACACTGAATTACCAAAAGTATTGGGATGCTTGCTTTTAAACGCACATGAACTTTAATGGCATCCCAGTCTTAGTCCGTAGGGTTCAATATTGTGTAGGCCCACCCTTTGCAGCTATAACAGCTTCAACCCTTCTGGAAAGGCTGTCCACAAGGTTTAGAAAAAGTGTCTATGGGAATGTTTGACCATTCCTCCATAAGCGCATTTTGTGAGGTCAGGCACTGATATGGACCAGAAGGCCTGGCTTGCAGTCTCCGCTCTAATTCATCCCAAAGGTGTTCTATTGGGGTTGAAGTCAGACTTCTGTGCAGGCCAGCCAAGTTCCTCCACCCCAAACTCACTCATCCATGTCTTTATGGACCTTGTTTTGTGCACTGGTCCAAATCATTTGGTGGAGGGGGGATTATGGTGTGGGGTTGCTTTTCAGGGGTTGGTAGTAGTAGTAGTAGTAGTTCCAGTGAAGGGAACTCTTAAGACATCAGCATACCAAGACAATTTGGACAATTTCATGCTCCCAACTTTGTGGGAACATTTTGGGGATGGCCCCTTCCTGTTCCAACATAACTGTGCACCAGTGCACAAACAACATCCATAAAGACATGGATGAGCTATTTGCAGAATGGGGCATAAGCATTCAAATCAGAACACCACATCCCGTAAATAATATATCAAAAGGAAAGGACAAAAGGGTATAATAACCCAGGGATTTTTAAACGGTGTTCAGTTGATAAACATAGAAAATTAAAAAGTATGACTTTTTAAAATTTTTAAAAAGTATTTAAAATTTGACATTTTTATTATGACAATACAAAAACAAGCATTGTTAAAATCATCCATAATGGGTACATGACATTGGGTCATAAGCACAGTTAACTGTAATACAAACGCTTTCCCAATTGTCTCCTTCCTATGTATGATCTCAAAGGCACCAGACCATGTCATAGGTGTCCCTTTTGTAGATATGTCCACTCATCTCAAAAGGTTGTCCTTCCGAATGGACATATTCACTGACCTCAGTTCTCTGTGGCATACCAATCCATTGGCATTGTCTATATCATGCAGTGCGATTGCAGTGTGTTTTTTTATAGGAAAAACTAAACGACCTTTCTACCACCGTATTCGTGACCATGTCTCACTGATCAAAGAGGAAAAAATGGAGACTCCTAAAAGTCGTCATATTGGCCTGTTCCATCAGTTCGACAGCTTAAAAATGCACTTTTCGGCCTTGGAATATGTCCCCCCTGGAAACAGGGGAGGAGACTATGACAAAATACTTCTCAGAAAAGAGCAGCAAGATGGATACACAAACTATCCGCCTTAAAATATCCAGGCCTTAATGATGCCTTTAGTTTCAAACCTTTTCTTTAATTTTTCCCTTCCCCCTTCCTTCCCCCCCTCTTTCTTTTTCCCCCTCCCTCATACTCCCCCCCCCCTTTCCCCTCCCCCCCCCCATTTCTCCCCACTATATGGTTTTTTATCCTGGCCTCTTTTTAATTGTTTTTGAACTTGAACATTGATCTGATTAAATGAATGGCTTATTATTCATTTATGTATGCACTGTTTAACTGATTTTTATTAGTTATAGTGTATTTTGTGTGTATTTCTTATGGGTTTGTACATTTTCTACCACAGTACAATCGGGGTTTTGCTTTTCAGCATTTTTCTTTCCTTTTTTCTTTTTTCAGCCCTTTTTTCTTCCTTTAGCTTAGCCAGTGACCAAATGTCTAATTATTGCTGGGCTAAATTCTAATCCTATTGATGTAGCGATTAACGTATAATTTTTAAGAATTCCAATGTTTATTCATTGGTGAATCCACATATTGAGTTCCACTGTTTGCCACTCCTTGCTGTTCCGGAGGTTTTTGCCCATTTCGAGCCACACGGATGCCCGGGCACACCCCGGAACAGAAGTTTTGTCAATCTTCTGTTCCGTTGTGGGCCCGAGTTCAATCACCTTCATTCCCATGCAGTGTTCCTTGTATTTTGATTAGCACAGACTTGAACATTCTGTTCACTCCATTCTGTCTGTTTTCCCACACTAGCCCCTTTCCTTGAATAGGGCCTTTCCCTTAGTCAAGATGGTGCCGCACACCGTCGTGGGGGTTGTCACGGCGTCACTGGCATCATCTGACGTGCGCGGGACCTTTCACCCCCGGTCTTGACATGTGCGCGACTCCGGTCTTTTCCGGTCCCCGCATGCGCATTGGGTGGCTTTACTAGCGTCCGCATCCCGGAGGTGACGCCAGATGCCTGCCGGGATGGAAGGTATTTAAGAGTGCCGCTTTGGCCGCGATCTCTGTCATGACCTTCTGCTCAGAGGGAGAGTGGACATTTCTCTCCACTAGGCCGGTCCAGCATTATTGAATTGACCATTAAGGTGAGCTCTCCTTGGATTCAGGAAATGCCCCCCCTTTTCCCAGGACTGCTTGTCCATCAAATTTAATATGACCCCTTTACCAATATTTCTCTTTTTTAATTTCTCCAGCATGTCAGTCCCTAGATTGAATCTGACAACACTGGACAAACTTTAATCATCATTGCTACAGGACCTCGTCCTTTTACATTCCCTCCGCACCCTTTGGTCTTAATTGACACATTGCTCTGCGGTTCTATTTGATTGACTCTACTTTGTCATTCTTTGCTTCAGGTATGGAAGGTTTTCTCATTGATTATTTGATTTATATCACATCACCTGGGTTGTGGCATTCAGGTTTTCATCCCGGCGATGTGTTTGTCTTTTTTGACCTCTTTTGGTCTCCATTTATAGATCTGTATTCATTTCTAGGGATTCCACATTTCTCTTTCCCTTCTGTGGCTCAATTCAAATGGATGGAACCACCTGGATGGCTAGGTTTGGAACTCCATGTGGGATTTTTTTTTAGATTAAACTTGTGTGACCCTCCCTTCTTTTTCCATGGGCTGAAATTGGATGCTATGGTGAGAACTGTTCCCTACTTGCACTTTGATTACAATTTGATATATTTTTTCTTGATGCCTGATGTATACCCAATACTATATTGTTTTTTGGTTATTTAACCTATACCTGTATTATTGATCTATTGTTTGTATTGATCACAAATAATACTAACTCGCTGTTCATCCATTTTTTGTGTTTTGTAATTTCCAGCATTATCTGCTGTAAACATCAATAAGCTCCTGAAGAAGCTCATTCGAGCGAAACTAGTAGAGCGTTTGTATTGCAGTTATCTCTGCTTATGACCCAATGTCATGTACCCATTATGGATGATTTTAACAATGCTTGTTTTTGTATTGTCATAATAAAAATAAAAAATTTGAAATACTCTGGTATTTCTATGTTTATCAACTGAACACCGTTTAAAAATCCCTGGGTTATTATACCCTTTTGACCTTTCCTTTTGATACATGGATGAGCTAGTTTGGGGTTGAGGATCTTGACTGAGTCCTGACCTCAACCCGATGGAACACCTTTGGGATGAATTTGAGTGGAGACTGCGAGCCAGGCCTTCTTGTCCACATCAGTGCCTAACTTCACAAATGCGCTTCTGGAAGATCTGTAAAACATTCCCATAGACACACTCCTAAACCTTGTGGACAGCCTTCCTAGAAGAGTTAAAGCGGTTATAAAGGGTGGGCCAACTCAATATTGAACCCTACAGACTAAGACTGGGATGCTATTAAAGTTCATGTGTGTGTAAAGGCAGGTGTCCCAATACTTTTGGTAATATAGTGTATGTATATACATACACATATATATACACACACATGTAGTACGACCCCCGTAGGAGCTGCTGGTTATTTTTGGTCCTGCAGCTACCCCACAGTTCAACGTATCAAAACTTGCTTGGCTCTAAATTGGGCAATGTGCCCACAGATGAATGCACCAGTCACTTAGTCTTTTTCCAATGCTTTTGATTAACACAACTTGCAGCTGTAGAGGGATGGAGGGTTAGGGGAATTCAGATACCTTGTGTAGATCACTGAGGAACTTGAGATTCTGGAGACAAGTACACTTGCTGTCACCGGATCTTGCTCAACCGGATAGGCTTCTCTCACCTGTCTAGCAGCCGGTATGATGCACGGACAAAAGTCTCTGCCACAGACTGGATGATAGTAATAACAATTGAACGATCCTCTGCCACAGGATTTGGAAATCAGTAATTGCTTGAGCGAACACAGCTACACAGTACCAAGGTCCTTTAAGCCCATCCGGCAGTACTGTGAGGTAGATTGGTAAGGATGCATCCTCCAATTGAGTCACCAGGCTCTTTTTGAGATACCAGCCTTTTGCCTGGTCCTCTCCAAGAAGAGTCCTCCCCTAGATCCTCCAATTGCTCGGCTTCTTCCTGCAGGCAAGACAGCACAGGACCATCCCCGAACCAGTAGGCCCCAGACAGACTTCTGGGCCTACTTAAAGTAACGTAGCCTCGGGCCAGCGGGGCCCCGAGGCAAAAGAGGAGTTGTCACATACCTTAGGCCAGGCAGGCCATGAGGTCAGAGACACAGAAAAATGGCGTCTGCCCCTTAAAGGGGTTGTAAAGGAAAAAAAAAATTCACCTTAATGCATCCTCCTCGGGGAGGAGCTGAGACAGCCGCCGAGGGACCCCAGAAGACGTGGATCAGGGCCACTCTGTGCAAAACGAGCTGCACAGTGGAGGTAAGTATAACATGTTTGTTATTTAAAAAAAAAATCTTTACAAACCCTTTAAGTATCCTCTCCCAAAATGCACAGCGGTAAACCACTCCCACTGGGCTGTTTCTGGGGAAGGGACACCCAATACACTCCAGCCTGTTGTATTTCCAACACTGGCCGGTGGTGACAAAGACACCTACCGGCGACAGTGGGAAATGTTGTCAACACAGCCAAAGCTGGAACAGAGGCTAATTTTACGTTCTGAACTATGTACAATTCAGATGACCCACTAAATTTACACAAAAGCGCCTGGTCAACAGAAGCAAGGCGCTACATACTCCCCCCACTACAAAAAGACAATGTCCTCAGCGTCTGTAGAAAATAATGGCTCTCAATCCTGAGAGCAGATATCTGAACGGAAAAACTTGGATGGGAGAGGGGAGGGTAAGAAAGAAGAAAAGTTACAGGTTTAAAACATGAACACACAGTATGGTCACATCAACACATATTTATCAACACCTCACTCTCTATCTAAACCACCCACTCTCCGGCAGCTTGACAGAAGATCCGATTCACCTTAAAAAACAAAGACACACAGACAAAAATAACAGCATTACTGTACATTAGGAAGCAAAGCTGCACTTCCTAAGAAATTGAACTTTCCTTCACACCTTAAATATAAAAGGAACTAAACTGTAAGCTTGAAAGTCCAGCCCTCACTATGAGCAACTTCCACCACCTAGTAGCAGAAAATCGGTATGGCACAAAAGGAAAGTCCTTAATAGCAAGTACTGGAGCAGGTAGGAAAACTCTTGACCGCAAAGTTCTCTCACCTAACACTACCTGGCTATGTAACGCCATAGTCCATTTTTAGCAAGAGAATTTTCCTTTCAGTCTCTTTGCAAATTAAAGTTAGAGCAGTCATTTTTCCTTTTAAATGATCACCAATAAAATCGGGGATCTGGCAGGATCACTGACTTTCCTTGCTTGTCCAGGGTGGTAATGAAATAAACAATATCGTTTTTCCTTGGTCTGCGGATGACCACCTTATCAACATAAATGTGCCGGCCATAGTTCCACTGTAGCAAGCATCCTTTGAAATGCTCATCCATAGAAAAAGAGTATCCAACTTTCCTGAAAGGTTTTGGCACAGACAGGTGATCCCAAACAGCTTCACTGTACCACTGCTTTCGTTTGGATTCAATTTCCTGCATGAGCTCTTTGGGGACATAAGGGAATTCTAGACCATACTTTGCAGCAACTTTCTTAATGAGTACCCTTTGCAAACGGGCGAGTTTTGGCAGAGCTCTAGTGCTTCCCAGTCCAGGCAGTACACAGGGGTTTGGTGCCTTCCGCACCATTGATCTGGCATAGAACTTCTCAGATTCAATCGGGCTGATAGGGTCTGACAAAGTCTCTCTAATAACGCTGGGGGGTTCCACACTGGGTGATGTCTTCCCCGAATCTAGTGCTTCCCATTCTGAGAAGGTACAAGCCGCGGCAACATCATCACCATTGGCCCATAACAGTTCCTGTGACATAGTCTCAAATAAGTCATCATCCCCAGAAACATCTGACAGGGAGTCTAACTCTGAATCCCCCAATTCCTCCGCAGGTAAGTATTTACATAAAGTCCCAGACATGTTTTCCCCTGATCTCTCACCCGTTCCTGTCGTGGACTTTCCAGGGGTCAGGCCTTCCTCTGGCTCCAGTTCAGGTAGTCTTTGTGGTAGGCCTCGACCGCGGCCGGCTTTCACATATCCCACCTTCCTTTGGACAGGTGCAGCGGGGACAGGTGCAGCGGAGGCGGTAACAGAAACGATTTCCGTGGATGGCTCTTTGGTAACAGTAACATCTCCCTCGGGAACACTCACTGTAGCAGATGTGGTGGGTGCAGATTTCACCGCAGGAGCGAGGGCAGCAGCTTCCACCGTAGAAATACCCGTGGCCCAGTCAACTCAGTAGGCACCGGGTGACACAGTAGGTTGCTCCACTGCGAACAGGTACTCCCTGCAATGTAGGCACCGGACAAATGGACGGGGATGTATGGCTAATCCCTCACACTTGGGGCATATCATACCCAGCTCTTCAATGTCCGCAATAGTGTACAACACGAACCGCCCATGCGGCTTCAGACGGATTCCGGTACCCGTCAACAGGGTTCTGGGTAGCTTGGCACCTGCAGCGGGGCTAGTAGGAAGCATCTTAGGCCCCGAGGCAGATTGCATGAGCGAAAATTAAGACATGGCTGCACTCTGATCTTCTCAGTGTAACTACGCAGCTTCTTCTCTTCAGCGCCAGACACACACACGCGTCTCACGCAGCAGCAGGCGGGAACTCCTCCCACTTGTTCTTTCAGTCACGTAGCTCCTGGGCTTTCTTGGCTATGCCCGTAGCCTACACACTTAGAAAATGATCCACACTTAACCCCTTATCGTCCCGTAACAAATAACACAGTCCAGGGCCCTCTTTAACGTAGACTCTGTGAATGTCTTTACTTGAGTTGCTAAGGGCAATGGCAAATCCCGGATTACAAGCCCCCACATGTAGCACTACCCCCGTAGGAGCTGCTGGTTATTTTTGGTCCTGCCGTTACCCCATAGTTCAATGTATCAAAACTTGCTTGGCTCTAAATTGTTTGTGAGGAGCTGCTGTTAGCAGACCGCAAGGGACGGCACAAGCCATAATGTCTTGTAGCAGCAGTGCCAGTCAGCAAAACCAAGATTGCTGGGGAAGAGGCAAGTCATTGCGAATTTCATAGGGCTTCAATAGGAAGAGCCTAGGTTGGACATCAAGTGGAAGGCTTCCAGTACTGGATGTGTGTAAACATGTGCATTTTTTTTTAAAACAACTTCCATAGAAGCAGTCAAACCTTCTCTTAAAAAACTAATTTAGGAATATTTTCTCTTTGAAGGATAACCACAAAAGAAAAAACTTTATTACCCCCTTTCTTCCAAAAGGGACTGCTAATAAATTACAATTTTCCAGGCTTCAGCTTTATTAAGTCACCAGCTAGTACCATACAGTAAGTGGTGACTTGGCTCAAACTAAAAGTTATGGAACCCTCTTTTGAAGAACTTGCAAAATTACATTTATCAATTATATTCATTATGCATTACATTTTCAATGGTAATCAAATAAATTGTGAAGGAGAGCTGATATCATTAGCCTATTGGACCCTTAAAAAAATAGATGATTTACCTATACCTTAGGCTTTTACTTTTTGTGCCTGAGACCAAATATTGGCAGCCATTCCTTATAGGCCCAACATATTTTCTCATTGAATCAATATACAATATAGGTTGAAATAAACAAAGGAAACTTTCCTTTGGTTTAGTTTTAAGTTAATGCACAAGTGAATGACGCTAACACATCCCTTGAGCTATGTAATTGTGTTTTCATTCAGCTTTGGTCTCAAATTATATAATGATTTTTAACAGGACAAGTATTTTAAGTCATTATGATTAAACTATAGTTATGTATGTGTGACGAATACTATTAAAGGTAGAAGTGAATGAAATTTTTTAATTTACTGGATTAAATACCGATGATTGCATTATTTTATAATTGTCATAGGTATAACAAAGTTATAATATAAATACCTCATTCTCTTCAGTGTTTGTCCAAACAGCAATTCAGCATCACTTTCCAAAACCAGCTTCGTTGCTCTTGGTAAAATCATGGAAGTGGCAAAAACAACCCAGTTAATCATTCGTCAAGCAGGCAGTAGGACTTCGTCATGGAGGATTGTCATGAATTATTCTTCACCTTACAGGATTAAGGGTCTTTTACCAAAATCTTGCTGGTGGTGGGAAAATATAAAGAAACATACAGGAGACTGAGTCTTGGAAAAAGAGTTTGAGGTGGGCTGAGGGAAAGTGTGGCTCAGGTTTCAGGAAGGCAGCAGCAGATAGTGCCTAAAATTACGGATCTCTGGTTGATGATAGAAAGTGGAGACTGATGGGGCATTCAGGAGGAGTCTCAGAAATATACAGATGATAAATTAGTGCACAAAACATTACTGTAGATACAGAGAAACACTATACCAAATGTGAACTTATTACACCATGATCCTTTATAAAAAACAATCGAAGAAAAGGAAAAAACATAAGCCTATACCAAAAGTTGCTTGGGAATGACAGTGCATTGTATTTATATATGTTTAAATATGTTTGACCATTCTTTTTGAAACTAGTGTCACTGTTTGACCTACGCTATCTGTATACATATGATGTGTCTGGTCATAAATTAACCTCAGCGCTAAAGAATTTATTCATTTATTTAAAATATTTTTAATGTGCTATTTGTACTGTTCTTCCTGTGCCCATATTACCATAGTGAATGCTGCATCATTTATGACAGCCATTAGATTATTTTTACAGGTACTAAATGGCAACATGCCTGAAAGGAGGACTATGATATGGCCCTGCCTCTACACAATCTGCCTCACCTATGGCCCTGCCTCTACACAATCTATCTCACCAATCTACCTAATAGGTAAGTCATTTGTTTCAGTTGCCTGCTCATGGGTTAGCAAAGCATGTGCCAAGATTGAGAAAGCAAACAAATGGCCACTGCCCCCACCTATAACTGGCCTTTACAGTAAGGAGCCCTGGAAGGGCGACGCATGTCAAACAACACATACATTTTCAAGCTCAACTTACTGACCAGCCTGCGACCAACCGAATATACAGTAAAAACAGGGGTTTAGTCTGCACACATTTGAATATACATGCGTAAGCTACAGACGCCATCATTGCACCCCATTTTCTTTAGTCCTAGCTCTAAATTTTGGGAATCTCCATTATGGAATAACATGCATTATAATGGATAGGCAGAGGGCAGGTGAGCCTAAAGGGAGCCCACCCCTTTCATAAAGGCACAGTGAACACCCAGCACATAGCACTATGGCAGCAAAGGTGTCCAGTGTGTTGCCTCCCCAAAATATTAACAATACAAACAAATGGCTACTGCCCACTCCTATAGCTGGCCTCTACAGTAAGGAACACTGGAAGGGTAAAACATTTCAAACAACACTAAATAAATTTCCAAGCTGAACTTACCGACCAGCCTGTGACAAACCAAATTGTCCTGTCTAACAATATGTGTTAAAACAGGGGTTCTGCGCACATTTGAAAATACATGCGTAAGCTACAGGCCCCATCAAGGCACCCATTTTCTGTAGTTCTAACTAAAAATTTTGAGAGTCTCCACAATGGAAGCACATGCATTATAATGGATAGGCAGAGGGCAGGTGCCACTGCCCCCACGATTAACTGACCTTTACAGTAGGGAGCAATGGAAGGGAGACACATGTCAAACAACACAAAATTAATTTCCAAGCTGAACTTACTGACCAGCCTGCGACCAACAGCAGCATTACATACCTTGGTAAAGAATGAGAAAGAAGAGATATGGCAACAATGCGTAAGCTACAGGCCCCGTCACCTGTCCTCTGCCTATTTATTATAATGCATGTGCTTCCATTGTGGAGACTTTTTTTTTGTTGTTTGACAAGATTTTGGAAGTATTGCATCTAAACTTAAACTTTTGTAGATGTCTTTGACAAAGACAAGGAAAGTAGTGATTTCCATACCATGGAGGAAGCCAAATTTTCAACATTTAGTGCATCAATGACAAATGCTCCAAAAAATCCAGAGAATGAAGCCTCGTACACACGCTTAGTTTTTCGGACAACTGAACGTCCATTTTTTGTGGAATGCTAGTCTCATGTCAAAAGTGTTACTCACAATACGAAAATTTTCATACGACAGAATACAACGTCAGAAGTTTTGTATGTATTCTTTCAGACGTTGAGTTCACATCCGACAAAAATTTTATAGTCTGCATATCCAGCTTTTGTCTGCCGAAAAGCTAAATCGGCTGTCGAAAGCACCGTAATAACGATCCGAAAATTGGCAGACAGCTCGTCATACAAATTTTTCCATCCGATTTTCATATCGTGTGTACGGGCCTTTACAGTACAATAAAAACTACTATGGCCAGTTTGCACTTGGAACCGTTTATAAAGCAAAATGATAATAATGGATAATATTAGACGGGGGGTCTTGGTTATTGTCTACTAAATTAATTAGCTATGTAAGCTAAAGGGATGTTTCTAAAGGGATCAATGACAGAAGTGCTTTCATTATATTTACTGGAATCTAGAAATCTGTTGCATACTGACTATAGCGAGATGGAGATACTGTTATTAATCATCAGAGGGATGACAACAGCACAGAGAACACACAAATTCAGCAATGTAAATAGCAAAGCCCAAAGTTTACTACTTCTATCAACCAATCAGAATCCGCCTTCATGGCTTTGGTAAAGTTAATTTTAATTAACCATTGTATTTAACTCCACTTTGCTCTCTGCGGTCCTTTTCCAGCATGTGAACATGGTATGTGTATGTACTGTATAGAGGTCATTTGTAGAAACTGTAAACATCATAAATAAACTTAAGTGCACAATTTTTTTTTTTTATAAAAAAATAAATAATAAAATGTGTAATGCAACAAATTAAAACTCTGGACCACTGCTGTTTGGAATGAACATGAAAATAAAAAATAAGGGTAAATATAATGTTACATATTAAAAAAAAGGGATAAGGATAAGTATTTGAAAATATTCTAACTATGTCTAGAATTAAACAAAAGGACTCTTTTTGCATACAGTACAACAGCCCGCTCAATGAGAACTGCAGTCTGAAGTGTCTTAAGTGAAGTTTTCCTTTTTCTGAACAACACACCCATTGTGTGTGTCTGCTAATCTGGTCAAAGTCAGGAATGTGCTGTTGATGCTGCCCTGGTCAGCTAAAGGGAATAAGGTGAGAAAGAGCATTTCAAGGACACTTTGATGAAAAGGATGGCCTAATGGAACTTTTGAGGTGCCAAGTGATCTCTGCAAGAGTCTCAAAATTCTGTTAACCATCCCAACTGCACAGCAGCAGTGCATACCTGGTTAAAGAATGAGAAAGAAGAGATATGGCAACAATTCAAGGAACTGGATTAGGAGACATCTGGTTGTACATCAGAAAAGTACATTTGGTAATACTGATACACCAGTGATGTTAGGCAGAAATGGCATGTAATAGATGTTACCCTAAAGTAACAAAAGCGGTACTATTATTTTTGTAGCCCTCTTTATAGGTGGATATGAGAAATAAAAATCTGAGCATGTGCAGAGTGACTCCAAAGGCTCTGTCTTATCAGGAGGTGGATTGGGGACAGTGGAGGTAGGGGAGGATCAGAGAAGACAGGATCAAACAGCCTTTTTACACAATGCAGAGGATTAATCCCTTAGGTTCCACAGTGAGTATAACAAGCATGCTTTACTGCATATACAGACTGATTTTACTGTTGTGGGTTTAGTAAAACTGTAGCTTCCAGTGCCAGCTTTACTCAGCAAGAGGGTGAAGATCAGCAGCAAGGAAGGCAGTACTGGTAAGTAATATAGGCTTATTTAAATAGGCTACATTTCTTTAAATTTTTGTAGATTTTTTAATCACAGTGTTGCTTTAAAGTATATATAAACTCTGATGATGGTCACACACACTTTGATTTTTTTTTTATCTCAGAATTTCCATTGCAATCGTTTTACACTGAACTTAGATCAGATTCTAAAACTGAGTTGATCAGCAAGGGCAGGAAATTGTCAATTGTTTTGCATCAAATGGCAGCACTGTGACACTTTGTTCATGAATACAATTGTATTTTGATTATTCAGATTATGAGATTACATGGATGGAAACAGAGATGTTAAGATCATATCTTAACTGTTCAAAATTCACTTCTGTATGAGTGGCAAATTGACTGAAAAGAAAAGAAAAGAAAAGTTTGATCAGAAAAGAAATTGATTGTTTATCAAAGCATTTATGGCCACAATAACAATACATTTCTCTTATTTTCTCCCTTTTGATCTGTTAAATATACATACCTCCCAACTGTCCCGGATTCACCAGGACTGTCCCGGGATTTGGCGTAAGTCCCGGCAAATCAAGGCTGAGTCCCGGAGTGGAGCCCAGTGCTGGCGGTGCTGGAACAAGTTCCAGCACTTGGTTCCAGAGACTTGTCCGGCAAGGGCGTGCTAGCATGGGTACTGGTTGCCTCTGCCTAGCAGCTTGTGTATGGGGTACTACACACCGCGACACAGTCTCTTTATTGCAGCCGACATCTCCCCACCGGCTGCCTGTCACAGTAACTGTGACAGGCAGCCGGTGGGGAAATGTCAGCTGCAATACAGAGACTGCATTGCGGTGTGTGCTATCATCAGGGCTGGGACTAGGTGGGGCACCGAGCATTTGCCCATGTCTCCTGTGGGTTGTCCCTGGGTCTCCAGCACGGTAATCGTCGGCACTATAGCAGCCGGTATCTCTCCCAGCCGGCTGCATGTTTACGGCAGCCATAGTGTCAGAGCGCCAAGGCAAGTTTCCCATAGGTTCCTCCTCAACTCTGACGTGTGTTCTGACAGGGCAGGAGGAGGAGCCTGGGAAGGAGATCTCCCGGCGCTGGGGAATTGTGTGGAACGGAAGTCAGTGCTTGGGGCAGGAAAAAGAGGAATTGAGAGATTGAGGATTTTTGTGTTGCATAAGAAATACGAAGGTGAGTGCATTTGTATTGGGGGGGGGGGGTGGTGCTTGAGGGGGGATTTGGTGGGGAGGGGTTAAATAAGAGATTTGTGCTTGGGGGAGGGGGATAAGATAATTTGTGTAAGAAGAGAGGTTTGGAGGGAATGTATACTCAAAGAGGTATATGGGGGTAAGGATTTGTGCTCAGATGAGAGATGGGGGGGTAAGATAATTTGTGTAAAAAGCTTTGGGGAAGATATGGGGGATGTGTGCTGAGAGGGGGTATTTGTGCTGGGAGGGGGGGAGATGTAGGGAATGATTTGTGCCAAGAGGAGGTATCTGTGCTGGGAGCGGGGGGAGATATGGGGATGATTTGTGCCAAAAGGGGGGTATCTGTGCTGGGAGGGGGGGGATGTGGGGGACGATTTGTGCCGAGAGGGGGTATCTGTACTTGGAGCGGGGAAGATGTGGGGGGATCATTTCTGCCGAGAGGGGGAAATCTGTTCTGGAAGGAGGGGGAGGTGTGGGGGTGATATGTGCTGAGAAGGGGTATCTGTGCATGAGGGGGAGATGTGGGGGATTATTTGTACTGAGAGGGGGTACCTGTGCTGGTAGGGGGGGGTTGGTGGATGATGCGTGCCGAGAGGGGGTATCTGTGCTGGGGGGGTGTGGGGGATGATTTGTGCCGAGAGGGGATATCTGTGCTGGGAAGGGGGAGATGAGGTGGATGATTAGTGCCAAGAGGGGGTATTTGTGCTGGGAAGGGGGAGATGTGGAGGATGATTTGTGCTGAGAGGGGGATTTGGGGGGGGTTAAGAGAATTTGTATAAGAAGGAGGGAAGGGATATGGGGACATTTTGTGCTGAGAGGGGGGATTTGTGCTATAAGGGGGTATAAGAGGGTGACGATTTGTGCTGAGAGGGGGTGAGAGGATTTGTTCTATAAGGAGATTTTTGAGCGGAGGAGGATTTATACTGGAAGGGAATATTGGGGGAGGGAGAATTTAGGTGGGAAGGGGGATAAAAGAAATTGTGCTAGAAGGAGAGATTGAGGGAGGGGGGATATTTGTGCTGTGGGGATGATTTTGGAGAGAGAAAGGAATTTATACCAGAAGCTGTATTTGTGGCGGGGGGGGGGGGATTCTGGGATGGTAAAATAAGTTATGCTGGGGGGATTGGGATGGAGAGGGTGGGAGAGGATTTTGCTGGGAGGGCGGATTTGTGAGGATGAGGAAGGATGAGTGAGAATATTAGTGCTAGATTTTACTGGGGGGGGGCATATTTTTGCTGAAAGGGTAAACTGGGGGAGAGTATTGCTTGCATTAGCACAAGTCCTCTCCCCTCCCAAAGCACCCCTTACCCAGTATATATCTGTCCCCATCTCTACTCCACATTCTGAGCGCGCTGTTGGCTTCTCCCTCCCTCAAGTATCCCTCATTCACAAGTTTGAAAGTTGGGAGGTATGAATATACCACTGAAAGCATCTTAATATTTCTATTCGGTCAACACAAAGGACAAGGACTCTTTACGTCTAGAGGAAAAGAGATTTCATCTCCAAATACGGAAAGGTTTCTTCATAGTAATGCCGCGTACACACGATCGGTTTTTCTGATGAAAAAAGACCGATGGACTTATTTAATCTGAAAAAACTATCGTGTGTGGGCCCCATCGGTCTTTTTTCCATCCGTGTAAAAAAATAAAACATGTTTTAAATTTTACCGATGGAAAAAAAACGATAGCAAATTCCGATCGTCTGTGGGGAACTCCATCAGAGAAAAATCCATGCATGCTCAGACTAAATTACAAAACGGGAGCGCTCATTCTGGTAAAACTAGCGCTCGTAAGGGAGATAGCACATTCATCATGCTGCAAATTTTTGCATCGTTAAATGTAGCGCATTCTTTTCTTCTTTCTAAATGGTTGCAAAAAAAAAAATTTTCGTTGCGGATATTCACACAGAGTTCGGACAAACGTATTTCTTTGTGATCTCATGAATCTTCGTATTTTATTTTAAAGGCAGGTCTCCAACATTTTTTTTCTTAGTGGAATATATGCAGACTTTGGACCCCAAAGGTAGACATGAAGGAAAATAAAATCAATAACATGAGGAGTCCCTCGAATTGGGATCACAATCTGGTCCCCGAATAGCAGAAATCAGGAGCAGCAGCAGAAGTCATACTTGTCCCTAAGCTGTGGTACTCCAACAAACTGCGTCTTCTGGCAGAGCAGCTTGAAGCCAGGGAATCACTTTCTGGTCTTGCTTGCAGCCTTCCCTCCACGCTTCCCTGCAGCGTTCCCTCCACGCTTCCCTGCAGCGTTCCTTCCACGGCTCCCTCCAAAATAAAACACAAGACAAAAACACTAGGTCAGCCTAAACTGTCCTAAAATTATCTCAATCTAGCCCTTTAAAATCATCAATCAGTATAGGCCACTGATGCCCCAACTTTAATTTTTACCTTCGTCAGTGACGTTCTGAACTTCTGGTCCTCCTTACTCCGCGCACACAACGTCGTTACGACACATGCGTGTTATCATTATATTCCCTGCGCATGCGTGAAACTCCGCCCACGTCGGCCGCCCCTGACGTTCCTGCCCCTGACGTTCTTCCTTGGATATTCCCCGCCCCTTCTCATTCGACGTCCAGTGGGAGACGACATGGCGGTGACACAGCAGGCGCGGGTTATTTTAACTTCCAACGAGGAAAGCCCGGAGCCGGAAACGTCCCGATCCAGGACAAGATACAAAGCCAGTAATATGTCCTTTGCTGAGATGGCGGAGATGGTGGACATCTTGCGGAGGAGAGATTATGATGGGAAGCATGGGCCGTACAACACCCCTAATCTCAGGAAGGCCAAAATAATGGGCAAAGTGGTGAGGAGTCTGTACCATAAATTTGGGGTCCGGAGATCCAAGGAGCAGCTTAGAAAAAGGTGGTCTGACCTGAAGCTGAGGGAGCCGGAGCAGTACAGGAAGATCAAAAGAATGCTAGTAAAAAGTAAGTATTTCTCCTGTGTTATTATTAATTTGATTATTATACTTGCATGTTTTGCTCCATGTGCTTTGATTGACTGGTTGGATATTTGAAAATGGCCACTTTCAGGGTAGTGGCCAAAGTATAATCATTCGTAGTAAACATCAATCCTCCCCAAAATTAGATATTTTGCGCAGATACAGGTAAACCACATTTGGTCATGCCTATTTCTATTAAAACAATGTTTATAAACATTGTTGTCTAGATGATGTGTTTTGAACTAGAATGTGAAATGCAAACTTGATTCAGTGTAAAGGAGAGGACACTCAGCAGCTGTTTACACATCTGGACTCTGGAGCACCTGTGTGGGACACCAGAACAACATTGTCCCACACAGGTGCTACAGTGGATACTTTGAGGGTGTCTCCATGTGTGCAACTTGGACAAAAAAGGTCAGGATTCCAGTTTAGAAATACATTTTAAAACATGTCTTCAGCTTGTAACTCTGTCAAAATAGACAATTATTGTACCCCACTTCCAAGCAATGTTTCATATTCCTATTTCTGCCCTCAAATATCTGTGTGCTAAAGTATACCTTTTGTTTCATTCTCATAGGGGAGCGGAGACTTGGAGCACACCACTCTGAGGAGGCCAGGAACCCCACACCTCGGAAAGAACAGAGGGAACCCCAACCTCAGAAAGAAGGGGACCAGAGAGAACCCCAAACTCAGGATTTGGAGGAAGGAGAGGTGGAGGAAGAAGAGGTGGAGGAAGAAGAGGTAGAGAAAGGAGATGTGGAGGAAGTGTGCGAGATTGTCACCACAACAGGTCAGTGCCATACACCACAGATTAAGGGAATAGATGCATGCATGCATGCATATTTTTAAGACATGCGGTTTTTTGTTATTTTAGGTGATGTGCTGCTTGTGAAAGATCAATCTCCTCCTTTCTCCAGTGGGAGTACACAAATTATAACCCAGGATCTCATGGTTATGAGTCGAGAAATCGACGTTATAACACACAAACTGTATTGTTTTGAACAAATTAAAAACATGATTGATGTTTTGGGGAGAGTATAAAGATGTTTTTCTTGCCACCATTTCAAGTATTTTTGGCCTAAGTTTTGAAATTTTTGTGTGATTTAACAAGCCAAATTTGGAAGATGCACACAGTGTGTCAACATGTGCTATCTCAGATCAGGGTAAATCAATGTACGTGTTTTGAGGGTGCAACCCCTTCCTTGACACTCAAGTAGGTGAGAGGAAGGGTTTGCACCCCCAAAACACGTCCATTGATCCCCCATGATGGGAAATAGCACATGTTGACATTAGGCATGGGATCAGGTGGATAATTCCCATTTTGACGCACAATTTGTGTGCATCTTCCAAATTTGGCTTGTTCAGGGGTGACATCACCCCATCTCATGAAGGCAACAGCAACACATTTTTGAAATACTATATAATGTCTGATATTGCCTTCAGTTTTACTAAGGTTGAACTTTGTAAGTTCCATTGTTTTTATATGTTTGTTTTTTTTTAAATGCGTGTTTATGCAAAACCAAAACTTTTTTGGGGGGATAACACTGTTTAGAATGTCCAAAAAAAAATTATAACGCACACGTTTTCTACTCAACAATGCGTGGCTTCTTCCTTCTATGCTCAATACCATTTTGAAAAATATGTTCTTGTTTACCGTGACAATTGTGGTTATTTACTAAAGACAAAGCCACTTGGCACTACAAGTGTACTAGGAGAACCTGGGAGACAGATTCAAGAAACACAAGCAATAATGACAAATCAAGTTTTTCACAGATTTTTATTTTTAAAAGTTATAAAATCAGAGATTGTCTGGTATAACCATGGCCCCCCTACCCGTAAAGGAATCAACATATTTATCCCGCACTTCAAGGGCCCTTTGGGGGGCCAAGCCAGTATCCAGGCCCATCAGGACATTGTCTGCAAGTCCGCCTCTGGCCCAACAGAAGCGAGATAACTGGGTGCATTTCTGCGTAAAAAGTTGTGCAGTATGCAGCAGGTAAAAACAATATGATTGATCTTGTATTCCGCCATATGGATAGAGGTAAGAAACAGGCGTAACCGGCTGGCCATTATCCCAAAGGCATTCTCAACAACCCTACGGGCTCTGGCCAGCCGGTAATTAAAAACCCTCCTCTCCGGGGTGAGGTTCCTCTGGGGGAATGGCCTCATCAGGTGGGGTCCCAGCCCGAAAGCTTCATCCGCGATAAAAACAAACGGAAGGCCCTCAACGTTCTCATCATCATGTGGTAGTACGAGGCCACCACTCTGGCGATGTCTGGCAAATTCCTTCTGTGCGAAGACTCCCCCAACCCGACATCTGGCCATTCTTCCCCACGTCCACATACATGAATTCATTGTGTGCCAATACCACCGCCATCAACACAATACTATTAAACCCCTTGTATTTGCAATAGTACAACCCCGAACGGGGTGGTGGCACTATGCGGACGTGTTTCCAATCGATTGTCCCGCCGCAGTTTGGAAAGTCCCACCGCTCGGAAAAATGGGATGCCACAGTCTGCCATTCCTGTGGCGATGAAGGAAACTGTGGAGTCAAACAAAAAAACACAATTAAGACTTTTGCACATAACATTGCAAGCAGATTACACAAAAACATTTTTGGCCAACATCAGTATAACATTTTTTTTTGGGAGTGGTTATAGACACAAATAGAAGGCACAATTAGCACATTCCTCACCCCCTCTGATGGCTCATTGCACACATTTTTAGGGGGGGGGAGGGGTTCTAGCTGAGTTTGGGCCTACAAAAAAAATACACTACCACTGTGCCTGATTGTAATGAGTAGCAAAACATTTGTACACATTGGAGGGGGGGGGGGTGAGGGGGTTATAGCTGAGTTAGGGCCTACAAATAAAAACACTACCAATCTGCCTGATTGTAATGAGAAGCAAAACATTTGTACACATTGGGGGGGGGGGGGGAAGCAATACAATGGAGCTGACAAAATACATTGTTAAGTGACTAGGCTAGGGGTGTATGGACCCAGGATAGCATGCTGGAGAGGTTAGTGAAGGCAAATATGCATGTAGGCCAAAAAAAGGGTACAGCATGCATGAGGACAAAGGGGACATTCACAGCATATTAGAATCATGGTAATTAGGGAATGATGAAAGAAATAAAATACATTAGCATTCATGAAGTATATAGAATGTGATGTTAAAGGAGAAAACTTACCTTAATATAGTCCTTCTGCGTGACTTGTATGATAGCAGAACAGGTTTCTGGGATAATGACCCCCAGAGCCTGGTGGGATATGCCTGTCGTGAACTTGAGGTCCTGCAAGCTTCTCCCAGTCGCAAGGTGGCGATTAGCCTCTGCTCGGCAGTGATGGCCTGGCGCATCACAGTGTCCTGCCTGGTGATATAGGGGGACACCAAATCCAACAGACGGTGAAAAACGGGATCCGTCATCCGGAGATAATTCCTGTAGTCATCAGGATTATTCGCCTGGATTTCCCAGAGCAGAGGCATATGAGAGAATTGGGTCCCGCTGGAGCAACCAATTCTTGGTCCATGAACTCCTCCTCACCCTGTTCATGGACTGAGCTTGGGTCAAAGTATTAACCGCAACACCAAGCGCATACGTAGCATGAGCTCTACGATGAGAACGTACTTCCAACATGGCTAGAAACCGGTCGGCTGGTCAGAACGAACTTAAACAGAACGCACTGAGGAACAGCAAGTCCTATGAAGAACGACCTGAAAACCAGTAAACGAGCGGACAAGAACGCACTGAAAAACAGATGCGACCTGACTACACGCACTGAAAGACAGATACGAACCCACAAGCACAAACTGAACACCAGAAAACGATCTGAAAAGCACGGAGACTGAAAAGCGCGAATCGGCTAACACCAAACTTTTACTAACACGCGGTAACACAAAATCAGCAAAAGCAGCCCAAAGGGTGGCGCCGCTGGATTTGAACTTCCCCTTTATAGTGCCGTCGTACGTCACAGCGTTTTGGACGGTCGGAATTTTGTCTGATGGTGTGTAGGCAAGACTGATGAAAGTCAGCTTCATCGGAATTCCGACAGAAAAATCCATCGGATTTTATTCCATCGGAAATCCGATCGTGTGTACAGGGCATAAGAGCTGTGAAAATGTGGAATAGACTCCCTGCAGAGGTGGTTCTGGCCAGCTCAGTAGATTGCTTTAGGAAAGGCCTGAATTCTTTCCTAAATGTACATAAGATAACTGGGTACCTAACATTTATAGGTAAAGTTGATCCGGCGAATATCCGATTGCCTCTCGGGGGATCAGGAAGGAATTTTTTCCCCTGCTGTAGCAAATTGGATCAAGCTCTGCTGGGGTTTTTCGCCTTCTTCTGGATCAACTGTGGGTATAGAATTAGGTATATGGGATTGTATGATATTATTATTATTTTATTTTTTTATGGTTGAACTGGATGGACTTTTTTCAACCTGACTAACTATGAAACTATGTAACTATTTAACAAGTGTAAAAAAAATAGCTGTTCATCCAGCCATAAATCTCGTTAGCTGATAACTTCCTGTGCTCTCTGCCTATAGACTTTTATCAGATAGCATTGTTTCCTGATATCTCAGTGGATTACAGAACACCTCCGCCGGGTGTGAAGAAAAGGGAAAAGTGTTGTGTAGTCCTAACACAGTGTTATGTGTGTGTGTAAAGCCTGGTACACACGATCGGATTTTCCACAGACAAAGCGTCTGACTTTTGTCTGAAGGGTGTTGGCCAGGAACTTGTCTTGCATACAAGCGGCACACAATTGTCGGCCAACAAACACGAACATAGTGACGTACTACGTAGTTTTTAAGCTCTTTAGCGCCGCCCTTTGGGCACCTTCTGCTAATGTTGTGTTTGGTGAACAATGCTTCCGAGCATGCTTGTTTAAAAATTTAAAAGCCTGCCATCCAACATTTGTCCGCGGAAAATTCGACAACAATTGTCCGATGGAGCGTACAAGCGGTCAGATTTTCGGCCAACAGTCTGTCAACACACAATTCTCGATCGTGTGTACAAGGCTTTAGTCCTAAAACATTCCCTGCCCTAGGGTGACAATTCTGCTCAGTATAGTTGTCACCCTAGGGCAGGATGTGTCAGGTAGGCTTGTGCAATTCGTTGTTTCGTAACGAATCAAAATTCGTCCGAATTTAGCATCTTTCGGACATTCGGAAGCATTCGAATTTCCAAACAAAGCAATTACGAATAAAACAGAATCCGAAATAAATGATATCGCAAATAGCGAATGCCCGAATGTCTTCGGCATAATTCGTTATGAAAAAAGTTACGAATGTACGAATCCATTTGAAGCACAATAACACTCTGCTCTGCTCTCTGCTTCTCCCTCACCGTGCTAAACTCCCTCTCAAAATAGTGTACAGGGGCTGAGGCTATAGCCGCATGTAAAAAACGAGATTTCGAATCGTTACAAATAACCGCTATGTATTTAGAAAAGTACAAATCCATTCGAAGCACATTAGGCATAATAGGCAGCGTCGTTGTGAGAGAGACACGGAAAATTACGAATCAACGAACCCAAAAAAAGTTACGAAAGTAGGAGTTGTGTCCAGAATCAACGAAAAACAATGTACTCTACCGAAAGTACGAATTATAAATCAACTAAAAATAAGGCTTACATTAATACGAATCATTCCGATTCAACGAAAAATGTCGCTTGCGAAAATACGAATTAGTCCGAACACGAAAAATCCCATCTAGCAAAATTACGAACGATTACGAATCAACAGGACTGAAAAGAAACGAACCGAAACTAAACAAATTTTTCCGTTGTGCACAAGTCTAGTGTCAGGATTATCAGGGTAAAACAGGGGGGAAAAAGGAAAAAAAGCGTAAAAAACAAAACAAAACGAATACAACCATCACATTTAGGCTCCATGCACACTAGTGTTTTTCAGGCTAAAAAACACTGGAAATAACGCTGGAAATTAGTGTTTTTGCAGTTCCTTAAAGAAAAAGGGAAAAAAAACTTTAAAGTGGTTGTAAACCCACATTTATTTTTTGATTTTTTCCCCCCACCTGTAAAAGAAAGGCATAATGAGCTATTATGACTAGCATATTAGCTCATTATGTACTACTTTCCTTAGATCGGGGCCCCCGAAGCCGTCCGCGTCCCTCCATCTAGCCGCATCCATCGCTGCGGCGATAGCCGGAAGGTTACTTCCGGGTATCGCCGCTGCAGCCAATCACAGCGCCGCTCCGGCGCTGTGATTGGCCGGAGCGGCGGTGACGTCACTCTGCGCATGCGCGCAAGAGCCGTCACAATCGGCTACGCCCAGCTCCGTAGACACGGAGCAATGTAATTTTTACTAAATATCTCCTAAACCGTGTAGGTTTAGGAGATATTTCTTGCACCTACAGGTAAGCCTTAATCTAGGCTTACCTGTAGGTGCAAGTTGAAAAAGTGGGTTTACAACCACTTTAAGGCTTCATGCCCACTGACGTTTTTACAGCTGCGTTTTTTACAGCTTAAAAACGTCTGTCCATGTTATTGTAATTTTTTTTTTTTTTTGAGAAAAAAAAACCCCAAAAAAACGTCGGAGCTAAAAAACGCGGCCGCGCATTAGTGCGCGTTTTTGAGCGTTTTTTGAAGCTCGCGTTTTTTTCTGCCTAACTCCGACGCTGAGGAACGCACTGGTCCTGTTTTTTTTTTACAGCTTAAAAATTCCTATGCTATTTGCAGCTCAAAAACGTCTAGGTGGGCATGAAGCTATAGACTAACATGGACAGGCGTTTTTAAGCTGTAAAAAACGCTCAAAAACGCGGCTGTAAAAACGTCCGTGGGCATGAGGCCTAAAAATTGTATTAGTAGCATTTAGGAGCGTTAAGGAGCATTTGGAAGCGTTTCTGCTGGAAAAATGATCCAAGCAACTCTACCAAAAGGCATCCCCCTGTTCTGCCTTTGCCCACCGCAATCGCGTGCCGCCCGGGAAATTCGAGTTCCCGGGACCCACGGGCGAACTCACGAGGCCGGCTGGGTGGCAAATTTAAAGGGACGTACAGGTACGCCCGTTTGCCTGCCCGTGCCATTCTGCCGACGTATATCGGCGTGCGGCAGTCGGAAAGCGGTTAAGGCTCCATTCACACCTTCTGCCACACGTTTTTTGTTTTTTTTTCGTTTCTGTGTTTCTTAGTGGAGCATTTTGGGATTCGTTTGAATGGACCTCCCTTGGCTTCAAAAACGTTTCAAAGAAGCTCATGTACCAAATCTTGACACAGAGCCAGGAGCAATTGGCATTGCGTTTGTTGCTGCAGCTGTATCACGTTTTGTTGCTCGACAATCGCACTTCGTTTAGGGTGTCAGTAAGAAATAAAAACGCTTACAAGCTCTCATACATTTACAAATAGGCTTTTATGGAGTTGAGTTTAGGAGCTTTGGCAAAAAGGCGCCAAAAGCTCCTAAACTCAAGTTCAGGAGCTGCTAGTGTACGTGAAGCCTTAGCATTTTTTTCTGCTCCTAGAAGCTAAATAGTGTTATCCTATGTCTCCATGCACATTACATTAAGCTATTAGTGTTTTTTAGCTTTAGCGTCTAGGAACAGAAAAAATGATGTTTTCTGCCTAGTGACATGTCAGGGATCACTGTTGCCTGTGATCGGGAACAGTGATCGCTGACGTGTCACTGGTAGCTCCTCCCTCTAACAGTTAGAATCACTCCCTAGGACACACTTAACCCCTTCAGCGCCACCTAGTGGTTAACCCCTTCACTGACAGTGTCATTTTTACAGTAATCAGTGCATTTTTATAGCACTGATCGCTGTAAAAATGACAATGGTCTAAAAAATGTGTCAAAGGTGTCCGATGTGTCTGCCATAAAGTCGCAGTCACGATAAAAATCGCAGATCGCCACCATTACTAGTAAGGAAAAAAAATGCCATAAAACTAGACGCTATAACTTTTGCGCAAACCAATCAATATACGCTTATTGCGATTTTTTTTACCAAAAATATCGGCCTAAACTGAGAAAAAAATTGCTTTTTAAAAAAAAATATGGGGATATTTATTATAGCAAAAAGTACAAAATATTGTTTTTCTTTTCAAAATTGTCGCTCTATTTTTGTTTATAGCGCAAAAAATAAAAACCAAAAGAAAGCTCTATTTGTGGGGGAAAAAAAAGAAATCAATTTTGTTTGTTAGCCACGTCGCACGGCCGCGCAATTGTCAGTTAAAGCGACGCAGTGTCGAATCGCAAAAAATGGCCTGGTCTTTGGCCAGCCAAATGGTCCGGGGCTTAAGTGGTTAAAGGGGTTATAAACCCTCACGGTTTTTCACCTTAATGCATTCTATGCATTAAGGTGAAAAACCTTTTGTGCTGCAGCCACCCCCCTTTTTCTTACCTAAACCTGATCGTTCCAGTGGAAGGGACGAGCACAGCAGCTCCAGCCACTGTCTCGGGTACTCATTGGATAGATTGATAGCAGCAGAAGCCATTGGCTCCCACTGCTGTCAATCAAATCCAGTGACACGGGAGCCGGGGGGTGGGGCCGAGTCCTGCTGTCTGTGTCAACGCATCAGCAGGACTCGGAAACATGCCCGCACGAGTGCCCCCATGAAATGCAGCTCTCTGTGGGGGAACTTGAGAAGAGGAGGAGCCAGAAGTGCCACCAGGGGACCCCAGAAGCAGAGGATCGGGGTCACTCTGTGCAAAACCCTTGCACAGAGGAGGTAAGTATTTCATGCTTGCTATTAAAAAAAAAAAAAAAAAAAAGCTTTACAATCACTTTAAGGTCCTGTTGACTGCAATGGTTTTCAAGAATATGCCCAGAAAGGGGGGTAAAAAAGGTCTCCTCCAAGATGTAATTTTTTTTGTTTGCCTGTTTAGGATGGATTTTTTCTCTGATTCTGCCCTTTTTCAACGGGATTGATGAGAAGCACATATATATAAGATACTTACCTCTATCAAACAGTATGTGAGTTGCTTGTTAGATCTGTTCTGTTGGGTCTGTGGATTGCCACCAATTGCCACCTTGCCTATCTGCTCCGTGGGAACACGTTACTCTTCCTTGAAAGGTCCTGAGGAAGCAGCTCTGTGAAACACGTTGACCTTATCAGCTTGCCATTATCAAAGTTATGCATAGTAATTTACATTGTTGCACTTTGAAAGATGTAAGGCCCCATGCACACGAGATGCCGGTGCAAACTCTGCTGAACACCTGTTTTTAAAGACTGAAACCGGCGTTTAGAAACGCCTGTTTTGCCACGATTGCAGCCGGGTTTAGCGGCGTTTTACCGCGTTTGTGTCTATTAGCGTTTAGTTAAGAAACATCATAAGACCCTCCCTAAGCTCAAAAAACAGTATTATTTAACCATTTCAGCCATTTTGTGAGACCAGAGTGAGTAGCAGCAGCTGAGAGAGCAGCAGTGTACTTGTATTTAGCGTGTCACTTGCCACATCATCTGCCACAAGCTGTGGATTGTCCACTTGCCACGTCACCTGCCACGTCACCTGGCCACGTCACCTGGCCACAAGTTGTGGATTGTCCACTTGCCACGTCACCTCGCCACGCCACCTGGCCATGTCACCTGCCACAAGTTGTGGATTGTTCACTTGCCACGTCACCTGCCACGTCACCTGGCCACGTCACCTGCCACAAGTTGTGCATTGTCCACTTGCCACGTCACCTGCCACAAGCTGTGGATTGTCCACTTGCCACGTCACCTGCCACGTCACCTGGCTACGTCACCTGCCACAATTTGTGGATTGTCCACCTGCCACGTCACCTGCCACATCACCTGGCCACGTCACCTGGCCACGTCACCTGCCACAATTTGTGGATTGTCCACTTACCACGTCACCTGCCACAATTTGTGGATTGTCCACCTGCCACATCACCTGCCACATCACCTGGCCACGTCACCTGGCCACGTCACCTGCCACAATTTGTGGATTATCCACCTGCCACGTCACCTGCCACAAGTTGTGGATTGTCCACTTGCCACGTCACCTGCCACAATTTGTGGATTGTCCACCTGCCACGTCACCTGGCCACATCACCTGCCACAAGTTGTGGATTGTCCACTTGCCACGTCACCTGCCACATCACCTGGCCACGTCACCTGCCACAATCTGTGGATTGTCCACCTGCCATGTCACCTGGCCACGTCACCTGCCACAAGTTGTGGATTGTCCTCCTGCCACATCACCTGTCACATCACCTGGCCACGTCACCTGCCACAATTTGTGGATTGTCCACCTGTCACGTCACCTGCCACGTCACCTGGCCACGTCACCTGGCCACGTTACCTGCCACAAGTTGTGGATTGTCCACTTGCCACGTCACCTGGCCACGTCACCTGCCACGTCACCTGGCCACGTCACCTGCCACAATTTGTGGATTTCCACCTGCCACGTCACCTGGCAACATCACCTGCCACAAGTTGTGGATTGTCCACTTGCCACATTACCTGTCACAAGTTGTGGATTGTCCACTTGCCACGTCACCTGCCACAAGTTGTGGATTGTCTACAGTGCAATGCAAGCAATTACATTTTTTTTTATATTTTTTTTAATGTTTTTTTATCATTTGCCATCATTTTTGAGATTTCTAAAGTAAAAAAATAGGTCACCTTTAAAAACGCTTATAAACGAAAACGCAGCAAAATGCCGGTACCGCGTTTAGCAGCGTTTGGCGTCTGAAACGTAGAAAACGTTTGCGTCTGAACCCATTTTTTTGCTTCTGGAAAAACGAGGTTAAACGCAACTGCCTAAAAACGTCAATAAACGAGACTGTGTACATGGACACATAGGATAACATTGAATGTGTTCAGGGGCAGTTGAAAAAAGTGTCCAACTGCCTCTGAACATGCGTTTAACAGCGTCCCGTGTACATGGGGCCTAACTGTATAGTGGGGAATATACAATCCCTACATTTTAGTAAAGTCCTTCTTCTTTTGTCCCTCTTTTCTGGGTATCTTTTGAAAATATGTTTTGGGATGTGGTACTATTGTTTGGCAGCTTTATTCTGGAAATTGTTAAACTACAATGGTTTCACCTTTTACTCTTGTGTTTAGATACACTTCAAGTATGGTTTTTAGGTTATGACTAGTGTTGAGCAAACCCGAACTGTAAAGTTCGGGTCCGTACCGAACTTTAGCTTTTTCCCGAACCCGGACTTTGCGCAAAAGTCCGGGTTCGGGTTCGGCAATCTAATTACGCATTTAGAAATGCTTCAGGGGCCAGCCAATCACCTTTTGATTAGCTGGTGTGCCCTTAGAGGCCATCATAGCCATGCCTACTAATGGCATGGCTGTGATTGGTCAGTGCAACATGTGACCCAGCTTCTATATAAGCTAGAGGCACACAGCACACACGTCACTCTGCTTCAGAATAGATAGGGAGAGGATCTTGGCTGCTGCTGTTACTAATAGGGAGAGATTGTAAAATACATGAGGTAGTCCTGATTCTGCAATCTGAGGGAAAAGATAGAGAGACAGTGTAGTGTAGGGCCAGGTTCCTGTTGGTGCTTTCAGGGAGAGAGAATATTTTATAGGAGTCCAGATTCTGAGATTAAAATCAGCGATCTGCATAGGTTTACCTGTTTGTGTTGCAGTGCACAGTCTTTTTACACTGCCATGAGCCCAGTGTCAGAGAAAATCTAACTTTTATCTGCAAGCTCCAGCACTGCATATTACGTTGAGAGATACACCGTTTCCATACTGTGGGTGTATTCTGCTCTTTGAAAAAGATCCATTTAGGGGGGAAAAAAGGCACTTTATTGTGCTCTTTTCCAAAAGACCCATAGGGCAAAAAAAAAAAAAAATTGCATTTTATTTTGCTCGTGCAAAAAAAGACCAGTTTAGGGCAAAAAAAATAAAAATAAATTGCACTTTAATGTACGCTTGCAAAAAGAGCCATTCAGGGCCACAAAAAATAGTTTGCAGTGTGTTATACATATGTGGAGGTGTGTGAAATAAACAATTTCTATATAGTTTTCTCCTACTGTGCTATACCAAAAAAACAACATTTTTTTTGAATAGCATTTTCTGCAGTTCTGTAGCTGTGCGATTCAGCGGTTACGTACTGTGGGTGTGTTCTGCTCTTCCAAAAAACACCGTTTAGGGGCACAAAAAATAGTTTGCAGTGTGTTATACATATTTGGAGGTGTGTGAAATAAACAATTTCTAAATAGTTTTCTTCTACTGTGCTATACTAAAAAAACAAAAATTTTTTTGAATAGCATTTTCTGCAGTTCTGTAGCTGTGCGATTCAGCGGTTACGTACTGTGGGTGTGTTCTGCTCTTCCAAAAAACGCCGTTTAGGGGCACAAAAAATAGTTTGCAGTGTGTTATACATATTTGGAGGTGTGTGAAATAAACAATTTCTATATAGTTTTCTCCTACTGTGCTATACTAAAAAAAAAACATTTTTTTTAATAGCATTTTCTGCAGTTCTGTAGCTGTGCGATTCAGTGGTTACGTACTGTGTGTGTGTTCTGCTCTTCCAAAAAATGCAGTTTAGGGGCACAAAAAATAGTTTGCATTGTGTTTTTCATATTTGGAGGTGTGTGAAATAAACAATTTCTAAATAGTTTTCTTCTACTGTGCTATACTAAAAAAACAACATTTTTTTTGAATAGCATTTTCTGCAGTTCTGTAGCTGTGCGATTCAGCGGTTACGTACTGTGTGTGTGTTCTGCTCTTCCAAAAAATGCCGTTTAGGGGCACAAAAAATAGTTTGCAGTGTGTTATACATATTTGGAGGTGTGTGAAATAAACAATTTCTAAATAGTTTTCTTCTACTGTGCTATACTAAAAAAACAAAATTTTTTTTGAATAGCATTTTCTGCAGTTCTGTAGCTGTGCGATTCAGCGGTTACGTACTGTGGGTGTGTTCTGCTCTTCCAAAAAACGCAGTTTAGGGGCACAAAAAATAGTTTGCAGTGTGTTATACATATGTGAAGGTGTGTGAAATAAACAATTTCTATATAGTTTTCTCCTACTGTGCTATACTAAAAAAAAAACATTTTTTTTGAATAGCATTTTCTGCAGTTCTGTAGCTGTGCGATTCAGCGGTTACGTACTGTGGGTGTGTTCTGCTCTTCCAAAAAACGCCGTTTAGGGGCACAAAAAATAGTTTGCAGTGTGTTATACATATTTGGAGGTGTCTGAAATAAACAATTTCTATATAGTTTTCTTCTACTGTGCTATACTAAAAAAACAACATTTTTTTTGAATAGCATTTTCTGCAGTTCTGTAGCTGTGCGATTCAGCAGTTACGTACTGTGGGTGTGTTCTGCTCTTCCAAAAAACGCAGTTTAGGGGCACAAAAAATAGTTTGCAGTGTGTTATACATATTTGGAGGTGTGTGAAATAAACAATTTCTATATAGTTTTCTCCTACTGTGCTATACTAAAAAAACAACATTTTTTTTGAATAGCATTTTCTGCAGTTCTGTAGCTGTGCGATTCAGCGGTTACGTACTGTGGGTGTGTTCTGCTCTTCCAAAAACACCCATTTAGGGCAACATCCTAAATTTGGAAAATATGAGGAGAAGGTCAAAGGGACGTGGTGGCCCCGCTCGTGGTGCTGCTGGTGGAGCTCCTGTTGCAGGGAGAGGACGTGGTGGATCTGTGCCAGATACACGCACAAGTGAAACACCTTCCTCAGGTGCGAGTAGGCGACCGAGCCTGCGGCGGTATTTTGTCGCGCCTAATGAGGCTGTACGAATGTTTAGGCCAGGACAAGTACAGGCAATAGTAGATTGGGTTGCTGACAGTGCCTCGGGTTCCTTCACATTGTCTCCCACCCACTCTTCTGATGAAAGATTAGAGTTGGCACCTGAAACCCATGTCCATCAGTCTTTCACCTCACCCCCTTGCAAATCAGCCAAGCAGTCTGAGCCCCAAATCATGCAGCAGTCTCTTCTGCTTTTCGATGACTCTGTTAGCAGGGTTTCCCAGGGCCATCCACCTAGCCCTGCCCCAGAAGTGGAAGAGATTGAGTGCACCGATGCCCAACCACTTATGTTTCATGATGAGTACATGGGAGGACCATCGCAGTACGTCTCGGATGATGACGAAACACAGGTGCCAACTGCTGCTGCTTTCGCAATTGTGCAGACAGACAAGGAGGGCAGGGGTGAAGACTGGGTGGAAGATGATGTGGAGGACGATGAGGTCCTCGACCCCACATGGAATCAACATTATGCAGGTGACCAGTGTAGTTTGGAGGAAGAGGCGGTGGTCGCACAGAGCCACCAGCACAGCAGAAGAGGGAGCAGGGTGCAAAAGCGGAGCGTCCGTCCCCTAGACAGTATGTCTGCTACTGCCCAACGCAGCAAGGGACCGAGCACACCAAAGCCAGGTCCAAGGAGTTCCCTAGCGTGGCAGTTCTTCACACAATGTGCTGATGACAAGACACAAGTGGTTTGCAGGCTGTGCAATCAGAGGCTGAAGCGAGGCATAAACGTTCTCAACCTGAGCACAACCTGCATGACCAGGCATCTAAGTGCAAAGCACGAGCTGCAGTGGAGTAGACACCTCAAAAACCAAGAAAGGTCTCTGGCTCCTCCTGCTTCCTCTTCTGCTGCAGTCTCGGCCTCTTCATCCACCTCTGTAGTGACAGTGGCACCTGCCACCCCGCAAACAGAGGATCTGCCAGCAACACTACCACCTGGGTCACCATCCATCTCCACAATGTCCCATGGAATCGTTCAGCTCTCTATCTCCCAAACATTGGAGCGGAAGAGGAAGTACCCCCCTAGCCACCCGCGATCCCTGGCCCTGAATGCCAGCATTTCAAAACTCCTGGCCTTTGAAATGCTGTCATTCCGTATGGTGGAGACGCAGAGTTTTAAAAGCCTGATGGCATTGGCTGTCCCACAGTACGTCGTGCCCAGCCGCCACTATTTTTCCAGACGAGCCATCCCTTCCCTGCACAACCAAGTGGGGGACAAAATCAGGTGTGCACTGCGCAACGCCATCTGTGGCAAGGTCCACCTAACTACGGATGCGTGGACCAGTAAGCACGGTCAGGGACGTTATATCTCCCTAACAGCACACTGGGTAAATGCAGTGGCGGCTGGGCCTGAGGCAGATAGCAGTTTGGCGCATGTCCTTCCACCACGAGGATTGCAGGGTGCTTCAGTTTGCCTCCTGTTGCTAACTCCTCCTACTCCGCTTCCTCATCCTCTATCGCCTCCTCATCCGGTCAGCGTAACACCTTCACCACCAACTTCAGCACAGCCAGGGGTAAACGACAGCAGGCAGTTTTAAAACTTTCCTGTTTGGGGGAAAAACCCCACACCGTGCAGGAGTTGTGGAGGGACATGGAACAACAGACCAATGAGTGGTTGCTGTCAGTGAGCCTCAAGCCCGGCCTGGTGGTGTGCGATAATGGGCGAAATCTCGTAGCAGCTCTGGGCCTAGCCGGTTTGACGCACATCCCTTGCCTGGCGCATGTGCTGAACTTGGTGGTCCAGAGGTTCCTTAAAAATTACCCCAATATGCCAGAGCTGCTGCAGAAAGTGCGGGCTGTGTGTGCGCACTTTCGGCGTTCTCACCCTGCTGCTGCTCGCCTATCAGCGCTGCAGCGTAACTTCGGCCTTCCCGCTCACCGCCTCATATGTGACGTGCCCACAAGGTGGAACTCCACCTTGCACATGCTGGCCAGACTGTGCGAGCAGCAGCAGGCGATAGTGGAGTTTCAGCTGCAGCAATCACGCGTGAGTCGCTCTGCGGAACAGCACCACTTCACCACCAATAACTGGGCCTCCATGCGAGACCTGTGTGCCTTGTTGCGCTATTTCGAGTACTCCACCAACATGTCCAGTGCCAATGACGCCGTTCTTAGCGTTACTATCCCAGTTCTATGCCTCCTTGAAAAAACGCTTCGGGCGATGATGGAAGAGGATGTGGCACAGGAGGATGAGGAGGAGGAGGAGGAAGCGGGATCATTTCAAAGGCTTTCAGGGCAGTCTTTCACAAGTGGCTACGAGGGTGGGTTCCTGCACCAACAAACGCCAGGTACACAATTGTCCGGCAGAAAGGGCACAGTTCTGGAGGATGACGAGGTGGAGGAGGAGATGGAGGAGGAGGAGGAGGAGGAGGAGCCATTTTCACAGCAGGGTGGCACCCAGACCAGCTCGTTGCCATCACTGGTGCGTGGCTGGGGGGATACAGAGGACACAGACGATACACCTCCCACAGAGGACAGCTTTTCTTTGCCTCTGGGCAGCCTGGCACACATGAGCGATTACATGCTGCAGTGTTTCCGCAATGACCGCCGAGTTGCCCACATTTTAACTGGTGCTGATTACTGGGTGGCCACCCTACTGGATCCCCGTTACAAGGACAACGTACCGTCCTTAATTCCCTCACTGGAGCGGGATCGTAAGATGCGCGAGTACAAGCGCACGCTGGTAGACGCGCTGCTGGTGGCATTCCCACCTGACAGCGGGCGTACGGTGGAAGCACAAGGCGAAGGCAGAGGAGGAGGAAGAGGTCGCCAACGCAGCCGGGGCACCGGCAGCACCTCAGAAGGCAGGGTTAGCATGGCTGAAATGTGGAAAAGCTTTGTCAGCACGCCACAACAACCAGCACCACCAGCTGAGATGGAACGTCTTAGCAGGAGGCAGCATTTCACCAACATGGTTGAGCAGTATGTGTCCACAGGCCTACACGTACTGGATGACGGGTCTGCCCCCTTTAACTTCTGGGTCTCCAAATTGGGCACATGGCCTGAGCTTGCCCTTTATGCCTTGGAGGTGCTGGCCTGCCCTGCAGCCAGTGTATTATCTGTACGTGTATTTAGCAGGCGCCGTTCGTCTTGGGAGATTTTCGAAATCCCCTTGTCCTACATACTGAGCAAGCGCAGTACAGGGTGGACACTATTTGACGGGGGACAGAATTCGACACATCACCGGCCTTACCCAGCCATTGTTGTATTTTTGAACCAGTGTTGGCTACCTCGTCCTCCTCCACCGCCGCTTCCACCTACACAGCCACATCTACTGCCACCTCAACCTCCTACTCCATATGGACCTCGTCCTCCTAGGTCAAGATTATAATTTTTATTTTATTTTTTTTGTAGCGCACAGATCCTTTCCCCCTTACCTGCCTTTATGTTGTTGGCTCCTCGCTGGAGGGAGAAAGGCACACCGCACTACCAGCCCGTACCCTCCTATATAAAGAGGTTGAGCGGTGTACTTGATGGGCCGTGTCCACAGCCGGAGTCAAAACTCCTCCAGAGGATGATTCACACCTCTACTGTAGGTAGAGGCAAGCCCTTTAATTCCCAGTGTGACAGTGGGGTCACTTTGGACACAGGGTGAATAAAAGAAACCCCCGATATGGTCTGTGATAGCCATATTCAAGGCTGTATATACATTGTATATAGATTGGATGTATACTGTATGTGGGGGTTAAGTAATCATTGCTGTGAGGAATTAAGTTGTTTTGCATTCTATTGTTCATGATGACTGGGGAAGGTCTGGTATGAATAGAGATTAAGTCCTTGTGTGTATTGTAAAGTGCCAGACAGACTGACTGCCAACCCTTTGTGAGAAGATGTGTATTGGGTGGGATCTTTTGAAGCCTAGCAGACGTCAGGATAAGGTGTTGAGTCTTAGGAGGTGTGGGTGGAGCTGGGCCCTTGTTCATGTCAAATCCTGTGTATTGAATTGTGTATAAAGTTACAATGTTTCTCAATAATAAATTCATTCCTACTACAGAAGAAGACAGAGTGCGTCTCGTTTTCTTCCAGAGTGATCGGCCCCTATGGGAAAGGGTCATTTAGCTGTGGATATTGGTAGCGAGTGGATGTGTGTCTAGGAGAGGGAACCTCGTAAACGGCGTTATACCCCTTTATATTGGGGGTGCCGTTACATTGGTTGGCAGCGGTGGGATTTGCTCTCCAGTTCCTGGGACACTCCAAACCACCACAGTGAAGGACCAGCTATGCAGCCTGCAGGAAAGTCACGCTGAAAGACCTACTTGAGAGCCGAGATCGACCAGAAGAAGGGTGATGCAGGACCCCGGTCAGTTGAAGATTTGTTTCAGTAACGAGTGCGGCAGCGGTTGGCATTATATGGGGCTAACCCATCAGAGACCGCCATACAGGAAGCCATTGAAGGCATTCAGCTGCAGGATGCCCGACAAGAGAGAGAACGAGAGCGACAAAAGAGAGAACTAGAGCGGCAACATGAGTGGAGAATGGCGCAAATACGGCAATCGGGGACAACGCCTAAAGAACCAGCCGCCATGGAAGAGGAATTCGGAAGGAGGTTGCGAGAGATGCAGGGAGGAGAAGCAGGCCATCTTCCCCCCAACAGTTAACCAGAGCAGATGGTGCGGAGTCCCCAGCAGAAGTGCTGGCAACAGGGCAGAGTGATACCCACCTCTGCCCAGCACCGGAAACCACTGGGGAGTTTCAGGGAGCCGGGGCAGTTGGCCCCTCTCCCCAGCAACAAGCTGAGGTGGTAAAGCTTTTACCCCCAGCTGAATCACTGGCAGCAGGGCAGAATGCTACTGGCCGCTGCACACAACTGCCACTTGAGCGGATATCGGTGGATGGGACTGCGGTCTCCACTCACAGCAACCCAGCAGAAGAGCTGGCAACAGAGCCGAGCGCCACGGGCCTCGGCTCCCAACTAACAGAAGAGGGAGTTCCTGTGGTATTGGATGGGACTTCAGTCCTCACTGACACAACCCCAGAAAATGGTGTGACACTGAGACAGGAGGATGTCAGCCTTGCTTTGCAAGCACTGGGAGATTTTCACCTACCACAAGTGGATGGGACTTCAGTCTCCACTTGTATACCCCAGGGAGGCCGGGCAGTCGACCCAGATACCCAACAGCATGACGGACTAAGCCCAGTCACCCTGTCTTCTCTCCAGCAGCAGAAAGGACTCCAGGGAGAAGGGCCAGTCCAGGCCTCTCCCCAGTGGCGGGTGTGTTCTCTGAGAGAGGCAGAGGTTGGCTGGGTAAGTGATTCTCTGTTTGGAGCAATTTGTTTGGGGTACTGTGTGGATACCGGCATTGGGGGAATAGAACTATGGACTAACTTCGGAGTCAACCCGTCTGGGGTCCCCTCCTCTGTTAGTCCCCTGCCGAAAGGGGAGATGTGTGACAGTGGGGTCACTTTGGACACAGGGTGAATAAAAGAAACCCCCGATATGGTCTGTGATAGCCATATTCAAGGCTGTATATACATTGTATATAGATTGGATGTATACTGTATGTGGGGGTTAAGTAATCATTGCTGTGAGGAATTAAGTTGTTTTGCATTCTATTGTTCATGATGACTGGGGAAGGTCTGGTATGAATAGAGATTAAGTCCTTGTGTGTATTGTAAAGTGCCAGACAGACTGACTGCCAACCCTTTGTGAGAAGATGTGTATTGGGTGGGATCTTTTGAAGCCTAGCAGACGTCAGGATGAGGTGTTGAGTCTTAGGAGGTGTGGGTGGAGCTGGGCCCTTGTTCATGTCAAATCCTGTGTATTGAATTGTGTATAAAGTTACAATGTTTCTCAATAATAAATTCATTCCTACTACAGAAGAAGACAGAGTGCGTCTCGTTTTCTTCCAGAGGGATCGGCCCCTATGGGAAAGGGTCGTTTAGCTGTGGATATTGGTAGCGAGTGGATGTGTGTCTAGGAGAGGGAACCTCGTAAACGGCGTTATACCCCTTTATATTGGGGGTGCCGTTACACCCAGTAAAGTCAATGTCCACACCAGATGAAATTACAACTCTTATTCTCTCATGGCAAAATAAACTCTACTCGAATAGAAAAGGTTAGAGCAAAGAAACAGGACAGCTTAAGGTGTGGAGGAGGTCCAGGCACAAACGTAGCACATTCACTTCACTGCTTAGGTTTCTCAAACAGCTTTAGGTGCACGGTCTCTGCCACAGACCTTGAGGTTGGTCTCTGCCACAGACCGGGTGTACAAGGCCCCTGCCACGGACCTGGAGAACTTTGGTCTCTGCCACAGACCAGGGTGTATAAGGCCCCTGCCACGGGCCGGGTGAATAAGGCCTCTGATACAGTCAAGATGACCTTGAGCTTCTCCTTCTACGAACCTAGCCCATATCAAGGGGAAGACATCTCTCCAGGGAGTCAACAGACCCTTCCTTCACCGTGACTCCCGCATCGGTCCATCAGAATGATCCTCCCTTCCCTGGAACATGGTCCCCTACACGAGGCGGCACCCTAAGACTCCTCGACCCTTAGCGGACTCCAGACGAAGGCTCTGGACTCCAGGCTTTACTCCCGCACCTAGGCCTCCATACCCAGGGCAGCAGGAACTCCAGGATAGTACCTCACCCCGGGCTAAAGGTACCCGAGATGGAACAGGAACACATGCACCCAGGCCGAAGGCACCTGGGCGTGGACCCCACTGGACATCAGCCCCCAGGCCAAAGGTCTGCCCCTTTTATATGCTCTCCCGGCATGCACAGCAGGTTCCCCGCCCCACTGTACTACTGCCAAGAGGGGACACAAAAGGCACAGCACTGTATCGGCGGTTCAACCCTAGCCTACCATGGCAGCGCCACCTGTAGGCCGCAGGGAACTGCACACCAATACTGTCCCCCGAGGACAAAATGGTCCATGAATCCTACAGAATTAGGGTGTTTGAGCCTATTTACCACTCAAACACTTCCCTTAAATTTAGCACCCCGCTACATTTTTATTTCAAAGTATTTTATTTTCCCACTAGCTTATCCATTAAATTGAATAATTTATTCCAGAAAGGGCGTATTCTGGGGCATTCCCACCATATGTGTGGCATCGTGCCGTTGAGTTTCTGAGGTTCTTAATGACTTCCCGTACCTCTTCTGCTGAAAAGGGGGCCTCCAGCATATTTTTTTATTTTATTTTTTATGTTATTTTAAGTTATTTCCCTATCCACATTTGTTTGCAGAGCACTTGCCATGCTCTTAACAACATTTTGCTGCCATTTGCAGCCCTCTAGCCCTTTCCATTACTTTTTTAGAGCCTTTTTAGTCCTCAGAAGTCCGGGTCCCCATTGACTTCAATGGGGTTTGGGTTCGGGTCCGGGTTCGGGTTAAAGTTCGGTCCCGAACCCAAACTTTTTTCCGAAGTTCGGCCGAACCCATCGAACCCGAACATCCAGGTGTCCGCTCAACTCTAGTTATGACAAAACACATATAGGGTGGATTCAATTTTAATCTTATATAAAAACAAAACTTAGTGATACTCACCAAACTGCAGAAGCCGCAAGAAGGCCTGATATACTGAACTCTCTGAACTGCCAGCTGAATATCGCCGAGAGGCCAGGTTATCTTATTTATGACACTGCCTATAAGGAGAGGCTACCAGACTACAATTATTCAGTGTAGGATGTTCAATGTCTTGCTGTAGCCCTCAACACCAGTAGTAATCAGATTTTCTATGTAATCCAGTATCTTGATGGCTTTAACTTCCTTATCACTTGGCCTTAGAGATATTAGAAATGAATCAATATCGCTTGGGTTTGTTCATTCTATGCTTTTCTTTGCAGTTACCACTGTGGGTATAATGCTTTTGAAATGATAGTAACTGCACCTGAGAACATTTTGACATGAAACATGGTTTTAACCACTTCAATTCCAGGCACTTTTACCCCCTTTGCCGTCCAGGCCAATTTTCAGCTTTCAGAGCTGTTGCACTTTGAATGACAATTGTGCAGTCATGCAACACTGTACCCATAAGAATTTTTTCCACACAAATAGAGCTTTCTTTTGGTGGTATTTAATCACCACTGGGTTTTTAACTTTTTTGCTAAATAAAGATAAAAAAAGACCAAAAATTTTAGTTTCTGTTATAAAATTTTGCAAATAAATAACATTTCTTCATAAATTTAGGTGAAAATGTATTCTGCTACATTTCCATGGTAAAAATAATAAAAATACTTGTATATTAGTTAGTCTGTAGGAAAGTTAGAGAGTCCACAAACTATGGTATATACTGTATATCTGAAAATTGATCAGTCCTGATGTACTGGCAGATCTCCTTTCTTGTGGTGTGAAAATGGCAGGGCAGTACAAATATCTCCCAAATGACCACTTTTTGAAAAGTAGACAGTCAAAAGGTATTTAGTAAGTTTTTTTTATTACATATTGTCCCCAGTGCAGTACAGCGTTATCACATAACTGGTGTGGCAATGATCAGGGACACTGACTGGTGACAGTATGTAAAAAAAAACAAAAACTTTTTTTACAATTTTTTTTTAACACACTGTAACTAGAGCAATACAGCGTTACCATAGTAACACTGTACTACTCTGGGGAAGTGATCAGGATTATGTTTTTTCATTTTTTACACATTATGATTGCTTTTACCAATGAATTTCATTGGTATAAGCAACCATTTGTACTGAATGAAACTGATTAATTTAGTGTCTTTTGTTGTGATTAGCTGTAATTGGTGAAAGCTAATCACAAGGTACAGATGGGCTGTGACCATGTGATCACTGTGACCAATCACAGCTAGCAACAAAACAGTATACAGTGGATGGCATGAAAGGAAGCAATCCATTGCTTACAATTGTCATGTGATCTGCTGGAGCATGAGAGGAGACAGGTAAGTGTTTGAGGAAGGGGGGGGGGGCACAGCAAGTGGTATAATTGTTTTAAACTTAAAGTAGAACTGAAGGCAAAACTTTTGTTTCAGAAGAGCAATTCAAATTAGACTATAAATATCTATTTTACAGCTCCCTATAAATCGTTATTGAACCTCAGATGTATTTTTGTGCATTAATCTGGTGTAGGCGGCTGACACTAGTTTTCATTTTGTCCAGATGGCTTCTGCAATCAAGTCTCTTTTTTACTATACAGGTATTGGCAGTTACATTTGATATATTTAATACTGATTTATATTAAAACTAAGCTTTTTTTTGTGAGTTCCTTGAATGTAATCAGCATACTATATCCGGCCCCCCTAGGGTTTAGCAATAGGAGGACATAGAGAAGGAGGGAATGAAGGGGAGTGTCATTAATCACTGTGTACACACCCACATGTGTGACTCTATAGTCATGGTAACTGCAGAGATAAGAAAAGGGAGGAAATGAAGAGCTTAAAAGGGAACTGAAATTGAGCGTGCTCCATAGAGGACACCAGCTAGTCTACACAATCTCAGCCTAAAATGGGGACACAGAGAAGATGGGAGGGACAGCTTAAGGCAGGATCAACCAGGTGTATATCACGCTACACAAAACAAATGGTTTAGTGGCTTTGTGGCTTTGTGAGTATGAACACTCGGTTATATAGCATGTAATAAGAGTTTTTATAGTCTGGGTTTAATGACACTTAATATCACTTTAATGAAAGCATCATGATATGCAGATATATATTTAGTCCCAAACACTGCGTTCACTAATGACACACGCAGACAATTTTTTTTGGGTGGTCAGCTTGTTGGCATGGAAAGTAGTTGCAATGTTTTAACAGCTTTCACATTTCTTGTTTTTTTTTTATTCTGTGATATTGTTTTTTGTCATTTTACAGCAAATACACACTTCCAAAAACTAGGATAAGTTTTGGCTGAAGTTCTACTTTAATAATTCATGGAGACAGCTGGAAGTTGAAGGAAACTATAACCTTCAAGGAAAAAGTGTCTGATCTTCACATACAAGTTTTTTTTTTCTCCCAGACGTCAGCCGTGAACATATTCCCAGCTGGTTGTGTATTTTATTACATCCTGACACGTGGGAAGCACCCTTTGGTGACAGCCACAAGAGACAAGGAAATATACTGAATGGGTGATACCAACTCCCACATTTGGAGGCGGAGACACATGGTAAGACATGTGAAGATCTGAGTACAGTAAAGGGAAGAAGAGAGAACTTGATTGGTTTATTTTAGCAATGAGGACAGGTCTTACTGAGACACTTTTATAATAAAACGTCCAATAAATGGAGGTACCGTCACTCTTGACCCTAAACCGGGTATTGGGAAAATATGTCAGAAAGGCGGTGTCCAGAGCACTGTTCCAGGCTCGAAAGCTGATCTTGTAACATTGGATCTCTCAAACCTCTCCAACTTTAGAGATGTGGTTAGCCAACATAGGATTAACTTTGAGATAGGAGAGGTTGATATATCAGCATAGCGGCAGCCCGACCCGGTTCAATAAGATCTGGGGATGCTGGCTAGCTACCCCTGGCTTGGCTCCATTAGACCTAATTCTTAATAGGCTATTGACTTGGGAACTCAACCACTTAGTGTGTCCTCACCCTTGGAGTGAGTTTAATTTAAAGTACTGGGGAAGAGATAGGATGAGAATGTCTTCCTAAACCATATCTAGGGATGCATACACTGTGAGATATAACGACTAATGACATCTCAGGTTCAATCTGTTTTATAAACCTGCTTTGGCTATGTACAAGAACATTATCCTACTTTGTATTCTGTGAAGGTATTGTATAAATGTAATACTTAGGAATGTGCATTGTTAATTTTCCTGTTAAAAGTTGTTAATAAACTTTATTCTGATTTAAACAAATAAATGGAGGTTACTCTGACTAATCAGCATGCATTGTATCTTGGATCACAGAAAATGTAGTTGCACAGGATCTCATTGAGTGTCATAGATCTGCAGTAATGTTCTGTCTGCTTACCTCTGTGTTCAGCTTGAGGCTGCATTCACACCTGAGCGTAGCGCTTCGAGCGCTTTTACCGTCGTTTATACCGTCGTTTTGTCACGCGAATTTGCGCCCGTCGAAACGCTTGTTGTCGCAGTAGACGCTTGAATCGGGCGTTTCCATTACATTATATGAATCCTAAAACGCCCAATCTGCCCGATTCGCGCAACAAAAAAGGGTCCGGAACTTGTTTGAGCTTCAGGCGTTCGGCTCCAGACGTTTTTGAGTGGAGATGTGAACCATCTCCATAGAGAATAATGTATTTTTTCCCCTCTAGCGTTTTGTAGCTTCAGGCTTAGGGCTACAAAACGCTCAGGTGTGAATGCAGCCTAAGAGACCGGCTGTCTGTTCACCTGTCTGCTTAAGTAATCTTCCCTCAAGCATGGCTCCACCCCAGGCTTGTTCTTGACTGTCTCTGTCTGCCTCATATCCCGACCTTTGACGTGTTCTTTGACTATCCCTGCCTGCTTGTTGCCCCAACCTTTTGGCTTATCTCCTGACTATCCCTTGTTGTCCCGGTCTGCTGCTTCCTCTCTATCATTCAGTAGCCTACCGTGAGCTGGGAGACCCTGGGGGCCGCGACCTGGAGCCAGTTGCAGCAAAGTCCATCCCCACCATCGGGGCTCTGGTGAGTACCTGCTGGCTCTAAGATTCCACGCCCTGGGGAATCTAATGCTCTAGCTCCCAGTGTGATCCTTCCTTATACTAGGCATTACCAGCAGAGTCCTTCCTTACATCAGGTGCCCCCTGCGGAGTCTCTCCTTACATCAGGTGCCCCCTGCGGAGTCTCTCCTTACATCAGGTGCCCCCAGCGGAGTCTCTCCTTACATCAGGTGCCCCCTGCGAAGTCTATCCTTACATCAGGTGCCCCCAGCGGAGTCTCTCCTTACATCAGGCGCCCCCAGCAAAGTCCCTTCTTACATCAGGCGCCCCTAGCAGAGTCCCTTCTTACATCAAACGCCCCCAGCAGAGTTCCTTCTTACATCAGGCGCCCCCAGCAGAGTCCCTTTGTCAGAGAACGTACCTTGCCGGGCGTGTTGGTGGTCGCTTTGGTGTGCGTTCGCGCGCGCCGATGCGCGCTGATGTTGGGCATGTTCCTGTCCGTGCTGGTGCACTTCCCAGACTGCGGGCTCTCTGCACCTGCCCAGCTGCGCTGCTCTACACACCTGCCTGCCTACCTGCCTGCCTGCAGCCAGCCTGGCTCAGCTACTCTCCTGAACCCAGGATCCGGAGCTGCCTTCCAGTAACCACTCTCAGGCTCTCTTACCCTTCCGCACTCCCGTGCCTCCTGTCTGCACTACCAGGGGCCCGCGAGTCGGATCCGTACGGGGGACCTTCCTCTGCTCTAACGGACTCGCTGATCAGGTACGTACAACCCTGACAGTATCAGACAGCCATGTCAGAGTCCGAGCAGGGAAGGGATCCCATGGAGGAATTGTGCAGACACCTGAACGGGCTGACGCAAGCCGTGAAAGACCTCCAAGCCGGCTATACCAGATTGGATTAGAGAGTACAAGTTCTGTCCACACCTGCCAGCTCTCAAGGTGCCACATCCACGGGATACTCAGCTACACCTTCTGTCGTCATGCTTCCTCCGGAACCCAGGGTCCCTACACCCGAGAAGTTTGCGGGCGACCGCAGTAAATATTGTGCGTTCCGCAACGCCTGCAAACTTTTCTTCACCTTGCAACCCCGCACCTTTTCTCTGGAGGTAACCAAGGTGGGCTTCGTCATCTCCCTGCTGACCGACGAGCCGCAGGCCTGGGCTCACCGCCTCCTAGAGCAGAAGGATGCCTCCTTGGAGACCCTTGCCATGTTCTTTGCCGCTATGTCCCAACTTTACAAGGATCCGCAACAAGCTGCTCCCGCAGAATCCGTTCTTTACTCTCTCCTGCAAGGCCGCAGAGCGGCCGAGGACTATGCGGCCGAGTTCAAACGATGGAGTTCCGACACGGAATGGAACGACGCTGCTTTGCGCTATCAATTCCAGATGGGCTTGTCGGATCAGCTCAAGGACGAGCTAGCACGAGTCGGGGTCCCCCAAACCCTGGACAAGCTAATAGATCTGTCAATTCAGATCGACCGGCGCCTGAGAGAGCGCCGCTCCGAGAGGACTTCCAGTCAATTCCGACCCACCTGGTTGCTTCCCAAGGTTCCAAACCCAGTCCGTCTGGCACCACCGGCTTCCCCGTCGCCGGCCTTAGATGACCCAGAACCCATGCAACTGGGCCTACTTCGCCCTTCTCTCTCTCCCGAAGAACGCCAGCACAGGCGTAGCAACAATCTGTGCATGTACTGTGGTGAACCAGGACACTACGTGAGATCCTGCCCGGCCAAGATGCGTAAGTGCCTGCCTGTTTCTTCTACTTGTGCCTCTTTGTTGCCTAACCCAACTTCTCACTTGGCTCTCTCCATTTCTTTACAGCCCCCCGGAAGGACTACCGCAATCCCAGTATCCGCCATAATTGATTCAGGGGCATGCAGCTGCTTTATCGATTTGACATTTGCTGCCAATCATCACATTCCCCTGCAGCCGAAATCCCGGGGACTTGCAGTACACCTCGCTGATGGTTCCACTATTAAATCCGGCCCTGTCACTCAGGAAACCGTTCCCTTGTTGGCCTCCTTGGCAACCCACCATCAGGAGTTCCTAAGTCTGGATGCCATCTCCTCTCCGTTATTCCCCGTCATTTTGGGAATGCCCTGGCTGCAAGCCCATAACCCCAATATTGACTGGACTACAGGGAGGGTCAAATTCCTCTCAGATTATTGCCAGCAACACTGCCTGCAACAAGCCTCTACTGACCGTCCTCATCTGCTCTGTCTGGACACAGACCCTGACCTTCAGAAAACTATCCCTGAGCCCTATCACGACTTTCTGGACGTGTTCAGTAAGAAGGGAGCAGAAACCCTTCCTCCTCACAGACCATATGATTGCCCTATAGAACTTTTGCCTGGGACTGAAGTACCTTTTGGGAGGATCTTCCCATTGACCGAGCAGGAATTGGGCACCCTGAAGGTCTACATCGATGACAACCTAAAAAAAGGGTTCATCCGCCCGTCCACCTCACCTGCAGGTGCGGGCATCTTTTTTGTTGAAAAAAAGGACCATTTCCTAAGCCCCTGTATTGATTATCGGGAGTTGAACAAAATTACCATTAAAAACCGTTACCCATTACCTCTCGTGCCGGAACTTTTCCAGAGGCTGGGAACGGCGGTCATATTTACCAAGCTTGACCTCCGAGGGGCGTACAACCTGATCCGCATTCGAGAGGGGGACGAGTGGAAAACGGCCTTCCGCACGCGATTCGGGCACTACGAGTACCTAGTTATGCCTTTCGGACTGTGTAATGCTCCGGCTACCTTCCAACACTGTCAACTACATTTTCCGTGATTACCTGTACTTGTACGTCATAGTATACCTGGACGACATCTTGTTATTCTCCTCCTCAGTAGATGACCATCGCAGGCATGTCCGGAATGTCCTTGTTCGGCTCAGACAACATGGACTTTACGCCAAACCGGAGAAATGTGAGTTTGAGCGGCAAAGCATCCAGTTTCTCGGGTTGATCATTTCGATTGAGGGCATTAAAATGGACCCTCAGAAGGTGTCGGCTATCCTGGACTGGCCTGCTCCCACGGATAAAAAAGGGGTCCAGCGCTTCATCGGATTTTCCAACTTTTACCGGAAGTTCATCAGAAGTTTCCCTGCAATTGTCGCCCCTCTTACTGAATTAACCAAACAAGGAAACCGATTCTATTGGTCCCCTAAAGCCCAAGCTGCCTTTGGCAAACTGAAGGAATTATTTGTCTCTGCCTCCATCCTGAAGCACCCTGACCCTGCACTACCCTTCGTCCTGGAAGTGGACGCTTCCAAAAATGCAGTGGGGGCTGTGCTATCCCAGCGTCAGGGGGCCAAAGCCTTACTCTTTCCAGTGGCCTTCTTCTCGCGCAAGCTTTCCACTGCGGAACGGAACTATGACGTGGGAGATCGGGAACTCCTGGCTATCAAGGTGGCGTTAGAGGAGTGGCGTTACCTGCTCGAGGGGGCTGCACACCCCATTTTGGTCTACACGGACCACAAGAACCTTGAGTACCTGAGAACAGCTAAGAGGTTGAAACCAAGGCAGGCAAGGTGGGCACTTTTTTTCTCGAGGTTTCTGTTCCACATCACCTACAGGCCTGGTTCAAAAAACATTAAACCGGACGCACTGTCCCGAATGTTCAGCATTCCTGAAGAGAACTTACCCATTGACACCATTCTCCCTGCCGGGAACTTCCTGCTGCTTCAAGAAGACCTCATGTCCCGTATTAGGCAGGCGTCTGCGGGCTTGACCTCTCTTCCGGAGAACTGTGTCAGGGCACAAGATGGTCTGATCAGGCACGAGGGCAAAATTCTGGTCCCAGAGGGTCTTCGGATAACTGTTCTGGAACTTTGCCATGACCACAAGTTGGCCGGACATTTCTGTACCTTGAAAACGGCCGAACTAATCAAGCGCACGTTCTGGTGGCCGCAGCTGGGTAGCGACTGCAAAAGCTACGTGGACTCATGCAACACCTGCTCCCGGAACAAGAATAGCCAGGTGAGGGCCTGGGGTCTATTAAAACCTTTACCTGTCCCTGAAAGACCCTGGAAGATGGTGTAGATGGACTTCATAGTGGAGCTCCCTCTGTCCGAAGGATTCTCCACGGTCTCTGTTGTCGTCGACAGGCTGTCCAAAATGGCTCATTTTTTGCCCATGAAAGGCACACCTTCCGCCATGGAGACGGCAAAGGTTTTTATCAGGGAGATAGTGAGGCTCCATGGAGTCCCGGCAAGTATTGTCTCGGACCGAGGTGTCCAGTTCACCTCCAGATTTTGGAAGGCTCTTTGTGGTTCTCTGGAAATCGAGTTGGCATTCTCTTCGGCTTATCACCCTCAGACGAATGGTCAAACAGAGAGAACCAACCAAACCTTAGAACAGTACCTCCGTTGCTTTTCCTCCTTTTCCCAGGATGATTGGGTCTCTCTGCTCCCCATCGCTGAATTTGCTTACAATAACTCCCTGCACTCTGCCACTAAGCAAACCCCATTCTTTGCCAACTATGGTTTTCATCCATCCTTTTTACCCTGTACTATACCCGAATGCACCATCCCTGCAGTGTCTGAAACAATGGACTTCTTCATCTCCAATAACAAACTTCTACAGGAGACCATGTCCAAGACCCAGGAGTACAACAAGAGGATGTTTGATAGGAAAAGGAGAGGGGAACTCATTCTGGAGCCTGGCAACCAGGCAGGGCCGGCGCTCCCACTAGGCGAATTAGGCAGCCGCCTAGGGCGCACTGCCACCTAGGGGCGCAGCCACAGCCGCTGGGTCCCCTGCAGAGTATCGGTTCCCCTCCTAGCGGGTGGTGGCTGATGCGGAGTGTAGCGGCTCCATATGGCTGGCTGCAGAGTGGCTGGGCGGGGAGAAGGAGCAGGCAGATCTTCCCCGGACTAAGCCAGGGGTGACCATGCTGATGTCCAGCAGCAGCCCTGGATGTCAGCGCTCTGCCCGCCCCGCCTCCCTCCCTGGATGATGTGCAGCCATTGGAGGAGCAGGGCGGGCGGCATTGTGCATAGAAACAGCCAGAAAGGAGGATCCACCCAGGTCCGGACTGCCCATAGGACACATGCTGGCTGGGCCGAGGCCGCAGAGCCACTTGTCCTGCAGGAGCGAGGAGCCCAAAGCAAAGCTGCTCCTTCAGCTTACCCAGCCTCTCTGCGGCCGCCCGCCGGAGCCCAGGGGTGGAACCGAATGATAGGCTGAAGGGGGAGGAGCTGGAGGAGGTCTCCTGTGTGTGACTGGTGACACTAACTGCTGCCTGACATGTGGAGGGATGGATAGAAGTCTCCCAAGGTAAGAACTTGTCAGGTGGTGGGGGGAAGCGCTGGGGATGAGGGCTTCCAGTCAGACCTTATCTTGGCTGCGCCCCCTCCCCTTTTCACCAGGCTCCACCCCCTCTCCTGTCCACTTTGCTATATTCTCCCTCCACCTGGCTGCACCCCCCCTCTCCTGTCCACCTGGCTGCGCCCCCCCTCTCCTGTCCACCTGGCTGCGCCCCCCCTCTCCTGTCCACCTGGCTGCGCCCCCTCCCCTTTTCACCAGGCTCCACCCCCCTCTCCTGTCCACTTTGCTATATTCTCCCTCCACCTGGCTGCACCCCCCCCTCTCCTGTCCACCTGGCTGCACCCCCCCCCTCTCCTGTCCACCTGGCTGCACCCCCCCTCTCCTGTCCACCTGGCTGCACCCCCCCTCTCCTGTCCACCTGGCTGCGCCCCCCTCTCCTGTCCACCTGGCTGCGCCCCCCCTCTCCTGTCCACCTGACTGCGCCCCCTCCCCTTTTCACCAGGCTCCACCCCCCTCTCCTGTCCACTTTGCTATATTCTCCCTCCACCTGGCTGCACCCCCCCTCTCCTGTCCACCTGGCTGCACCCCCCCCTCTCCTGTCCACCTGGCTGCACCCCCCCTCTCCTGTCCACCTGGCTGCGCCCCCCCTCTCCTGTCCACCTGGCTGCGCCCCCCCCCCTCTCCTGTCCACCTGGCTGCGCCCCCCCTCTCCTGTCCACCTGGCTGCGCCCCCCCTCTCCTGTCCACCTGACTGCGCCCCCTCCCCTTTTCACCAGGCTCCACCCCCTCTCCTGTCCACTTTGCTATATTCTCCCTCCACCTGGCTGCACCCCCCCTCTCCTGTCCACCTGGCTGCGCCCCCCCTCTCCTGTCCACCTGGCTGCGCCCCCCTCTCCTGTCCACCTGGCTGCGCCCCCCCTCTCCTGTCCACCTGGCTGCGCCCCCCCTCTCCTGTCCACCTGGCTGCGCCCCCCCTTTCCTGTCCACCTGGCTGCGCCCCCCCTCTCCTGTCCATCTGGCTGCGCCCCCCCTCTCCTGTCCACCTGGCTGCACCCCCCTCTCCTGTCCACCTGGCTGCACCCCCCCTCTCCTGTCCACCTGGCTGCACCCCCCCCTCTCCTGTCCACCTGGCTGCACCCCCCCTCTCCTGTCCACCTGGCTGCACTCCCCTCTCCTGTCCACCTGGCTGCACCCCCCTCTCCTGTCCACCTGGCTGCACCCCCCTCTCCTGTCCACCTGACTGCATCCCTTCACCTGGCTGTACCCTCCTGTCCACCTGGCTATATCCTACTTCCACCTGGCTGCACCCCCTCTCCTGTCCACCTGGCTGCACCCCCCTCTCCTGTCTACCTGGCTGCACCCCCCTCTCCTGTCCACCTGGCTGCACCCTCCTGTCCACCTGGCTACATCCTACTTCCACCTGGCTGCACCCCCCTCTCCTGTCCACCTGGCTGCACCCCCCTCTCCTGTCCACCTGGCTGCACCCCCCTCTCCTGTCCACCTGGCTGCACCCTCCTGTCCACCTGGCTACATCTTACTTCCACCTGGTTGCACCCCCTCCTGTCCACCTGGGTGTACCCCACCTCCTGTCCACCCTGCTACATCCCTCCACCTGGCTGCACCTCTTCTCTCTTGTCCACCTGGCTGCATCCCCCTCTCCTGTCCACCTGGCTGCACCCCCCTCTCCTGTCCACCTGGCTGCACCCCCTCTCCTGTCCACCTGACTGCATCCCTTCACCTGGCTGCACCCTCCTGTCCAACTGGCTATATCCTACTTCCACCTGGCTGCACCCCCTCTCCTGTCCACCTGGCTGCACCCCCCTCTCCTGTCCACCTGGCTTCACCCCCCTCTCCTGTCCACCTGGCTACATCCTACTTCCACCTGGTTGCACCCCCTCCTGTCCACCTGGGTGTACCCCACCTCCTGTCCACCCTGCTACATCCCTCCACCTGGCTGCACCTCTTCTCTCTTGTCCACCTGGCTGAACCCCCCTCTCCTGTCCACCTGGCTGCACCCCCCTCTCCTGTCCACCTGGCTGCACCCGCCTCTCCTGTCCACCTGACTGCATCCCTTCACCTGGCTGCACCCTCCTGTCCACCTGGCTATATCCTACTTCCACCTGGCTGCACCCCCTCTCCTGTCCACCTGGCTGCACCCCCCTCTCCTGTCCACCTGGCTGCACCCTCCTGTCCACCTGGCTACATCCTACTTCCACCTGGTTGCACCCCCTCCTGTCCACCTGGGTGTACCCCACCTCCTGTCCACCCTGCTACATCCCTCCACCTGGCTGCACCTCTTCTCTCTTGTCCACCTGGCTGCACCTCCCCTCTCCTGTCCAACTGGCTGCACCCCCCTCATGTCCACCTGGCTATATCCTCCCTCCACCTGGCTGAACCCCCTCTCCTGTCCACCTGGCTATATCCTCCTTCCACCTGGTTGCACCCCCCTCCTGTCCACCTGTCTCCATCCCTCCACCTGGCTGCACCCCCCTCCTGTCCACCTGGCTCTATCCCTCCTGACTGCACCCCATCTCCTGTCCACCTGGCTCCATCCTTCCCCCCACCTGGCTGCACCCCCTCTCCTGCCCACCTGGACCAGTTCTGGTGCTAAAATTATTGAATTCATTTTTATTTTTTTTTGGGGGGGGGGCGCAAGTAGCTGGTCTCGCCGAGGGCGCAAAATGGTCTAGCACCGGCCCTGCAACGAGGTGTGGTTATCCACAATCAACCTAAAGATGGCCTGCCCATCAAGGAAGTTGAGCCCTAAGTTCATGGGACCTTTCTCGGTAAAGAGGAGAATCAACAATGTGGCATATGAGCTCGACTTACCCAACACCCTGAAGGTCCACCCAGTCTTTCATGTGACACTATTAAAGCCGGTTGTCCCTAACCCCTTTGCTGGCTCTAACACCGGCCCACCGGAACCTGTTTTGATCGACAACGAGGAGGAATTTGAGGTGGAGGCAATCCTGGACTGTAGGAAAAGACACAACCAGATTCAATATCTAATTAAGTGGAGGGGTTACGGCCCAGAAGATAATTCCTGGGAACCCGAAAGCGGCATACATGCAGAGGAACTCATGCAAGCTTTCAGAAAGTCTCATGCCGCGAAGATCGCTCAATTGGAGGCTGAGCTTAAAGGGAGGGCTTTGTCAGAGAACGTACCTTGCCGGGCGCCGATGTGTGCTGATGTTGGGCATGTTCCTGTCCGCGCTGGTGCACTTCCCAGACTGCGGGCGCGCGTGCCTGTGCGCGAGTTGCGTGCGCGCGCGCCATTGCGCATGCTGATGCGCCGATGCGCCATTGCGCACGCCGATGCACGCCGGTTTGCCCATTTAAACTCCTGGAACACTTCAGACCGGTGCTGTCTGATCTACAGTCCCCTGTGTATCCTGCTCCTGTTAATTGCCTGAAACCTGTTCTTCTGACCACCCGGCTTGTTACTGGACTTTTCCTGCTATCCGCCTGCACCCGACCTCAGGCTGTCTTTGACCCTGAACTTGCCTACCCCGCTGTACCATACTGCCTGAACGTTGCCGAACCCTGCTTGTCTTGACCACTCTCTCTGCACCTGCCCAGCTGCGCTGCTCTACACACCTGCCTGCCTACCTGCCTGCCTGCAGCCAGCCTGGCTCAGCTACTCTCCTGAACCCAGGATCCGGAGCTGCCTTCCAGTAACCACTCTCAGGCTCTCTTACCCTTCCGCACTCCCGTGCCTCCTGTCTGCACTACCAGGGGCCCGCGAGTCGGATCCGTACGGGGGAACTTCCTCTGCTCTAACGGACTCGCTGATCAGGTACGTACAACCCTGACACCCTTCTTACATCAAACGCCCCCAGCAGAGTCCCTTCTTACATCAGGCGCCCCCAGCAGAGTCCCTCCTTACATCAGGTGCCCCCAGCGGAGTCTCTCCTTACATCAGGCGCCCCCAGCAAAGTCCCTTCTTACATCAGGCGCCCCCAGCAGAGTCCCTTCTTACATCAGGCGCCCCCAGCAGAGTCCCTTCTTACATCAAACGCCCCCAGCAGAGTCCCTTCTTACATCAGGCGCCCCCAGCAGAGTCCCTCCTTACATCAGGTGCTCCCAGCGAGTTCCTCCTTACATCAGGTTCCCCCAGTGGAGTCTCTCAAGGAAAAGACGTGCATATATGAAAGGAGTGACAGACCAGAAAATCGTAGCTTCTTATTTTGACTGCTGTTGGAGACACTGCTGGCCAGGAATCCTAATTCAGCAATTAACTTCCCTGCACAGATATAAACAGGAAAGCCATATTTTGAGTCCACTCAAGGTTCCCGTTTTTAACTGAAGCCCTGATGAAGTTTCTTTGACCCCTGAAATGTGTTAACTGTCTTTTAACACATCATTAATAAATGAATTTGGACTCTGATTTTTGTGGTCTGGCGCCAGTTCCCAAACACCTGGCAGAGATCAGCACCATGTCTGCGCATGTGACCTTTTAGGCTTCATTCACACTTGTGCGACTTCTCATGCAACTTTGGGCATCAAAGTTGCATGACAAGTCGTTCCCCATGTTTTCCAATGATAACCATTCATATATGTGCGACTTAAAATTGCAGCGACTTCAAAATAGTTCATGCACTACTTTGATCCAACTGTCATTCAAATTGAGGGCCATAGACTTTAATGTTAACCCTCAAAAGATGCATGAAAATCATACCTGAACGTTATACAATGCAACAGTTGTCCATTATCACTGATCAAAGTCGTATCCAAGTCGCAGCCAAATCGGTGAAACTTTGGAGTCGTAAAAGTGTGAATGGAGCCTTAGTAAAACACTGGTTCCTGGGATGTGTGATGTGAACTTCCCCGGGCATGGCAAGGATCCCAACGTCTTTCTGAACTGCAGAACGAAAAAAGGTACAAAATGTTTCCAAAAAGGATTAAATATTTTGCTATTGTTCTGCTATTGTGTAAGAGGGAGGGTGGAGAAGGAAACAGATAAAAAAAATTCCTTTCATGTGTGAAGGTCTGCTTAAAATTAGAGATGTTAGCATACTATATAGACACTTAAATATTTCCATATCCACTTCAGCTCCGGAAGATTTTACCTCTTTCATGACCAGGCCACATTTTGCTATTCAGCATTGTGCTACTTTAAGACTGCATTCACACGTGAGCGTAACGCTTCGAGCATTTTTACCGACGTTCTTACCGGCGTTTTGTCGTGCGGATTTGCTCCCGCCGAAACGCTCGTTGTCGCGCTAAACGCTTGAATCTAGCGTTTCCATTACATTCTATGACTCCTAAAACGCCCAAATCTGCCCGATTTGCGCGACAGAAAAGGGTCCGGAACTTGTTTGAGCTTCAGGCATTCGGCTTCAGGCATTTTGGAGTGGAGATGTGAACCATCGCCATAGAGAATAATGTTTTTTTCCCCCTCTAGCGTTTTGTAGCTTCAGGCTTCAGGCTACAAAACGCTCAGGTGTGAATGCAGCCTAACTGGTAATTGTGTGATCATGCAACACTGTACACAAATGAATTTTATATAATTTTGTTCAAACAAATAGAGCTTTCTTTTGGTGGTATTTGATCACCACTGAGTTTTTAATTTGTTTATTATATAAATCAAAAAATACCAAAAACGTGTTTGGTAAGAAAAATCCCAATAAGTGTTGTGACAGCAGGAAGGTAAAGTCACCTGGTTGCATCCAGGGGGGTAGATATATTTCTCCCAGATTCAGGCTTTATGCCGACTTATACAACTAGGGAGTTGATGAAGCCCAGCTGAGGCTAGTGGGCTCATGAATGACTCATACCTCTAGGGAGAGTGCTGGGCGTCGTGAGGCAGGGAGTTGATGAGACCAGCTGAAGCTTGTCAGCTCGTTTAGGCCTCTATAAGAACTCCCAGCTTCATTAGATGTTAGCTCATGCCTGGAACCAGACCTGTGTGGACTGTCTAGGGAGAGTGAACCCCTGTGCGGTGAGGCAAAGCCTGTGTGGCTATTTGTTTGGACTTTTACTAAACCAGGGACTTAGGGACTAGGACAGCACCAGGCTGATCCCAGTTGTTAGTTTAGGAAACCTGCATGTTTAGTCAGAGGTCAAACTGACCAGGATTTATTTTGTTTGTTTCTTTTTGGCTTTGCTGTGTTTTTGTCACTGTACATAGAGAAATAAACCGCACCTTTTGATTTTGAAAACCACAACCTCCGTCTGCTGGCCCTGTTTTTGTGTGGGGAGCCCAACCAGGGGGTCACACACACCCGCTACCGAGTTAACCCCCTCACAGTTGGTGGAGAACCAGTGGCAGTTTTTTTTAAGCCAGCATGGAAGAGATACTGAAACAGCTGGCTCTAGCAAATGCCAATCAACAGCAGACAAATGCAGGTTTGCAAAGGAGCCTTGCAGCCCAGCAGCAAGCTCATCAACAAGCCCAGCAGCAATCTGAGGCCCGCTTCATAGACCTGTTACAGAAGCAAGAGCAGAGACTACAACAAATGGAAGCAGTAATGCAGCAACGTCCGCAGACCAGTGAGGAAAGCCGTCCCACTAATACCGCGTCCTTTGGGGTGAGTCGTTTGACAAAAATGACTGGAGAGGATGATCCAGAGGTATTTTTGACCACATTTGAAAGGACTGCTGAAAGAGAAAAGTGGCCTGAGGAGCAGTGGGCTGGACTGGTGGCTCCTCTGTTAACTGGTGAATCGCAGAAGGCTTACTATGACCTAGAGCCTGACCAAGCAAAAGACTATGTGATGCTAAAAGCTGAAATATTGGCAAGGCTGGGTGTCACCCTGGCTGTCCGGGCTCAGCGGGTGCATAACTGGACTTTCCAGCTTGGAAAACCCCCCAGGTCTCAAATGTATGATCTCATTCACCTGAGCAGGAAGTGGCTACAGCCAGAGACTTTGTCCGCACCAGAGATTGTGGAACGTGTTGTAATGGATCGGTTTTTGAGAGCTCTTCCTACTGCCATCCAAAAGTGGGTAAGCCATGGAGACCCAGAGACGGCCGGTGGTCTTGTGGATCGTGTAGAGAAATACTTGGCTACAGAGAACCTGACGGCCTCTTCCAGAGACTCTCGGACTTTCCACCCTAAGACCAGACCATCCCCAGGGGCGGATAAGAGGATTCCAAGGGGTGAGGGTGGAGAGAGTGAGAGGGTGGGAGCTCTACCCAAAGTTTGGCGAGAACAGCCTGGGAAGTCAGGGGCTCAAGAGGCAGCCAAATGGATTGTTTGCTACCGCTGCCGGCAAGCGGGACATATTGCAGCAAATTGCCCGGTTGTGGAGGAACCCATGCAATGTGACTTTCTGATGGACAGACGTCAGTCGCTGTGTGCGACAGTCGCATGCACTGCCATTCGGGGAACTGAGAAACATTTATGCAAAATGTGTATTAATGGTAGAAATGTTGTGGTATTACTGGATTCAGGTAGCCTTGTGACCCTGATAAAGGCTGAATTAGTTAAAACAGAGGTCTCTGGGAATAGCAAGGTAGCTGTTATTTGTGTGCATGGGGACACCCGAGAGTATCCAGTGACTACAGTGTGTTTCGAGACCCCCAAAGGTACCCTCTCTCATCCAGTGGGGTTAGTATCTCAATTACCGCATGATGCCATTGTGGGAAGGGATTTTCCGAAGTTCTGGGAACTGTGGGATGATCCTGAGCCCCCCACTGGTGCCCCTATGTACCAGGAATGTGATAGCCAGAACTCCTCTGAGAGTGGTGAGGACTCTCCAGAATTTCCCTTGTCAGTATTGGCAGGGGAGACTCAAGAAACTGGAGAGGAGCCCACCTCCTCAGACGAAAACCTACCGTCTGTGGAGTTTTCTGATCTGGAGGTTCACAGGGAAAATTTTGCCACAGAACAGTTAAAAGACCCCGCCCTAATAAAGGCACGGGAAAACGTAGTGGAAATAGATGGCGAGTTAGTGAACCCAGATAATACCTGCACTTACCCATACTTCAGCGTAGAGAAGGACCTACTGTATCGGGTGGCAAAAAGGGCAGAAGAAACCGTTGAGCAGCTTGTGGTGCCCAAACCTTACAGGAAGTTGGTGTTGGAGTTGGCCCATGGGCACATTCTTGGAGGTCATCTGGGGACAGAGAAAACCCGAGAGAGGGTATTACAGAGATTCTATTGGCCTGGGGTGATGAAGGACATAGAAAATTATTGTTCCTCCTGCCCTGTGTGTCAGAGGTCGGCCCCGATGCCACATTTCCGTAGCCCGCTGGTCCCTCTACCCATCATTGAGGTCCCGTTTGAGAGAATCGCAATGGATTTGGTAGGTCCTATAATCAAGTCCGCTAGGGGGCACCAGTACATATTGGTTATAATGGACTATGCCACCCGTTATCCAGAAGCGATCCCTCTCAGAAATACCTCGGCCAAAACCATAGCCAAAGAGCTATCTCTTGTTTTTAGCCGGGTGGGTATTTGTAAAGAACTGCTTACGGACCAAGGTACACCCTTTATGTCCCGGGTTATGAAAGAGCTGTGTAAATTGCTCAAAGTGACGCAATTGCGTACATCTGTGTATCACCCCCAAACCGATGGGCTGGTTGAAAGATTCAACAAAACCCTAAAACAAATGTTGAAGAAAGTGGTGGATAGAGATGGAAAGGATTGGGACTGTCTACTTCCTTATTTGATGTTTGCTATTAGGGAGGTGCCCCAATCCTCTATGGGATTCTCCCCCTTTGAGTTACTGTATGGGAGACACCCAAGAGGGCTGTTGGATATTGCCAAGGAAACTTGGGAAAGTGAGAGTTCTCCCCACAGGAGTGTGATTGAGCATGTCGCCCTGATGCAAGATCGAATTGCACAGGTAATGCCCATCGTGAAGGAACATTTGGCCCAAGCGCAGTTGGCACAGCAGAGAGTGTACAACCGTGGAGCAAAGACCCGTACCTTTTCCCCGGGGGATAGGATATTGGTACTTGTCCCTACGGTTGAAAGTAAATTCCTTGCCAAATGGCAAGGCCCCTACGAGATAATGGAAAAAGTGAGCGAAGTGAATTACAAGGTCAGACAACCAGGAAGGCGAAAGCCCGAACAGATATATCACGTTAATCTGTTGAAAGCCTGGAGGGATAGAGAGTCCCTAGTCGCAGAAACTTGGTCACCAGCTCAAACTGGTTGCGTGATTCCGGAGGTTGGAATAGCAGCCACCTTGTCACAACCCCAACAACAGGAGGTTAAGGAGTTTGTGCTTCGCAACAAGGAGGTGTTCTCTGAGCTGCCGGGACAAACATCTGGGGTAGAGCATGATATTATTACCCCGCCCGGTGAAAGGGTGAAGTTAAAACCCTATCGGATCCCAGAGGCCCGACGGGAGGCAATACGGGAGGAAGTACAGAAAATGCTGAACTTAGGGGTGATAGAGGAGTCCCAAAGTGATTGGTCTAGTCCCATTGTGTTGGTGCCTAAACCGGATGGGAGCTGGCGATTTTGTAACGATTTTCGTCAGTTGAACAAAGTTACAAAATTTGACACCTACCCCATGCCACGTATAGATGAGTTGATCGACCGGCTGGGAACAGCCCGATACATGACGACTCTTGACCTCACAAAAGGGTATTGGCAAATTCCCCTGGCCAAGTCGGCCAAAGAGAAAACCGCATTTGTAACCCCAGACGGGGCGTTCCAATATAAGAGAATGCCGTTCGGGTTACAGAATGCGCCGGCCACATTCCAGCGGAAAATGGACCAGATACTGAGGCCCCATCGGAAGTATGCTGCGGCTTACCTGGATGACGTAATTGTCCATAGCACAGATTGGGCCTCACATCTGCTAAAAGTGCAAGCAGTCCTAGACTCTATCCGGGAAGCGGGGTTTACGGCTAACCCCAAGAAGTGTACCATTGGGCAGGAGGAGGCCAAATATCTTGGGTACACCATTGGCAGGGGAGTAATAAAACCCCAACTCAACAAAGTCGAGGCCATCCAGAGTTGGCCACGTCCCAACAGCAAGAAGCAGGTACGAGCCTTTCTGGGAATCGCGGGTTATTATCGGCGCTTCATTCCCCACTTTGCTTCTAAGGCTGTGCCCCTAACCAACCTGACGAAAGGGAAAGGGTCGGTCATGATTAAATGGACCCCCGAGGCGGAGGCAGCATTCCAATTCTTGAAACAAGCCTTATGTAGCCAGCCAGTGTTGTACTCACCCGACTTCTCTAAAGACTTTGTCGTACAAAGTGATGCGTCAGATGTGGGGTCAGGAGCAGTATTGTCCCAGGTCTGGAACGGGGAAGAGCACCCAGTCATTTACCTCAGCAGGAAGTTGAAGTCCCATGAGGTAAATTACGCCACGGTTGAAAAGGAGTGTTTAGCGGTGAAGTGGGCTCTAGATTCCCTTCGGTACTATCTGCTAGGTAGGCACTTTGACATGGTTACGGATCACGCTCCGTTAAAGTGGATGGCTCAAAACAAGGAGACAAATAGAAGAGTGAATAGGTGGTTCCTGGCCCTACAGGAATTCAACTTCACAGTAAAGCATCGCCCTGGCGTTCAAATGGGGAATGTGGATGCTTTGTCTCGAGTACATGAATGCCTGATTGCTGGTGTTCCAACCCCAAGGTTAAAACAAGAGGGGGGGGTATGTGACAGCAGGAAGGTAAAGTCACCTGGTTGCATCCAGGGGGGTAGATATATTTCTCCCAGATTCAGGCTTTATGCCGACTTATACAACTAGGGAGTTGATGAAGCCCAGCTGAGGCTAGTGGGCTCATGAATGACTCATACCTCTAGGGAGAGTGCTGGGCGTCGTGAGGCAGGGAGTTGATGAGACCAGCTGAAGCTTGTCAGCTCGTTTAGGCCTCTATAAGAACTCCCAGCTTCATTAGATGTTAGCTCATGCCTGGAACCAGACCTGTGTGGACTGTCTAGGGAGAGTGAACCCCTGTGCGGTGAGGCAAAGCCTGTGTGGCTATTTGTTTGGACTTTTACTAAACCAGGGACTTAGGGACTAGGACAGCACCAGGCTGATCCCAGTTGTTAGTTTAGGAAACCTGCATGTTTAGTCAGAGGTCAAACTGACCAGGATTTATTTTGTTTGTTTCTTTTTGGCTTTGCTGTGTTTTTGTCACTGTACATAGAGAAATAAACCGCACCTTTTGATTTTGAAAACCACAACCTCCGTCTGCTGGCCCTGTTTTTGTGTGGGGAGCCCAACCAGGGGGTCACACACACCCGCTACCGAGTTAACCCCCTCACAGTGTATATTGATTGGTTTCCATTAAAGTTTTATCGCGTCTACAAACAATGGTATATATACTGGAATTTTTTTTCAGCCATTTTTTATTTTTTTTTGTAATGGCAGCGATCAGCAACTCATAGTGGGACTGTGATAGTGCAGGGGACAATCTGCCACTAGCTGACACTTTGTGGGGACTGACCAACTGCCACTGACATCTCCAGTGACACTAATACAGTGATCAGTGCTAATAATATAAACTGTCACTAATGACACTGGCTGGGAAGGGGTTAACATCTAGGGGCAATCAAGGGGTTAATTGTGTACCTAACAATGTGTAATCTGTGCTGTATTTTACTACGAATCGATTTGTTTCAGAAACAAAGTGATCATTCCCTTTGATCTCTGGGCTGTGATTCAACACAGCCGATCAGCAGGTCCCAGCTAGGAAACATTGGCCGGGATCTGCTGACAAACTCCCCCTGTGTTAAAACACAGGGGAGCAGGCGGGCGGTTCTTCACCACAAAAATTGTTAAATCTTTTCAGGTGTGCCGTGAAAATTTTTAGATCTTTTTGGTGTGCCACAAGACAAAACAGTTTGAGAAACACTGCTATAAGGGGAGAAAAATGCTGGAAAGAAGTCCTATTGTTTTCTTAGCCAATACAGGTTCAGAGTATGCAGCCAGGGGAGGTTGTCGGGACTGCCAAATATTATTGCTATGATAGAAAGGAGAAATGGTTTGCAAGGTAATGGGAGAGATGGTCCAGCTCTCTGAACAGATATAGAAACCTGGGATGGTTGTTTCTCAGTGGGGACGGTTATCTTTCTGCATATATGAGAAGTATCATGATAGTTATACATCCTTGTGGAGTTTTCCAGGGAAACAAGTGTATAGAGTGCTCGGTTCCATTCTGATCTGTGCTCTGGTCATTGAGCTTGCATCTTCTACACTGTCGAGTAGCGCTCACATAGGAATGCCCATAATAAATTGGGCTTCAGCATGGGGTGGGAACAACAGCCAACACAAAAAGAATAAACATTTGCTTTTATTGCACAACCCCAGGACAGATCAGAACACGAACAAGTGTTAAATGCATTTGGTCCCCTGGGAGAGTCAAATTTTTGTTTTTTCACGTTTTGGTGATGCTACTTAAAGTGGTTGTAAGCCTCAGACATGAATTATGATCAAAGCATATCCCTCTATAGTGTGTACTTGTGTCAACTAAGTGCACTAAGTTTAATTTTTGTCCGCTGCTTTGTTCTTTGGCTATCAGCATGAATCATTTCTGACAAGTCTTCCTGACACGAAGAGAAAAAAGATGACAGGGGAGGATCTCCAACACACAGCCTGTGATTGACAGCCTCAGCTCTGTTCCTGTGTGCTGTGTATAGGGGGGTGTGTCCCTTCCCTCCAATCATCTTTCAGGGCTTCTCACATTGAGCTCTGCAGAGTGTAATTTCAGCTCTCCGCCCCCTTTTTTCTGAATGCTCAAACAACAAGCTATATAAATTCCTGACTTTGAATGGCTGTAGAGAAGACTGTAGACAAACAGGTACAACTTATGTAGGTGGATTTGTTTTATCTTTGTGTATCACCTGAGGCAAGTCACTTTACTGGGTATATGTAAGGGTTTAAAAAATTTAAGGGTTTGCAACCACCTTAAACAAATTATTTTAAAAATCCACAAAAATATGTAACAGCTGCACAGATTTTGTCATGTTCAACTACAGTATGTATAGTCGCACGTAACTTTTGATAGAATAACGGGTGGGGGGGGGTCGTAACCCCATTAGGGTTTTTGCCATCTGTGTTCCTCCTGCAGGAGATGGTCACCTTTTGTTCTGGTTACCATTGTCACAGACAGAAAGTGATGCAAATCCAAAGTTTTACAGTTGCCCTTGGAAGTTGAGGGAAGTCTTTGAATGGGGGACTCCTGTTTTGCTGACAACTGAGAGTCCTTTGTCTCTAAATAAGGAAGCAAAGGTAATTCTCTCCCCAACAGGACAGACAGCCAAAATATACCAGTATCATTTCCTAGTTGGAGGATATCCAGCATCATCTAGCACTTTCCTCCCTGGCCTGCCACGTTCATTCATTGATTTCAGTTCTTGCAGGTGACACGTTTCAAAGCTTCTTCTTTTTCTTCAGACCTTGAGGCCTACACCGCCAGGCAGGGTCCTGGCCAGCTGATCCATCCGACCTGCCGGTACTACAACACATCCTGGGGCTTCCGTTGTGACTATAGACTTTTCTTTTAATGCCTGTTGATCTTCAACCCCATGTGAGTAGCCATTTGGCTGTTTAATAAAATCCCCTTTCTGATTAACCTGCTACACTTAGTCCGGCGCACCTTGCTGTTCCTTCATTTGTATTCCAGAGAATCGCTTCTCTTTCAAGGGAGCTGCCACAAGTGTTGCTTTTAGTACCCTAAGGACTTTATGGACTTTTTAATGAAGTAACATAATATAACATGCCAATATATTTCTTCTGATATTGATTTTTACTGATCCCGGTTTGTCATATGTATCAATTCTTGTACCATTCTTTTCTGTTTTGTTTAGTCATTCCCACTTAGTTTTAGAAAGTGCTTGCAAATCCTCCATTATCTACAGCAGTGGTTCTCAACCTCGGTCCTCAAGTACCCCCCCCCCCCCCCCCAACAGGCCATGTTTTGGAATTTCTCTTAAAGCGGAGCTCCGCCATAATTTTTTTTATTAAAAGCCAGCAGCTACAAATACTGCAGCTGCTGACTTTTAATAAATGGAAACTTACCTGTCCTGGAGTCCGTCTCTCGGCTGCCCCCGCCGCCATCATCGGTGAGGGAATTAGGAAGTGAAGCGTTGCGGCTTTACTGCCTGGTTCCCTACTGCGCATGTGCGAGTCACGCTGCGCCGTCCTCACTGTTCCCCACTGTGTTCTGGGAGCCGTGTGTTTCCCAGAACACAACGGGGGGACGGGAACTGACGTACTGCCCGCAGGTCCCCGCAGAATCTATGCCCGGAAGTGGGTGAAAATACCTGTCTTAGACAGGTATCTGCACCCCCCTCCCCCCTGAAAGGTGTCAATTGTGGCACCGGAGGGGGGGGGGAATCCGATGAGCGGAAGTTCCACTTTAGGGTGGAGCTCCGCTTTAAGCTCTGTACACACGGCCGGTTTTCCCATCGGATAGAAAACTGTCGGTTTTCCCGATGGGATTCCTGCCAAGCTTGACGGGATTCCTGCCAAGCTTGTCTTGCGTACAGACTGTCAGACAAAATCCCGCCGGTCTAAAGCGCAGTGACATACAACAGCACTATAAAGGGGAAATTCAAATCCAACGGCCCCACCCCTTGGGCTGCTTTTGCTGATCTCGTGTTATCGCGTGTTAGTAAAAGTTTGGTGAGAGACGATTCACGCTTTTCAGTCTTCGTGCTTTCAGATCGTTTTCTGCTGTTCAGAATGCTGACGAATGTGCTATCTCCATTACAAATGCTAGTTTTACCTGAACGAGCGCTCCCGTCTCATACTTGATTCTGAGCATGCGCATTTTTTTTGCCCTCGGAAAAGCATACACACGACCGGTTTTCACGACGGGAAAAAGTCCGCTGGGAAAAAAAAGAGGCAGCTCTCTTTTTTCTCGCCGCGATTCGCGCCAGTTTTCCTGTCGGGAAAACTGCGATGAAGCATACGCACGGCCAAAGGCTCTCATGGCAGTTTTCTGCCAGGAAAACCGGTCGTGTGTACAGGGCTTGAGATAAAATAGCTGTCCAAAATACCAAGCCATTGATACTGATTTAAAGCACCTCTGCAAGATAAAGGAAAACCTGAAAACATGGCCTGTTGGGGGTACTTGAGGACTGAGGTTGAGAACCACTGATATACAGGACAATCTGCATTTTTTACTTTTATTGGATGGAGAGGTTATTTTAAATGTTGGGTGGTAAGGAAGAGTCTTAGTAGCAGGGGCCCCACAATTGCTGAATGCATCCTTAGTAGGGATGAGCTCAGCTGTGTTCATATCCGAGTCTAAACCCACCTGACTGATCCCACCAGGAAGCCACCACAGTTCTTGACCAACCATAGGTGGTTGAAGCATTCCACATCCCGCGAAGGCATGTATCTATGGGGATGTGGGGCAGGGCAAGGAATGCTTCAGCTGCTTAAGCCAGCCATACATGGATCAAAATTTGGCCAGTTCAGCAGGGACCGGCTGAATTTCGAACCATGTATGGGTAGGCTGATTGTACCCAAGTTGATCGTTCAATCAACTTGGGTACAATCAGTATGTCGGATTTTTCTACATATGGTTACTGCCGGAGTCTATAGTCTCTAGCAGTAAATATTGTATTCTGCTGGCCGGGAATGCTCCCCCACTGGCAGAATACAATAGCGCAGCAGGAGGCATTCCCCTCATCAACACTGACTGTGTTGATGAGGGAATCAAGCCATTTTCTTTCCTTGCACCCATGATGGAAGGAAAGAAAATCAGATCGTTTATGCCTGGCTTTATGATTGGCCAAGTACAGTGACAACTTCTTGGATGGATCGGACTAGGACACGAATTGGCCTGAGCTCATCCTTGCTAAGGATGTTTGGTAGAGTACAGATGACAGCTTCCTGGAGGGATCACTCAGATGGGTTCAGACTAGGACCTAAAAACATACCTGAGCTCATCTCCAATCTCCATTGATAGGCAGTTTTTGTAGCCATCAGACATTGAGAATAAACTTCTCCCAAAAAGCAATACAATTATTAAAAAAACAAAATCAATTCATATACAAAAGATCTTTAATATTAATACACCAACATTATAAAAGTTGTTATTTTACAATAAACCTGACAACATTAAGAAGTGACACACAGAACAGGATCTTGCCCAAGACAAAGAGATATCATGAAACCAAACAACTTGTTAGTTCAAAGAGACCCCAGTCGGCACTAGCGGTTAGTACAATCTTGAACCTCAGAAATAAAGAAAAACATCTGCCAACGTGGCTGTCACAAAGCTCCCCATTCAGGAGACTGTGTACACCTAGGTGGTGGCCTTTTTGTGCCTTGCACCAGACTTTGAGCTCTGCAGTTTCTTCACAATTCTGCAGGCATAATGCAAGCGCTGCGCTAGATCTTTTGAGCAGCCAAACTCTTCTATAAGACTCAACTTGTATGTGTGGAAATTCTGTTTCTCATCAATATAGGAGACAGCAGCCATAAGAGGACACAGGATGATTTTTGTGTGATCCTGTGGAACGAAGACGGCATTATTTTAAACCCCAACTGAACTCACAGAAATCTATATTTAATCAGACTTTGCATCTAAAACTCTCTACTCTCCTATGAGTTATACTGAGCATCCCACTAAGACTGTGCGATCTTATTCCCCGTACACACGATCGGAATATCGTACGACAGATCGTAAGACTTTTTTCGCTTAATAGTCGCAAGTAGAAATTGAATAGGGTAATAAAGTCACGAAAATTCTCGTATGACAGAAAAAAAAATCGGAAGTGATGTCATGTGTTGTAATGTATTTGTATTGTATTTTCGGACGACAACTATACTGACTAAACGAAAATCATACGATCTGGTATCGTACGAGGAAAATTTTCGTGTTTGTCCGATCAAATAATATCGGATGTACAGTCGTGATTGGCTCTCGAAAGTAGTGTACACACGATCCGAAAATCGTACGATTCTTCCTCGGACGACCGTTTTCGTACGATATTCGGATCGTGTGTACGGGCCATAAGGCTCGATACACACGAATGCGTTTTTTAATGCATTTTGCAGCAATTTTTTTTTAATATGGGTTCCTATGGAACACGTTCACATCGATGCATTTTTGTGCCTCTGCGTTTTTGGAAAGGGTCTGGGACTTTTTTCCGCAAAATGCAGTGTTTTGCAGTTAACAGACCTCAATGGACCCGCATCCAAAATGCAAGTACCGCGTTTTTACTGCAATTTTTTATACACTGTATATAGCTGCTTGCTAAACAGAGGGTCGGGAAGGCAGCCGCCGCATCCTTTACAACTGATGAGTTATCAACTGTCAGCGGGCTTCCCCGCTGACAGCTTAATGTAAAAAAAAAGTATTGCCGTCTGAAAATAAATAAATCGTGAAAAAAAAACAAAAAAACAGCATGGGGTCCCCCCCCCCAAATCCATACCAGGCCCATGGGTCTAGTATGATTCAGAGGGGACCCCCCATGCCAATTTTTTTTTTTCAAATGGTGTGAGGTCCCCCCCCAAAATCCATACCAGACCCTTATCCGAGCATGCAGCCTGGAAGGTCAGGAAAGGGAGGGGATGAGTGAGCACCCCCCCCCCCCCCAGCCATACCAGGCTGCATGCCCTCAACATGGGGGGGGTGGGTGCCATGTTGATGAGGGCAAGGGTCTCTTCCTGACAACCCTGGCCGGTGGTTGTTGGGGTTTGCGGACGGTGGGGTTATCAGAATTCAGAAGCCACCTTTACCAATGAGGCCCCCAGATCCCGACCTCCCCCCCTACGTGAATGATCATACATTGTACCCCTACCCAATCACCAAAAAAAAGTAGCGCAGTGTGACAATAGACACTTTTTGACAAATCCTTTATTAAAAATGTCTTCTTCCCTGCTTCTTCCTCCTCCAGGCTTCTCCCACTTCTTCTTCCTCCGGGCTTCTCCTGCTTCTTCTTCCGGTCTTCTTCTTTCTCCGATTCACATCTATGCATGTTGCTTTTGAGCGTTTCCGCAGTGCTTTTTGCTGTGCTTTCCGCGATTTTAAAGCGATTTGTGTTTTTCTTTCTTTCTCCGGTCTTCTTTCTTTGGTCTTCTTTGTCAAGTGTTCTTCCTCCGCCGCTGCTCCCGCTGATGACCCTCCTCTGATGCTGCATCCCGCTGATCTGTCGGAGCTGATGTCAAGCATTTCTTAGATAACCAAGGGGCGTGGCCATTGGATGACATTACCCAGAGGCCCCACCTCCTTGTGACTTCACTGCCCGAGGTATGATGGGTCAGTGACGTCACGAGGGGGTGGGGTCTCCAGATGACTTCATCCGATGGCCACGCCCCATAGTTATCTAAGAAACGTTTGACATTGGCGTGGACAGATCAGCGGCGGTGGAGGAAGAACACTGAAAAAAAGAAGACCGGAGAAAGAAAGAAAAACGAAAATCAACGCTCAAAAGCAACATGCATGGATGTAAATCGAGCCTAAGGGCCAGTTCACACTGCAGCGATACAGGAACCCTGCGGATCCACACTGCCATATAAGAACTGCTGGGAGTGTCAATAGAAAGCTAATGACACCCTTAAATCAGTTTGCATATTGCAGAGCGAACTGCAAATTCAGACAGGAATCACACCCATGCGATCTGATTCTACTTCGGACCAAATAAAGGGTCCTGTGCGAGTTTGGTCTGAATGCAATGTGAATTCAGCCATACAATCTGTATGGCTGAGTTCACATCGCACAGACATCGCATGTGATTTGCACTGCAGTGTGGTGCGAATCACATCCGAGGTCGGACAGCACAGAACTAGCCCTCATGGATACAAAGATAAACCCACTGCTCTTAGCAATGCAAGTTGTCTCCTAAAAGTCTACAGTGTGACAATACCCTAAATAATCCTCACCTGGAAGAAGTTAATCTGAACGGTTCCATTGCTCAGATGTAGGACGATTGCTCTACGTGTGCTGAACCAAGTCCGCAGGAAGGGAACCTGAGCCTTCTTGTCACCCTTCCGGGGAGTGATGTTGGCACCGGCCTTCAAAAGGTGGTCGTTCATGTAGTTCCTGAAAAATGTCAGTAGTGTGACCTGGAAGGGAAATAGCAGAATGTTCAATCAGTTGGGCTACAGAATCACCGGCAGCACTAAATGATCTCTCACTTACAAGCATGTTCATACAAATGGAAGCCTAAAGTACTTGTAAGAAGAGAAGCTGTCAACTTTAACACTAGCAATCAATCGATACTCTGTCCAGAATTGAGAGGGGTGGGGGGGGGGGCTTTAAAAAAATGGTGGTATACCATTAGGTGTCTATTTTATATGCAATTTGTCCAGAACCACTGGACGAGAACCTTGAAACTGCTAGAAGGGTCATGGTATGAACATGCCAAACCTATTTTTTTTCAATATAATAGTCAAAGGTATTAAAAGAAAAAAAAAGCCAATTGCTTTCAGGGTTTCCATTGAATTTCCCTTCACCTGGGTCTGGAGATGGCAGAATTGAGAGGGTAGCAAGCCTCGACCATGGTTACTAAACAGATTTCCCCTCTACTTCTGTCCCAAAGAAAAACTATAGTTTTAGAATCTCCCTCTATTGGTCAGAAAGTGAAGATTAACCTCAAAGTAAAAACCCTTTGCCACTTTACCCCCCCCCCCCAAAAATCAGAACGTTACAACTGGACTCCCATGTAGTGATGCCTGAAATTCTTTGTTTTCTTGCAACTAAGGATCTGAAGGGCAGGGCTCAACAAACCAGTCAGCCACCCTGATGAGCCTAAAGCCTCGTACACACGATCGGATTTTCCGACAACAAAAGTGTGATGGCAAGGTTTTTTTTGAAAATCCGACTGTTTGTATGCTCCATCGGACAATTGTTGAAATTGATTTTCCGATGACAACAAATGTTTTATAGTGTACACAAGTCTGTCGGAAAACAATCCATAGTACAAACACGCATGCTCAGAAGCAATGCTAACCATAGCACAACATTAGCAGAAGTTGCCCAAAGGGTGGCGCTAAAGAGGAGAAAAACCATGTAGTTTCGTATTTGTTGGCTGACAAAGTTTTGCCGTCTGTATGCAGAACAAGTTCACGGCCAATGCCCTTTGGACAAAATTCCACGGCTTTGTCTGACGGAAATCCGATCGTGTGTACGAGGCTTTAAAGTGGTTATACACCCTGTACAACCATTTTACCTACAGGTAAGCCTAGATTAAGGCTTACCTGTAGGTGCTGGAAATATCTCCTAAACCTCCATGGTTTAGGAGATATTTACAATACAGCCGTGCAATGCATACTAGCCCATTATGCTTTACCTTTGCAGGGAAATAAAAAGGAAGTAAAACCCATCAGGGTTTGCTTCTTCTTTAAGGCCTGGTTCACACTTATGCATTTTTTAGTGCATTTTCCAGTTTTGCAGAAACACACTACAGTTCATTTAACATGGTTTCCTATGGATGTAGTTCACATCTATGCATTTTATGAAAAGGGTCAGGAACTTTTTTTTTGTTTTTTGGTTCCATAGACTTCAATAGATCAAAAACGTGTATTGAAAAACGCAAAATGCACCTGCAATATGCAAACTGCAACCTGCGTAGGTGTGAACCAGGCCTAAACCGCTGTAGAAAAAAAAAAAAAACGTAACTGCATGCTTATTTAACTTTTGCTCCCTGTCCCCAGTTTTGTGCAGTTTTACCAGCCTATGAAAGTTTCTTCTGTTGAGTTTCTGCCTATAGGGTGTCTTTTTGTGTCCCTGGTGCCAATCCGCCCGGTGCCTTGCACGTGGGATGCATGCAGATTAGGGGATGCTGAAGCTGTTCAGCCGGCACATAAGCAGAAGGGGCCGGTTGCGCTCTGCCCGGCTGGTGCATGGCAACATTTAAAAGTACACTTATCATGAAGAAAGCTTATACTTACACTGTATTACCAAAAGTATTGGGACGCCTGCCTTTACACGCACATAAACTTTAATGCCATCCCAATCTTAGTCTGTAGGGTTCCATATTGAGTTGGCCCACCCTTTGCAGCTATAACTGCTTCATCTCTTCTGGGAAGGCTGTCCACAAGGTTTAGGAGTGTGTCTATGGGAATGTTTGACTATTCTTCCCGAAGCACATTTGTGAGGTCAGGCACTGATGTTGGACGAGAAGGCCTGGCTCGCACTCTTTGCTATAATTCATCACAAAGGTGTTCTATTGGGTGGAGGTCAGTCAAGTTCTTACACCCCAAACTTGCTACTCCATGTTTTTATGGACCTTGCTTTGTGCACTGGTGCACAGTCATGTCGGAACGGGAAGGGGCCATCCCCAAACTAGCTATAAATGAGCACTAGATTGTAGTGCGAAACATGTAAGCTGTTGTCCCGGTTTTGCAGTGATTTGTAGTGCATCTTATCCAATTTTACAATAAAGGCAACCATCAAGGTTTTTTTGGAGTGCGGCTGTCCATAATCATAATTTCCTTCTATTTGCTACGTGCATTGCCAGCACCCACGGTTTTCCTGAGAATATACTGATTGCTAAGCACATTCACCTGGAGCAGTAACTTTCCTTTCTTGCCATCCCCAAACTGTTCCCACAAAGTTGGGAGCATGAAATTGTCCGAAATGTCTTGGTATGCTGACACCTTAAAGGGGAAGTATGGATTTGGCTTTTTTCCCATATTCATACTTACCTAGGTGGATGCAGCATCGGTCCGATGTTGCAGCTGTCCCCCGGCGTTTCTGCACTGAGAACTGAGCCACCGAACAACGCCGATGGCTCGTTTCGCTCAGCTCCCCGGGAAGAGGAGCTGCTGACTGTTAATCTGCAGCTCTTCTGCTATGCTCCTCCACACTCACTGGAGCGCTGAGCTGTGGAGGGGCGGGGAGCAGCTGTCTCAGTGGCTTGCTGAGAGGCTGAGACTGCCATCAGTCAAGGCACCTGACGGATCCAGACTTCTGAAGTCGGGATGAGGCGGTGTCTGGACTGATCTTGGTGACGTCAGCAGAGAGCAGACTTCAGACCGCTCTCTGCTGTAAATGGGTCACAGGAGTGCAAAACAAAATTGCAATCCTGTGACCTATAGGAGAAGCCCAGCCAAACAAGCCCAGGCTGGACTTCACCTTTAAGAGTTCCCTTCACTGGAACTAAGGGGCCCATCCCAACCCCTGAAAAATAACCCTGCACAATAATCCTCCCTTCACCAAATGATTTAGACCAGTGCACAAAGCAAAGTCCATAAAGACATTTGGGGTGGGGGAACTTGACTGGTCTGCACAAAGTCCTGACCTCAACCCAATAGAACACCTTTGAGATGAATTAAAGCGGAGACGGCGAGCCAGGACTTCTCGTCCAACATCAGTGCCTGACCTCAAAAATGCACTTTTGGAAGAATGGTCAAACAATCCCATAGACACACTCCTAAACCTTGTGGACAGCCTTCCCAGAAAATTTGAAGCTGTTATAGCAACAAGGGATGGGCCTACACAATATTGAAGCCTATGGACCAAAACTGGGATTTAGGGATGCACCAAATGGGTTTTTGGTGCCGAAACCGATACCGAGAATGAAAAATACAAGCTCACGAAAACCGAAACCGATACCGAAGCAGCACCGATACCGAAAGTGACTTTTTAAAAAATATTTTTATACAGGAGATGGTCATAGACTGGGGACACATTACAGGAGATGGTCAGAGACTGGAGACATGGTACAGGAGATGGTCAGAGACTGCAGACACATTACAGGAGATGGTCAGAGACTGGGGACATGGTACAGAAGATGGTCAGAGACTGGGGACATGGTACAGGAGATGGTCAGAGACTGGGGACATGGTACAGGAGATGGTCAGAGACTGGGGACATGGTACAGGAGATGGTCAGAGACTGGGGACATGGTACAGGAGATGGCTAGAGACTGGGGACATGGTACAGGAGATGGTCAGAGACTGGGGACATGGTACAGGAGATGGTGAGAGACTGGGGACATGGTACAGGAGATGGTCAGAGACTGGAGACATGGTACATGAGATTGTCAGAGACTGGGGACATGGTACAGGAGATGGTCAGAGGCTGGGGACATGGTACAGGAGATGGTCAGAGACTGGGGACATTGTACAGGAGATGGTCAGAGACTGCAGACACATTACAGGAGATGGTCAGAGACTGGAGACATGGTACAGGAGATGGTCAGAGACTGCAAACACATTACAGGAGATGGTCAGAGACTGGGGACATGGTACAGGAGATGGTCAGAGACTGGGAACATGGTACATGAGATTGTCAGAGACTGGAGACATGGTACAGGAGATGGTCAGAGGCTGGGAACATGGTACAGGAGATGGTCAGAGACTGGGGACATATTACAGGAGATGGTCAGAGACTGCAGACACATTACAGGAGATGGTCAGAGACTGGGGACATGGTACATGAGATTGTCAGAGACTGGGGACATGGTACAAGAGATGGTCAGAGGCTGGGGACATGGTACAGGAGATGGTCAGAGACTGGGGACATGGTACAGGAGATGGTCAGACTGCAGACACATTACAGGAGATGGTCAGAGACTGGAGACATGGTACAGGAGATGGTCAGAGACTGCAGACACATTACAGGAGATGGTCAGAGACTGGGGACATGGTACAGAAGATGGTCAGAGACTGGGGACATGGTACAGGAGATGGTTAGAGACTGGGGACATGGTACAGGAGATGGTCAGAGACTGGGGACATGGTACAGGAGATGGTCAGAGACTGGGGACATGGTACAGGAGATGGCTAGAGACTGGGACATGGTACAGGAGATGGTCAGAGACTGGGGACATGGTCAGAGACTGGGGACATGGTGCAGGAGATGGCTAGAGACTGGGACATGGTACAGGAGATGGTCAGAGACTGGGGACATGGTACAGGAGATGGTCAGAGACTGCAGACACATTACAGGAGATGGTCAGTGACTGGAGACATGGTACAGGAGATGGTCAGAGACTGCAGACACATTACAGGAGATGGTCAGAGACTGGGGACATGGTACAGGAGATGGTCAGAGACTGGGGACATGGTACAGGAGATGGTCAGAGACTGTGGACATGGTACAGGAGATCAATGCAGCCTCACCAGTGCCCATCATATGCAGCCTGCCAGTGCCCAGCAGCCTACCAGTGCCCATCATGCAGCCTGACTGTGCCCAGCAGCCTACCAGTACCCGTCATGCAGCCTGCCTGTGCCTCACCAGTGCATATAAACATACACATATAAAACACACACACACACATATAAACATACACACATGCACACACGTGTGCAGCAGGCCCGCCCCATTTTCGGCGCCATTATCAGCGTGAATTCTCTTTTGGCAAATGGCCGAAAAGGCCATTTTCGGCCAAAATGTTTCGGTGGCCGAAATTTTGTTGCATCCCTACTGGGATTCCATTAAAGTTCATGTGCGTGGAAAGACAGGTGTCCCAATACTTTTATGGTGTATATGGATGTCAAACTGATACAACAGTATTTTGAGTCACTGAGCCAGAAAGCAAATGAGTAAAATAAATACAACGTAACTAAAAGCAAAGCTTTTTTCAATTTGGATAGAGTAAGGGAGGTTTGTAACCTCCATCAGTTTTTTTTTGCCATCTGTGTATATTGGGGAGTTTTCCCTTCATTTCCTGTCCCATAGCCAAAACAGGAAGCAAGAAGAATTTCCTACAAAGTGAGAGAATCCCAGTGTGTCACCAGAACTAGTGTCCCCATTGGCAGGTTCCCCTCTCCCCTATTGGTGTTCTGATTTCAAATCCAAAATTTGGGATTTTCTTTCACTTTCAATAATAAGGCCTCATGCCCATGGACGTTTTTACAGCTGCGTTTTTGAGCGTTTTTTACAGCTTAAAAACGCCTGTCCATGTTAGTCTATAGCTTCATGCCCACCTAGGCGTTTTTGAGCTGCAAATAGCATAGGCGTTTTTAAGCTGTAAAAAAACCCAGGACCAGTGCGTTCCTCAGCGTCAGAATTAGGCAGAAAAAAACGCGAGCGTCAAAAAACGCTCAAAAACGCGCACTAACGCCGCGGTCGCGTTTTTCAGCTCCGACTTTTTTTTTTTCATTTTTTTTTTTTTCAAAAATAAAAATAAAAAATTATACAATAACATGCACAGGCGTTTTTAAGCTGTAAAAAACGCAGCTGTAAAAACGACCGTAAGCATGAGGCCTAATAGTAAACAGGACAAGTAGAGAGGTCCTTTTATGCATGCTTCTTCCACAATGGTGACAAAGTAACAAAACCAGCATTATAAGCAGGCAAGTTGCATTTTCAAACGTAAAGATCAGCAATGGCAGCCTCCAAATTTTTGCCCTCATAGGTTTCCTTTAATGCCCCATACACACAATCGTTTTTCATGCCATTAAAAATGCCATTTTTAAAAATGGGCATTAAAACCGATCGTGTGTATGCTCCAGAGCATTTTTAACGACGTGAAAAACGGTCATTAAAAATTTCGAACATGCTATATTTTTTCACGTCGTTTTTCATGTCGTTTTTTTTAACGACGTGAAAGACGATGGTGTGTATGCTTTAACGACGTGAAAAAAAACGTGCATGCTCAGAATCAAGTATGAGACGGGAGCGCTCGTTCTGGTAAAACTAGCGTTCGTAATGGAGATAGCACATTCGTCACACAGTAACGGACTGAAAAGCACGAGGCTGAAAAGCGCGAATCGTTGCTCAACAAACTTTACTAACATGAAGGGTGGCGCCATTCGAACGGAACTTCCACTTTATAGTGCCGTCGTACGTGCTGTACGTCACTGCGCTTTGCTCGAGCGGTTTTTTTAATGATCCTGTGTACGCAAGACAGGCTTGAGAGGAAACATGAAAAAAAAAATGACAAGAAAAACGTTGGTTTAAAAAATGGCATGAAAAATGATCGTGTGTATGGGGCCTTAGACTTACTTTTCCACAAACACTAAGGACTCAGCTAAGTCCACCTTTCACCCATGTCAGGTATGAGTCCTAATGTAGCAAACGCCTTGAAGTCATGTATATGAATGCTTCATCCTATGCTCTTACCTTCTTTGTCAGTGATGATGGGTAAGAGCGCACATTGTGGTGCGACTTCGTATTATTCCTCTCAATGTACTGTAAACTGACTCCATCATTGTACATTATCAGCCAAGTTGAGTCATTGAAGAGAACACCTACACTGGTATCACACAGCTGGTAACCTGAGGAGAAAACATTTCCACTTAGTGGTCACCTAAAATATAATGGCTATATACAGTAGGTCTGTGGTTAAGCTGATACATACCTAGTCCATACTTTGCAGAATAATCCATCCATTTGCTGATCCAGAAAATTGGATTGCAGGTTGGATTCTCCGCTTGCTCTGTAGAAGAAATAAACTACAGCTATTGGAAACGTACAGCTGAAGAGTTACCACTTCATGACCTCGTGTTTTAATTGTCAGGTTCTACAATTCCAAAATCCCCCAACACAATTATCAGGTTCTACAATTCTAAAATTCCGCTAGACAGAATGAATGGGGCAGGATTGCAATTGAATAAGTACCGTATTTTTCGCTCCATAAGACGCACATGACCTTAAGATGCACCTAGGTTTTAGAGGAGGAGAAACAAAAAAATAAATATTCTGAACCAAATGGTGTACTAAAATATTTAACAGTGCCCATGAAATGCAGCCTTACACTGGTAAGGCTGCATTTCATGGGCACTGTTAAATATTTTAGTACACCATTTGGTTCAGAATATTTATTTTTTTATTTTATTTTTTGCCCATGAAATGCAGCCTTACCAGTGCCAATGAAATGCAGCCTTACAAGTGCCAATGAAATGCAGCCTCACCAGTGCCATAAATGCAGCCTCACCAGTGCCATAAATGCAGCCTCACCCGTGCCATAAATGCAGCCTTACCAGTGCCATAAATGCAGCCTCACCAGTGCCATAAATGCAGCCTCACCAGTGTCATAAATGCAGGCTCGCCAGTGCCATAAATGCAGCCTCACCAGTGTCAAAAATGCAGCCTCGCCAGTGCCATAAATGCAGCCTTACCAGCGCCATAAATGCAGCCTTATCTGACATCATCACATCCGCCTGACAGAAGACAAAGCAGCCCGAGTGGCTGCCATGGCTGTACTCCATTCGGCCACTCGGGCTGCTCTGTCTTCTGTCTCAGTGTCAGGCCCAGCCGGGAGATCGCGGGGGCTTTGAATGTCTGTCCTCCGCTCTCTTACCTCTTTTCCAATACCTACTGTACATGGCGGAGGCGACGCCTGGTCAATATTTGCTCCCAAAGACTCAGACATTTTCCCCCATATTTTTTGGGGGAAAAAGTGCGTCTTATGGAGGGAAAATACGGTAAGTAAAAAAGGCAGCTCAATTCCCACCTGAATCCTCGCTTTGTTACTTGGGGGAGCATTGTGGCACTGGGAGAAGCCACCCTGTTCTGAAAAGTTGTGTGTGCTGCCCCTATGCAAGTGTGGTAGCATAATGTTAAACTTAAAGGGGTTGTAAAGGTTTGTTTTTTATTTTCTAAAAAGGTTCCTTTAAAGTGGTTGTAAACCCACTTTTTCAACTTGCACCTACAGGTAAGCCTAGATTAAGGCTTACCTGTAGGTGCAAGAAATATCTCCTAAACCTACACGGTTTAGGAGATATTTAGTTAAATGACAGGCGCCGCTGTCTACGGCGCATGCGCACCGTAGACAACGGCGCATTCATGGGGTTAATCCCATTCACAAATTTGGCTACTTCCCAGCAATCGCTGGGCGTAGCCGAATGTGAAGGCTCCCGCGCGCATGCGCAGAGTGACGTCCCCGCCGCTCCGGCCAATCACAGCGCCGGAGCGGCGCTGTGATTGGCTGGAGCGGCGATACCCGGAAGTAACCTTCCGGCTATCGCCGCAGAGATGGCTGCGGCTGAAGAGGGAGACGAGGACGGCTTCGGGGGCCCCGATCTAAGGTAAGTGATGCATAATGAGCTATTATGCTAGTCATATTAGCTCATTATGCCTTTCTCTTACAGGGAGTTTAAAAAAAAAAAAAACATTTAAAAGGGTTTACAACCACTTTAAGCTAGTGCATTGTTGATTCACTTACCTTTTCCTTAGGTTTCCCTTCTAAATATTTGTTTTCTTTGTTTTCTTTGTCTGAATTTCTCACTTCCTGTTTCTCCTCAGTAAGCTGTTCAGTAAGCTGTTCTGGCTGACTCCACACCACTCGGATGATGGTGTGATGTTTAGTGAGGAGAAACAGGAAGTGAGAAATTCAGACAAAGAAAAAAAACATTTAGAAGGTAAATAGAAGGAAAAGGTAAGTGAACCAACAATGCACTAGCTTAACCACCTCGCGCCCGCCGTACGACTATATACGGCCGCGAGGTGGTTGCTACATGCCGGGAGGCCGTGTTTATACGGCCTCCGCTAATTTGGCCACTGGGGGGCGCGCGAGCGCCGCCGGCGGCGCGCGCACGTACCCGGCGCGTCACTGCAATACCGATGCGCGTGCCTGGCGGCCGCGATGTCCGCCAGGCACCCGCGATCGGCGGTTACACAGACAAGGACATGGATCTGTGTGTGTAAACACACAGATCCATGTCCTGTCAGGGAGAGGGAACCGATGCTGTGTCCCTTGTACATAGGGACACAGATCGGTCACCTCCCCCAGTCACTCCCCTCCCCCCACAGTAGTAATCACTAATAGGGCACACATTTAACCCCTTCCTCGCCCCCTAGTGTTAACCCCTTCCCTGCCAGTCACATTTATACAGTAATCAGTGCATTTTTTTAGCACTAATCGCTGTATAAGTGTGAATGGTCCCAAAATAGTGTCAAAAGTGTCCGATGTGTCCGCCATAATGTCGCAGTCACGTAAAAAATCACTGATCGCCGCCATTACTAGTAAAAAAAAAAAAATTATAAAAATGCCATAAAACTACCCCCTATTTTGTAAACGCTATAACTTTTGCGCAAACCAATCAATAAACGCCGCTTGCGATTTTTTTTACCAAAAATATGTAGAAGAATATGTATTGGCCTAAACTGAGGAAAAAAAAAAAATCCCAAAAAAATGGGATATTTATTATAGCAAAAATCAAAAAATATTGCTTTTTTTTCAACATTGTCGCTCTATCTTTGTTTATAGCGCAAAAAATAAAACCCGCTGAGGTGATCAAATACCACCAAAAGAAAGCTCTATTTGTGTGAAAAAAAGGACGTCAATCTTGTTTGGGAGCCACGTCGCACGACCACGCAATTGTCATTCAAAGCGTGACAGTGCTGAAAGCTAAAATTTCGCCTGGGCAGGAAGGGGGTATATGTGCCCAGTAAGGAAGTAGTTAAAGGAACCTATTTGGAAAATAAAAAACAAACCTTTACAACCCCTTTAAGCCGGCCATAGATGGTTCAAATCTCAACTGGTTCAGCAGGTACTGGCTCAGATTCGAACCATGTATGGGCAGGCTGATTGTACCAAAGTTGATCCATTGATCGACTTGGGTACAACCAGCTTGTCAGATTTCTAGCACATGGTTATTACCAGTGGCTATAGCCACTATTAATAATCACTGAATAATCACTAAAATTGTATCATCTATGGGCTGCCTTACAGGAAGTTGTGGAAAGCTTCTGACTTCTGAGCCATGCAGCAAGCAGAGATCAAGCCTAGAGGACATAGAGAACCTAAGTCTTGCAGCTAACCTGCACAGTAGCTGGGAGTCCACTTTAGAAAGTCACAAGACACAGTTTTACACATATTCATGCAAATACTGTTTTTAGCTTTCAATTTTAACAAGATCAGATGACTGGGCTTCACACAGAGCAGATTACAATACTGAAACCCCAGCAAATAATCAATGTTCCAATACATTGTGGGGGGGAGACACAAAGCAACAGGATATATTATATACAGCTTTATTGGTCCTTAAAGTGAAACTTCACTCTCTCAATCAACATTGACTATTTTTAAAATGCAAATCCTATGCATGAAGGTAAGAAAAACACCTCTGTGTGCTGCTCCCAATCATTACTCACCTGAGCTCCCTCTCGATCCAGTGATGTGCATGAGAGCCTCGACTGTCCTGGGACTCCCTCTCCTCATTGACAGCTAGTGATCCAATGAGGAGACAGCGAAGGGCTCGACCGACGTGTCTTATGGATGCATAGAGCAGGGCTCGGGAGCAAGCACGCACCAGTGCTGCCATAGCAAGGGGAGGAGCCAGGAGCACCAGCGCGGGACCCGAAAAGAAGTGGATCAGGCTACTCTGTGCAAAACCACTGCACAGAGTAAGTAAGTATGACATGTTTGTTTTTTGTTTTTTTTAAAGCCGAACCTTTAATACCACTTTAATCCTTATGCTGCTAGCATTCGTAATTGGATAGGAAAGTATATCATGCTTGCTTGTTTTAAAGGAGAAGTATAGTAAAGCTCATTTGGCTGTGCTTCTCCTGTGGATCACAGGAGTGCAGTTTGTTCTGCCCTCCTGTGACCCGTTTTCAGCAGACAGCGGGCTGAAGTCAGCTGTCGGCTGATGTCACAGAGCCAGTCCAGGCTCAGGAAGGATCACGACCATATGGTCGGGATCTGCCCAGATCCCTGAATTGGCATCTGTCTCAGCCTCTCAGCGAGCGATACTGCATCCACCTAGGCAAGTATGATTCTCAAAAAAAAAAAAAATCCAATACTTTTCTTTTAAACAATTTTTTATTTTTTCTTACATTTCTTCAGTTACTTCCTAGTTTCAATGCCTAGGTAAATCATGTCATATATCTTAGGAGTCTTAAGTAGGGGAGGAGGGGTTTTCTCTTAGCTAAGCAACCCCTCTCCTGCTTGCATGCCTGAGCTACGGGCAGGTGGTTTCCAGGAAGTAAATACTACATGAATTACCTGCCCTTACTCAATATGTCAGCGGCCAGAAATGCTAGGGGGGTGTTTTTCAAAGTGATTTCTCAACAAAATAAGGCATGGAGACATGGATGGAGGGGGGGGGGAGGGGTTGACTTTGAATTAACCACTTGACCACTGGGCACTTAAACCCCCTTAATAACCAGACCAATTTTCAGCTTTCGGTGCTCTCACATTTTGAATGACAATTACTCAGTCATACAACACTGTACCCATATGAAATTTGTGTCCTTTTTTTCACACAAATAGAGCTTTCTTTTGGTGGTATTTAATCACTGTTGGGTTTTTTATTTTTTGCGCTATAAGAGAAAAAAGACTGAAAATTTTGTAAAAAAAATTTTTTTTTTTCGTTTCTGTTATAAAATTTTGCAAATTACTATTTTTTCTTCATAAATTTTGCCCAAAATTTATACTGCTACATATCTTTGGTAAAAATAAGTACAAATTGGTGTATATTATTTGGTCTTTGTGAAAGTTATAGAGTCCACAAGCTATGGTGCCAATATCTGAAAATTGATCACACCTGAAGTACTGACGGCCGATCTCATTTCTTGAGACCCTAACATGCCAGAAAAGTACAAATACCCCCCAAATGACCCCTTTTTGGAAAGAAGACATTCCAAGGTATTCAGAAAGAGGCATTGTGAGTTTTTTGAAGTTGTCATTTTTTCCCACAATTCTTTGCAAAATCAAGATTTTTTTTTTCTCTTTTTTTTTTTCACAAAATTGTCATATTAGCAGGTTATTTCTCACACACAGCATATGCATTCCACAAATTACACCCCAAAACACATTCTGCTATTACTCCCGAGTATGGCGATACCACATGTGTGAGACTTTTACACAGCGTGGCCACATACAGAGGCCCAACATGCAGGGAGCACCTTCAGGCGTTCTGGAGCACCGAGGCCAATTCTGACATTTCTCTCCTACATGTAAAAATCATCATTTGTTTGCTAGAAAATTACATAGAACCCCAAAACATTATATATGTTTTTTTAGCAAAGACCTTAGAGAATATAATGGTGGTCGTTGCAACTTTTTATCTCGCACGATATTTGCGCAGCAATTTTTTACGGAAAAAAAATGTTTTGTGCTTAAAAAAAAAAAAACAGTAAAGTTAGCCCAATGTTTTTGCATAATGTGAAAGATGAAGTTACGCCGAGTAAATAGATACCTAACATGTCACCCTTAAAAATTGCAAACACTCATGGAATGGCGCCAAACTTCGCTACTTAAAAAAATCCCCATAGGCGACGCTTTAAATATTTTTACTGGTTACATGATTTTAGTTACAGAGGAGGTCTAGGGCCAAAATGATTGCTCTCGCTCTAACGTTCGCAGAGATACCTCACATGTGTGGTTTGAAAACCGTTTTCATATGTGGGCGGGACTTACATATGCGTTCGCTTCTGTATGCGAGCTCACGGGGACAGGGGCGCTTTAAAAAAAATATATATTTTTTTATTGTTCATTTTACTTTATTTATTTTAGTTTGACATGTTTTTCCACCCCCAAAATTTTTTTGATCACTTTTATACCTATTACAAGGAACGTAAACATCCCTTGTAATAGGAATATGGCATGACAGGTCCTCTTTACAGTGAGATATGAGGTCAATAAGACCCCACATCTCACCTCTAGGCTGGGAAGCCTGAAAAAAAAACAACAATCCTGGCTTTGATCGTAGCGGTGAGTCGGTAGAAGCACCGGAGGGCAGCGGGAGGGGGGGACATCCCCTCTTGCCTCCCGTAAGAATGATCAAGCAGTGGAACAGCCGCTATGATTGTTCTTATGGTGTAGGGAATCGCCGGCTGAAAAAGCTAATATCTGAATGATGCCTGTAGCTGCTCCCATCATTCAGATATCCCCGTACAAAGTCAAGGACATCATATGATGGCCGGCGGGCGGGAAGTGGGCATTGCAGAGTATTGCCGGGCATTGCAGGGCATTGCGGAGTATTGCGGACTATGGCAGGGTATTGCGGAGTATGGCAGGGTATTGCACGGGGTATTGCACAGGGTATTGCAGAGTATTGTGCAGGGTATTGCAGAGTATTGTGCAGGGTATTGCAGAGTATTGCGCAGGGTATTGCAGAGTATTGCACAGGGTATTGCAGAGTATTGCGCAGGGTATTGCAGAGTATTGCGCAGGGTATTGCAGAGTATTGTGCAGGGTATTGCAGAGTATTTTGCAGAGTATTGCGCAGGGTATTGCAGAGTATTGCGCAGGGTATTGCGCAGGGTATTGCAGAGTATTGCGCAGGGTATTGCAGAGTATTGCACAGGGTATTGCAGAGTATTTTGCAGGGTATTGCAGAGTATTGCGCAGGGTATTGCAGAGTATTGCGCAGGGTATTGCAGAGTATTGCGCAGGGTATTGCAGAGTATTGCGCAGGGTATTGCAGAGTATTGCGCAGGGTATTGCAGAGTATTGCGCAGGGTATTGCAGAGTATTGCGCCAGGGTATTGCAGAGTATTGCGCCAGGGTATTGCAGAGTATTGCACCAGGGTATTGCAGAGTATTTTGCAGAGTATTGCGCAGGGTATTTTGCAGAGTATTGGCAGGGTGTATTGCAGAGTATTGGCAGGGTATTGCACCAGGGATGGCTGAGCAGGGATGGATGGATGGCTGGATCTGTGACTGCAATTATCACAGATCCAGCCCACAGAGCTGCTGCTGCCATCCGCTCCCTCCCCTCTCCTCTCACACTGTACCGATCGGTACAGAGAGGGGAGGGAGGAACCGGCGTCATCAAATGACGCCGGTCTGTTTACAAGTGATTGCTCCGTCATTTGACGGAGCGATCACGTGGTAAACGGCCGCTATCGGCGGCGATTTACCGCGATTCGTGATCCGCCGGGTCCTCTGGACCCGGCGGTCACGGAGTTTCCCGTGTGCGCGCCCCAGGGGGCGCGCGGGAGCGCGATTCTGGGAGGACGTTATATAACGTCCTCCCAGAGTTAAGCAACCACCTTGTCGACGTTATTTGTCGGCAGGTGGTTGTTAAGTGGTTAAAAATGAATCAAAGTGGTTCTAAAGTCAGAAGGTTTTTAATCTTAGGCTCCAATTACACTTGTACTACTCCAAAGTTGTGCCGACTTTGGAGTGCAACTTTGGATAGGTGCAACTAGGATACAACATTGGCTTTGACCAGTGATAATGGACAATTGTTGCACAACTGTTGCATTGTATAACATTCAGGTGCGACTTTCATGCAACTTCTGAGGGTTAACATTGAAGTCTTTGGCCCTAAAGTTGCATGAAAGCTGTACCAAAGTAGTGCATGAACTACTTTGAAGTCGCTGCAACTTTAAGTAACACACATATGAATGGGTATCATTGGAAAACATGGTGAACGACTTGTCATGCAACTCTGATGTCCAAAGTTGCATGACAAGTTGCACCAGTGGGGGGGGGCGGCAAACAGTATGCCACTGACACCCCCACCCGGTCTGTATATACTACTCAGAAACACTCAGCTTTTCATACATAAATGTTTTCTATATTCTAATACTGTTTCTTGCAGACAAAATGTAATCCAAACCCTGTACAGAGAACACCACAGTGCTGGTCTACTCAAGCAATCACAACACATTGACATTCAGAACCCACTAAACTCTCACCAGATCAATGACCATTAGCTTAATGTCCCAACCATAGAGTCCAGTCTGGGAGAGGTTGTAGCATGTCAGCTTGTGAGTCTGCCCAGGGCTTTGTATGACATTATAAGGAAGGAAGAATCAGAGAGAAATAATGATTGAGGAAGGGGCTGGAAAGGCCCCCCCGGTCGGTCGATCGCACTTACCCCATGGCGGTGGCAGCCTCCCATTCCCCTGCTCTCCACAGCGGCGGCGGCTTCAGGTTCCTCCCTCGGCGGCCAATCGGGAGTCTTCTCTTTTCGATTAATCAGAAAACAGGCTTCTGATTGGCCGGATTGAGGATTAGTGTTGCAACAGCGCATATTAATTCACTGTTGTAACGCCTGGGTGGGTTCATGGCCAATTCTCTGCGCCACAAACCCCCCTATTTTGAAGCCTATTAGAGCCTATGGCTCTAATTAGGCGCTTCAGAAGAACACCCCTGCTACTGTAATTACGGCACCTGGCGTCCTGAAAGGGGCCGGACACCCGAATAGGGGGTGAAGGCAGTGGCCACGGATAGATTCATGCTATGCATGAATCTTTTCATTACCCATATAGGGAGTGGCAAGGAAAGAGGGGGTGGAGCCTGGGCACCCCTAATGGACGGGCCACCACTGAGTCGCACAAGTGTGAATGGAGCCTTAATGCATTCTATGCATTAAGATAAAAAAAACTTCTGTGTGCAGCAGCCCCCCTCATCGATCCAGAGATGTTGGGCAAGAGTCTCGGCTGTTCGGGACTCTCCCTCTTAATTGGCTGAAACATTAAATTAAAGTGATTGTAAAGTCTTGTTTTTTTTCAATAAAAATAACAAACATGTTATACTTACCTTCCCTGTTGAAGTGGAATTGCACCGAGCAGCCCAGATCCTCCTCTTCTCGGGTCCCTCTTCTGTGATCCTGGCCCCTCCCTCCAGTTGAGTGCCCCGACAGCAAGCAGCTTGCTATGGGGGCACTCGAGCCACAGCTCCCTGTGTCCATTCAGACTCGGAGCTGCGGCCTGGCCATGCCCTCCTCTCTCCTGATTGGATGATTGACTTTGATTGACAGCGGTGGGAGCCAATGGCAATCAGGAGGTAGAGTCTCAGACGGCTAAGACACTTGTGGACATCGCTGGACAGAGATGGGGCTCAGGTAAGTAATAGGGGGGCTGCAGCACACAGAAGGCTTTTTATCATAATGCATAGAATGCATTAAGATAAAAAAAACTTCTGACCTTACAACTCCTTTAACCACTTCCCTACTGCACTATTGTAATATGACGTCTTTTTTTCCCGAGCCTCTAGGGGGCGCGCTCGCCCCCGCTGCGTCACTCGGCACCCGATGCACGTGCCCGGCGGCCACGATGTCCGCCAGGCACCCGCAATTGCCCGTGAACATGGCAGGACCATGGATCTGTGTGTGTAAACACACAGATACACGTCTTGTCAGAGGAGAGGAGACCGATATGTGTTCCCAGTACAGAGGAACACCGATCGGTCTCCTCCCCTTGTGAGTCCCCTCCCCCTACAATTAGAATCACTCCCTAGGATACACAGTTAACCCCTTCCTCGCCCCCTAGTGTTAACCCCTTCCCTGCCAGTCACATTTATACAGTATTTTTATAGCACGGATCGCTGTACAAATGTGAATGGTCCCAAAATAGTGTCAAAAGTGTCCGCCGCAATATCGCAGTCAAGAAAAAAAATCGTAGATCGCCGCCATTACTAGAAAAAAAAAAAAATGTATCCCCTATTTTGTAGACGCTATAACTTTTGCGCAAACCAATAGATACCGTATACGCTTATTGTGATTTTATTCTACCAAAAATATGTAGAAGAATACATATCGGCCTAAACTGTGGAAAAAATGTTTTTTATATATTTTTGGGGGATATTTATTATAGCAAAAAGTAAAAAATATTGGGGGTTATTTACGAAAGGCAAATCCACTTTGCACTACAAGTGGAAAGTGCACTTGAAATTGCACTGAAAGTGCCCTTGGAAGTGCAGTCGCTGTAGATCCGAGGGGGACATGCAAGGACAATAAAAAACAGCATTTTTGCTTGCACATGATTGGATGATAAAATCAGCAGAGCTTCTCCTCATTTCAGATCTACCCCTCAGATTTACAGGGACTGCACTTCCAAGTGCACTTTGCACTTGTAGTTTGCACTTTTAGTGCAAAGTGGATTTGCCTTTTGTAAATTACCCCCATTGTGTTTTTTTCAAAATTGTCGCTCTTTTTTTGTTTATAGCGCAAAAAATAAAAAACCGCAGAGATGATCAAATACCACTAAAAGAACGCTCTATTTGTGGGGAAAACAATTGTCAAAATTTCAAATGGGTACAGTGTTGCATGACCGCGCAATTGTCATTCAAGGTGTAACCGCGCTGAAAGCTGAAAATTGGCCTGGGCAGGAAGGGGGTGAAAATGCCCAGTATTAAAGTTGTTAAATTAATGTCAGTGAGTCAATGAGTAGAGCAAGGGGGTGGGGCCGAGTGTGAATGGACACACAGAGCAGCAGGTTGGCTCGGGTGCCCCCATAGCAAGCTTCTTGCTGTGGGGCCACTCGGCAGGAGGGAGGAGCACAGAAGAGAGACCAGAGAAGAGGAGGATCCAGGCTGCTCTGTGCAAAACCAACTGCACAGAGCAGGTATATATAACATGTTTGTTATTTTTAAATGAAAAAAAACTAGGATCACTTTAAATAGCATTTTTGGTTTGTGTTGCTCATATGAACTGTAGTTCCACTTTAATAAAAGAGTGCCTGAAATGCATTTGTCAAATTCTTCCCATATCTACCCTGTAAAAGTGCTGGATACTGATTGGTTGCAAATAGTACACCACTTTGTAGAAAAAGGAGCCCCGCTATGTTCTCCCATCAGACAAGTGTCACAATAGGGACACCAGGACTCACCCTGGAGGATCACATCCTTCTTAGAAGGCATAGCAGCCATGACACTGGTAAGTTGTTGCATCATATCAGACAGGTAACAATCCGCAGACTCTGTGCACTCTGGTGGAGACATCTCCTCCTCCTTCGCTGGTGCCACATTCTTCTCAACCAATAGATGATTTTGGCCTGTAGCAAACACATCGCATTTTTGAGACACTACAGTAGACATACAGTATATGGCAAAAGACCTACCATCAGCTACTCCAAAGAGCTCTAAACTTAAAGGCTAATCATGTTCCTACCCTAGGTGTATTACTACTTCAACTAACATTTACAAAAAAAAGTACAATTAGTATAGCATTAAGGGGTTGATTTACTAAAGGCAAAAAGACTGTGCACTTTGCAAAGCGCAGTTTCACCCTGCAAGTGCAGTTGCTCCAGAGCTTAGTAAATGAGCAGAAGCCCTGCTGACTTCCATCATCCAATCATGTGCAAGCAAAAATGCAACTTTTTTATTTTCCTTGCACGTGATTGGGTACTCTTTGCAAAGTAAGCCTTACCTTATTTATTAAGCTCTGGAGAAACTGCACTTTGCAGAGGGCAACTGCACTTTGCAAAGTGCACAGTCTATTTGCCTTTAGTAAATCAACCCCTAAGTGTAGCAATATAAAAAAAAAAAAAAAAAAAAAAGTTTAACGTTTTCATATTCCTAAGGAGCAGTAAAAAAAGCTTTAAATGCATGCTCACCTATCTCTGCAGCTGCTGCCAATGTGGAGCAATCCATGGTCAAAGCTCACAATGGGACTCCTGAAGTCCTAGTTGTCTCTCAGCACTTCTCTATCTTTCTGTACATGTGCTCTGTGTGTACATTAGGTATAAAAAGGCTGGCAGGCTGCCAACTCACTGCTGGGAGGAGCAGAGCTACTGAGGATCCAAAGCAAAGGATAGCATTGCACAGGCCTGATAAGAGGAGGAGACTTGACTTTTCTTTCTCTGTTGCAATTAACACTTTTGGGTTTTGTCCCTCCTTAGGGGACACACAAGATATTCTCTGTCTCTGCTTTCTACTCCAATCAGAATATTCCTTCTTAGTACATGAGCACTGATTCAAAATTGAATGGCTGCTCATGCCGCTTCTTCCAGTCTGACACCTGCTGTATCTGGGATTGGAGGAGGTTTATACCATGCCAGATAGAGCTACTTACAGTATACTGCTTGCAAAAAAAAAAAAAACATGATTTATTGCATTATTAACCACTTCAGTCCCAGACCATTTTGTTGCTAAAGGACCAGGCCCCTTTTTGCGATTCGGCACTGCGTCGCTTTAACTGACAATTGCGCGGTCGTGCGACGTGGCTCCCAAACAAAATTGACGTCCTTTTTTTCCCGCAAATAGAGCTTTCTTTTGGTGGTATTTGATCATCTCTGCGGTTTTTATAAACAAAAATAGAGCGACAACTTTGAAAAAAATTCTATATTTTTTACTTTTTGCTATAATAAATATCCCCAAAAAATATTTGAAAAAAAAAGTTTTTTCCCTCAGTTTAGGCCGATACGTATTCTTCTACATATTTTTGGTAAAAAAAAAATCACAATAAGCGTTTATTGACTGGTTTGCGCAAAAGTTATAGCGTCTACAAAATAGGGGGCAGTTTTATGGCATTTTTATTAATACATTTTTTTTTTTACTAATAATGGCGGCGATCAGCGATTTTTATCGTGTCTGCGACATTATGGCGGACACATCGGACACTTTTGACACATTTTTGGGACCATCAGTGCTATAAAAATGCACTGATTACTGTGAAAATGACACTGGCAGTGAATGGGTTAACCAGTAGGTGGCGCTGTAGGGGTTAAGTGTTTCCTAGGGAGTGATTCTTACTGTAGGGGGGATGGGCTGTGTGTCACATTACACTTATCTCCGCTTCCGATTACACGGAGCAGAGATCAGTGTTATTGTCGCTAGGCAGAGCCGGGAGCTGTTTGTTTACATAAGCATCTCCCCGCTCTATCTCTCCGTGAGACGATCGCGGGTGTCCCCGCGGCGATCGAGTCTGCGGGACCCGTGGTCGGGCTCACGGAGAAAGCAGCAGGGTCACGAGTGCGCCGCCGGCGGCGCGCGCACGCGACCACACGGCAGCATCTTAAAGGGGGCGTACCTGTACGTACCTATGCCTGTCCGTGCCATTCTGCCGACGTAAATATACAGGAGGCGGTCCTTAAGCGGTTAAAGTTACATTTATATGTGTCTTATTTATCTGCCTCTAGTTCAGGTTTAGGCTGGGATCACATTTTCCTGGTACATTAATACAGGCATGTTACACTAACTCATTTTGAGTCAGCTGCCAATGCACCCAAGCATGCATAGTGCAGTACCACATGTTACTGCAGACACAGCACTGGAATTCTGAACTTGACGTTTTTTTTCTTTAACCTCCCTGGCGGTATTCCCGAATCTGGCTCGGGGTGGAATTTCAGTACCATAAGCGGTAACCCCGAGCCAGAGAGTTACTTACCTTGTCCCCTAGATCCTGCGATGTCTCCCCGCAGTGTGTGCGAGCCGTCTCCTCGCTCGATTCACACATAGTGCCGCCGAGCTCTGTTCCCTGCGACGTTGCGGTGCACGGGGGCGGAGATCGGCGCCAAATTCTAAAAAGTAAAAACACAGTATACATACAGTACACTGTAATTTTACAGATTACAGTACTGTATAAAATAATTACACGTCCCCTTTGTCCCTAGTGGTCTGTCCAGTGTCCTGCATGCACTTTTATATAATAAAAACTGTTCTTTCTGCCTGTAATTTTGAGATTGTCCATAGCAACCAAAAAGTGTCCCTTTATGTCAAAAGTGCTTTTAGACCAGCTAGAAAACAGCGATAATAAATTAGAATCACTTGCAAAATTGAGCGATAGCAATTCGTCATCAAACACTGAAAGTAATGACAGCGACAATTCTGCAACTGAGCAAATTTCTGTGTTTTTGATTTGATTACATAATGGAATAATTTTTATTATTTTTATAGTATTATTTGTTATAATTATTTATAGTTATTTATTATAATATAATTTATGATTTTGTGTTTCAAACTTTATCATACCCGGGATGTCTACTAGACTCTGGTTTGGACAGATTTAAGTGAGTTATTCCTAATGTAGCGATACCCCCAGACTAAGGGAGCCGCTAGTTTGCTTTTTGGGCCCTGTACACAGCACAGCCAACCCCCGGCAACCTACTCAGCCCTTCTCTGGCACGGTATTTTTATATAGCTCTGTAACAGTTTATACACAATCCCACAATACCTTTCTTCTAGTGGTAAGATATATATATATGTAGCGGCCTCACCCCATCTCTTTTGTCTAGGGGTATGTCACACGACAGGGTGAGATGCGCTACGGCCCATGTCCTCCCCATAGCTGTGGGTGAGGTGAAGGCCAGTACCAGATATTTCCTCGGGCCTGTGTGCTTCTGTCTAGAATTAACTCCTGCTATGCCAACACTTCCCTCTGCTCCCATTAACCAGAGTTCCACACACCGATCACAGTCCAACTCTTGTTTTATTGCATATCTCACAATAAACAGTGCTTCAGTAGCCAACTGGTTGCGACTTGATAACATTTTGATACAGGGGATGAGCAGGTCGAGGCACTATCCTGGTTGTCAGCTAAACCACTGCAATCTCGCCAGCGGTTACTATAGCCTTAGCTAGAAAGGACTTAGAACTTGAGAGTCTCTACCAGCGACTCAAGAGAACGTAGATAGGAGTACCTTCGCTGCGTTGCAGCTCTTATCAGGGGAAGATGTCCCTCCAAGAGAGTTACCAGAGGCCCATCCGTCACTGGGTTGATGCTGCTTCAGACTTTCCGAATGGGTAACCTCCCCGGCCTCCTCACCTCAGACATGGGCCCCATCCACTTCAGGGACCCTCGGACGTCTCCACCCTCGCGGGACCCAGTCAAAGTCACTGGGCCCCAGGCCTCCTGGTTTAGTACCTCACCCCAGGCTGAAGGTGCCTGGGATGGACTCCAACTCCATTCCGGTCAGGCCTAGGGCACCTGAGCCGGAATTTAGAACCGCCCGCACCCAGGCCTAAGGTGCCTGGGCGCGTGATGATCGACCTTCAGAAGAGCAAGACCCCGTGACTAGGGCGTCTCCCCCTTTTATCCCCTCCAATGATGCCACGGCAGGTTCCCCGCCCTCGCCGTACCATCTCCGAGAAGGGACAAAAAGGACAGCACTATGGCAGTGAATCTACCTTGAGCCTGCGGGCACCCCGCCACCCACAGGCCAAAGAGATTATTACACCGCCCAATCCTCCACGAATACAAATGGTCATTACTCCCATACCTACACACCTGAACTTCCACCCAGATGTACCCCATCTAAATTTAAAGACCCCGCTACATACTCCCCCCTGTGATTTGACGCTGGTCCCCAGCGTCTGGTGCAAACCCATGTCTCCCAAAGGTGGTGACATAAATCTGACCCAGAGGCATCCCTAAAAATTTGAACCTTAATCATACCAAGACCTGCCCAAAGGGAAGGGGAACATAAAACAATAACTCTTTTTTTTTTTTTTTAAACCCTCTAAGCATGTACACATATACAATCCCTCCCTTTCCGGTCTAAGAACCTCCCCATACTCAGTAGTCTTGACAGACGAATCTCCTGCAGAGGGAAACAGAAGAGAAAAAAAAAAAACAACACGCAAGGAAAACCACATCCTGACATTCTGTGTTAATTTGGAACGAATGGGTCCATCAGCCGAGGGACCCACTCGCTCCAATAAGTAAATGATGCAAACGTGGAAAAAAAACAAACAGCCGTTGCACAACACTGCCACCTGGTGACAGTGCCGCAGTAATGACACTTGGTGAAATCTTCATTCTTCCTGCGTCCCTACTCTGATTCTACCCCCAAAGTCTGTCTCTTTGAACTGTGAAGAAGAGAGAACAAACAGCTCTCATTCCTCCAAAGAGTAGAAAAAAACAAAACCCCAAATAAAAAACTAGGGTACAGTTCGATGCTCCGGCAAGAACACCTCCGGAAATTTGTCACAGGAAAACAAGTGAGCCTCTGCTCACAAATAAAACCTCGGGTCAGGCAAGAACAAAGGCTTCAGATGCTTATCGAAAACCTCAATCGAATAGTCAGCATCCTCTCCATCTTTCCTGCAGATGCGCACCTTGTCTGCGTGGATATGGCGGCCCCACATCCAGTCTGCTCTGCAGTCTTTAAACTTTTTCGACACGGGTGGCGAACAGGACAAGTATCGCCGGGCATGAGGCACTTTAAGTTTCTCCCAAACAAACTCATCGTACCATCGCTGTCGCAGAACTTCAACCTCAAACAGCAAGTCTCTGGGCAAGTACGGATATTCCCATCCATAATCGTGAGCGACCCTCTGAGAAAAGAGTCGTTGCAATCGGGCTAAAGGAGGCATTGTGGCCCGCTCACCTTCTCCTGGTTGAACGATGGCCTCCGGGTGCCGAGGTACTTTCACTACCTCTAATGGCTTTTCTCTCGGTGCCCGTAGTGATGCTCGCTGTTTCCCCGCCAACAAAACGGGTGATGCTGTGGACTGTGGAAGAGCAACCAGAGGACTAGGCTTCCTCGTGGACTCCGGAGCTTTCGCCCGGGGCGTGCTGTCTCCTATGGACATAGGCGAATCTTGCGGTGCACGTAGCATAGGTAATGGGCGTTTGTCCCAGCCCTTCTGGTGAAACAGTTCATCGATCTCACCGTCATCTCCACAATCCGACAGTGATTCTAGGTCGGAGGTGTCATACATTTCCGCGGGAAGGTAGTCTCTGGTAGACGTGGTACTACCCTCCCTTGCGGGCTCCACCGACTGTGGACCCCCAACACCTCCAACCACCACCACAGTCCCAGCCCCTGGCTCACCTTGACCTTTTGTAGAACTGGGATGTCCAGGACTCTTCCAACCGGATCCATCCAGGCCAGGCAAGCGTTGGGGTGAAGCTCTTCCACGACCATAGGAGGCCTGCACCAGGCCGACTTTCCTCTTCGGAGGTGGGAGCAGAGAATCTGTGGTGACCGAAGCAGCATCCTCGGATTTTTCTTTCTCAGTCTCTGATTGGGCAGTCACATCGCCCTGGTCAGTGCGTACGGGAACCTCCGCAAAGGCCTGGATCTCCCCTTCCAGAGTAGCGGTACCTGTGAGGCTGTTGAGGTGAAGGGCCCGGGGCCTTACTGTGGATGGCTCCACCTCGAACAAGAACTCTTTGCATGCCTCGCAACGCCCGAATGGCTTCAGGTGGACCACCAGTCCTGAACATCTGGGACAGATCACGCCGAGGGCCTCCGTGTCTCTGCAGGTGTACAGAGCCAACTGTCCTCTGGGCCTGAGTCTTATCCCCGTGTCTGTAAGGGGAGCAGCAAAGGTAGTCATCTTCGCGGGGTAGGGAACCGGAATCCACGGGGAGCTTGAGGCCATCCCGACTGTCTGCTGCTCCATCACGCACTGACCACGCGCCGAAGTCTCCACGTGAGTTCCTCCACATGGCCAGACTCCTCCCACGACTTGCACATTTTCGCGGGCTTCCATCAAGCTCCGCCCACGAACTGTGTAGTCACGGGGTGCCTCATGGCGCAGTGCAGTAAAAGCCCCCACATGTAGTACGTCACACGGCTGGACTTCTCCCTCTTCTCGCTCCTCCGCATGGGCCTTTCTCGTCTTAGGGTCATTTCCACGACTTTGAGCAGGGATGCACTTTGGCCGATCACATGGCCGACCTGCTCGGAACTCCTCCGGGCAGCAAAGTCCAGACACAGCCATTCTTACTTCCAAAGTCAAAACACACATCATCCCGGACTCACGAGCCCCCACGTGTAGCGGCCTCACCCCATCTCTTTTGTCTAGGGGTATGTCACACGACAGGGTGAGATACGCTACGGCTCATGTCCTCCCCATAGCTGTGGGTGAGGTGAAGGCCAGTACCAGATATTTCCTTGGGCCTGTGTGCTTCTGTCTAGAATTAAGTCCTGCTGTGCCAACACTTCCCTCTGCTCCCATTAACCAGAGTTCCACACACCGATCACAGTCCAACTCTTGTTTTATTGCATATCTCACAATAAACAGTGCTTCAGTAGCCAACTGGTTGCGACTTGATAACATTTTGATACAGGGGATGAGCAGGTCGAGGCACTATCCTGGTTGTCAGCTAAACCACTGCGATCTCGCCAGCGGTTACTATAGCCTTAGCTAGAAAGGACTTAGAACTTGAGAGTCTCTACCAGCGACTCAAGAGAACGTAGATAGGAGTACCTTCGCTGCGTTGCGGCCCCTATCAGGGGAAGATGTCCCTCCAAGAGAGTTACCAGAGGCCCATCCGTCACTGGGTTGATGCTGCTCCAGACTTTCCGAATGGGTAACCTCCCCGGCCTCCTCACCTCAGACATGGGCCCCATCCACTTCAGGGACCCTCGGACGTCTCCACCCTCGCGGGACCCAGTCAAAGTCACTGGGCCCCAGGCCTCCTGGTTTAGTACCTCACCCCAGGCTGAAGGTGCCTGGGATGGACTCCAACTCCATTCCGGTCAGGCCTAGGGCACCTGAGCCGGAATTTAGAACCGCCCGCACCCAGGCCTAAGATGCCTGGGCGCGTGATGATCGACCTTCAGAAGAGCAAGACCCCGTGACTAGGGCGTCTGCCCCTTTTATCCCCTCCAATGACACCACGGCAGGTTCCCTGCCCTCGCCGTACCATCTCCGAGAAGGGACAAAAAGGACAGCACTATGGCAGTGAATCTACCTTGAGCCTGCGGGCACCCCGCCACCCACAGGCCAAAGAGATTATTACACCGCCCAATCCTCCACGAATACAAATGGTCATTACTCCCATACCTACACACCTGAACTTCCACCCAGATGTACCCCATCTAAATTTAAAGACCCCGCTACATATATATATAGAAATATAGACTCCAATACCAGATTTGAGTAAATGCAAAAGGATTTACTTGTAGATAAAAGGGATTAATAATCAATATTACATATAACACATGCATGCAGAGCCCTGCAGTAATACTAACAGTAGTTAATTATAGTGCACAATTAGTTCTAACATACACTAACATATAGCTCAAGTCCTCGTTAGCAATATGGCACCCAACAGTACTATCAACTCCCAGTCAGGCCTGACTCTGGTAGAACTCAGTCTCTAGAAAAGGAATCTTCGCATGCCAGATGATCGATGGTGCACATACAGAAACAATATTTGTAATCCAACAAGGTATAAAGTAGTAGAACATCTCCCCGGAGACTATATGACTCTGTCCTCCAACTAGTCTCCTGATAGGAAAAGGGAAATATAACCTGATGGGCCAAGGCAGTCTATAGGCCTAATAAGTACTTGATTAAACTGCGAGCAGGTGCTCTCTCACCACTCCGGACTCGACCCCAGTCCAGAACTCCCACCGCTGTGTCTTCACACACACAGGATCTGCCACCGCCTGGTCTCCGGTTTACTGACTTCCCTGAAGCAGGTAGATGTCTGTCGCCGCACAGGCTCCGCAGCGAGGTGGAAGGCTCTCTGGAAGTGCGCAAGGCCCAGGCCTCGGGCCTTGCACTCACAGCAGGTCCGCACAGGAAGTCCTCTTGCCAGCCGTGCGGTGTCCAAAGAGGCCAGGCTTAGCCTCGCCCTCCCCTTTTATACCCCACCCATGAGTCTGCGGCAGCCCAATGCACCCTGGGTGCCAAACGGGGTTCTGGGTAAGGTAGTCCATGGGCCTCAACAGAGACCCCGCTACACTAAGAATTACAGGCCTACAATATAAAAAATTCCAAATTTCCATGCAAAATAATTGTACCTCTTTCAGCACCTAAAATCAGACTGAATCATACCGCCAGGGAGGTTAAAGCCAGCAGCTACAAATACTGCAGCTTCTGACTTTTATTATATGGACACTTACCTGTCCAGGGTGCCCGCGATGTCGGCAGCCGAAGCCGATCAGTCGCTCGGCTCTCGGCTGCCCCCTCCGCCATCCTCAGTGAGGGAATCAGGAAGTGAAGCCTTGTGGCCAGGGCCGTTTGAAGGAATTTGGGGGCCCCAAGCAAAATGGACATGGAGGCCCCCCCGCACGCACGCAAAGCCTACAGGAACCACAGCATAGCGATACAGTTTAAGTTCACCCACACTTTATATAAATAAAAAAAGGTTTACAGTGCAAATACTGCTGTTGCATATACTGTGCATAAAAAAAATAAAAAATCAGTGCAAATACTGCTGTTGCATATAATGTGCATCATAGGCGTGCGCAGCCTATTACATTAGGGTGTGCACCCCAAAGCTCAAACACACATGTATGTGTGTATATTTTATATATATATATATATATATATATATATATATATATATTGTGACAGCAGGAAGGTAAAGTCACCTGGTTGCATCCAGGGGGGTAGGTATATTTCTCCCAGATTCAGGCTTTATGCCGACTTATACAACTAGGGAGAGAGTTGATGAAGCCCAGCTGAGGCTAGTGGGCTCATGGATGATTCATACCTCTAGGGAGAGTGCTGGGCGTCGTGCAGGCAGGGAGTTGATGAGACCAGCTGAAGCTTGTCAGCTCGTTTAAGGCCTCTATAAAAACTCCCAGCTTCATTAGGTGTTTGCTCATGCCTGGACCCAGACCTGTGTGGACTGTCTAGGGAGAGTGAACCCCTGTGCGGTGAGACAAAGCCTGTGTGGCTATTTGTTTGGACATTTACTAAACCAGGGACTTAGGGACTAGGACAGCACCAGGCTGATCCCAGTTGTTAGTTAGGGAAACCTGCATGTTTAGTCAGAGGTCAAGCTGACCAGGATTTATTTTGTTTATGTTTCTTTTTGCTTTGCTGTGTTTTTGTCACTGTAAATAGAGAAATAAACCGCACCTTTTGATCTTGAAAACCACAACCTTCGTCTGCTGGGCCTGTTTTTGTGGGGGGAGCCCATCCAGGGGGTCACACACACCCGCTACCGAGCTAACCCCCTCACAGTTGGTGGAGAACCAGTGGCAGTTTTTTTTTAAGCCAGCATGGAGGAGATACTGAAACAGCTGGCTCTAGCAAATGCCAATCAACAGCAGACAAATGCAGGTTTGCAAAAGAGCCTTGCAGCTCAACAACAGAGCTTCGCAGCCCAGCAACAAGCCCAGCAGCAATCTGAGGCCCGCTTCATAGACCTGTTGCAGAAGCAAGAGCAGAGACTACAACAACAGATGGAAGCAGTAATGCAGCAACGTCCGCAGACCAGTGAGGAAAGCCGTCCCACTAATACCGCGTCCTTTGGGGTGAGTCGTTTATTGACAAAAATGACTGGAGAGGATGATCCAGAGGTATTTTTGACCACATTTGAAAGGACTGCTGAAAGAGAAAAGTGGCCTGAGGAGCAGTGGGCTGGACTGGTGGCTCCTCTGTTAACTGGTGAATCGCAGAAAGCTTACTATGACCTAGAGCCTGACTAAGCAAAAGACTATGTGATGCTAAAAGCTGAAATATTGGCAAGGCTGGGTGTCACCCTGGCTGTCCGGACTCAGCGTGTGCATAACTGGACTTTCCAGCTTGGAAAACCCCCCAGGTCTCAAATGTATGATCTCATTCACCTGAGCAGGAAGTGGCTACAGCCAGAGACTTTGTCCGCACCGGAGATTGTGGAACGTGTTGTGATGGATCGTTTCTTGAGAGCTCTTCCTACCGCCATTCAAAAGTGGGTAAGCCATGGAGACCCAGAAACGGCCGGTAAACTTGTGGATCGTGTAGAGAGATACTTGGCTGCAGAGAACCTGACGGCCTCTTCCAGAGACTCTCGGACTTTCCACCCTAAGACCAGACCATCCCCAGGGGCGGATAAGATGATTCCAAGGGGTGAGGGTGGAGAGAGTGAGAGGGTGGGAGTTCTGCCCAGGGTTTGGCGAGAACAGCCTGGGAAGTCGGGGGCTCAAGAGGCAGCCAAAAGGATTGTTTGCTACCGCTGCCGGCAAGCGGGACATATTGCAGCAAATTGCCCGGTTGTGGAGGAACCCATGCAATGTGACTTTCTGACGGACAGACGTCAGTCGCTGTGTGCGACAGTCGCATGCACTGCCATTCGGGGAACTGAGAAACATTTATGCAAAATGTGTATTAATGGTAGAAATGTTGTGGTATTACTGGATTCAGGTAGCCTTGTGACCCTGATAAAGGCTGAATTAGTTAAAACAGAGGTCTCTGGGAATAGCAAGGTAGCTGTTATTTGTGTGCATGGGGACACCCAAGAGTATCCAGTGACTACAGTGTGTTTCAAGACCCCCAAAGGTACCCTCTCTCATCCAGTGGGGTTAGTATCTCAACTACAGCATGATGCCATTGTGGGAAGGGATTTTCCGAAGTTCTGGGAACTGTGGGATGATCCTGAGCCCCCCACTGGTGCCCCTATGTACCAGGAAGGTGATAGCCAGAACTCCTCTGAGAGTGGTGAGGACTCTCCAGAATTTCCCTTGTCAGTATTGGCAGGCGAGACTCAAGAAACTGGAGAGGAGCCCACCTCCTCAGACGAAAACCTACCGTCTGTGGAGTTTTCTGATCTTGAGGTTCACAGGGAAAATTTTGCCACAGAACAGTTAAAAGACCCCGCCCTAATAAAGGCACGGGAAAACGTAGTGGAAATAGATGGCGAGTTAGTGAACCCAGATAATACCTGCACTTACCCATACTTCAGCGTAGAGAAGGACCTACTGTATCGGGTGGCAAAAAGGGCAGAAGAAACCGTTGAGCAGCTTGTGGTGCCCAAACCTTACAGGAAGTTGGTGTTGGAGTTGGCCCATGGGCACATTCTTGGAGGTCATCTGGGGACAGAGAAAACCCGAGAGAGGGTATTACAGAGATTCTATTGGCCTGGGGTGATGAAGGACATAGAAAATTATTGTTCCTCCTGCCCTGTGTGTCAGAGGTCGGCCCCGATGCCACATTTCCGTAGCACGCTGGTCCCTCTACCCATCATTGAGGTCCCGTTTGAGAGGATCGCAATGGATTTGGTAGGTCCTATAATCAAGTCCGCTAGGGGGCACCAGTACATATTAGTTATAATGGACTATGCCACCCGTTATCCAGAAGCGATCCCTCTCCGAAATACCTCGGCCAAAACCATAGCCAAAGAGCTATCTCTTGTTTTTAGCCGGGTGGGTATTTGTAAAGAACTGCTTACGGACCAAGGTACACCCTTTATGTCCCGGGTTATGAAAGAGCTGTGTAAATTGTTCAAAGTGACGCAATTGCGTACGTCTGTGTATCACCCCCAAACCGATGGGCTGGTTGAAAGATTCAACAAAACCCTAAAACAAATGTTGAAGAAAGTGGTGGATAGAGATGGAAAGGATTGGGACTGTCTACTTCCTTATTTGATGTTTGCTATTAGGGAGGTGCCCCAATCCTCTACGGGATTCTCCCCCTTTGAGTTACTGTATGGGAGACACCCAAGAGGGCTGTTGGATATTGCCAAGGAAACTTGGGAAAGTGAGAGTTCTCCCCACAGGAGTGTGATTGAGCATGTCGCCCTGATGCAAGATCGAATTGCACAGGTAATGCCCATCGTGAAGGAACATTTGGCCCAAGCGCAGTTGGCACAGCATAGAGTGTACAACCGTGGAGCCAAGACCCGTACCTTTTCCCCGGGGGATAGGATATTGGTACTTGTCCCTACGGTTGAAAGTAAATTCCTTGCCAAATGGCAAGGCCCCTACGAGATAATGGAAAAAGTGAGCGAAGTGAATTACAAGGTCAGACAACCAGGAAGGCGAAAGCCCGAACAGATCTATCACGTTAATCTGTTGAAAGCCTGGAGGGATAGAGAGTCCCTAGTCGCAGAAACTTGGTCACCAGCTCAAACTGGTTGCGTGATTCCAGAGGTTGGAATAGCAGCCACCTTGTCACAACCCCAACAACAGGAGGTTAAGGAGTTTGTGCTTCGCAACAAGGAGGTGTTCTCTGAGCTGCCGGGACAAACATCTGGGGTAGAGCATGATATTATTACCCCGCCCGGTGAAAGGGTGAAGTTAAAACCCTATCGGATCCCAGAGGCCCGACGGGAGGCAATACGGGAGGAAGTACAGAAAATGCTGAACTTAGGGGTGATAGAGGAGTCCCAAAGTGATTGGTCTAGTCCCATTGTGTTGGTGCCTAAACCGGATGGGAGCTGGCGATTTTGTAACGATTTTCGTCAGTTGAACAAAGTTACAAAATTTGACACCTACCCCATGCCATGTATAGATGAGTTGATCGACCGGCTGGGAACAGCCCGATACATGACGACTCTTGACCTCACAAAAGGGTATTGGCAAATTCCCCTGGCCAAGTCGGCCAAAGAGAAAACCGCATTTGTAACCCCAGACGGGGCGTTCCAATATAAGAGAATGCCGTTCGGGTTACAGAATGCGCCGGCCACATTCCAGCGGAAAATGGACCAGATACTGAGGCCCCATCGGAAGTATGCTGCGGCTTACCTGGATGACGTAATTGTCCATAGCACAGATTGGGCCTCACATCTGCCAAAAGTGCAAGCAGTCCTAGACTCTATCCGGGAAGCGGGGTTTACGGCTAACCCCAAGAAGTGTACCATTGGGCAGGAGGAGGCCAAATATCTTGGGTACACCATTGGCAGGGGAGTAATAAAACCCCAACTCAACAAAGTCGAGGCCATCCAGAGTTGGCCACGTCCCAACAGCAAGAAGCAGGTACGAGCCTTTCTGGGAATCGCGGGTTATTATCGGCGCTTCATTCCCCACTTTGCTTCTAAGGCTGTGCCCCTAACCAACCTGACGAAAGGGAAAGGGTCGGTCATGATTAAATGGACCCCCGAGGCTGAGGCAGCATTCCAATTCTTGAAACAAGCCTTATGTAGCCAGCCAGTGTTGTACTCACCCGACTTCTCTAAAGACTTTGTCGTACAAAGTGATGCGTCAGATGTGGGGTTAGGAGCAGTATTGTCCCAGGTCTGGAACGGGGAAGAGCACCCAGTCATTTACCTCAGCAGGAAGTTGAAGTCCCATGAGGTAAATTACGCCACGGTTGAAAAGGAGTGTTTAGCGGTGAAGTGGGCTCTAGATTCCCTTCGGTACTATCTGCTAGGTAGGCACTTTGACATGGTTACGGATCACGCTCCGTTAAAGTGGATGGCTCAAAACAAGGAGACAAATAGAAGAGTAAATAGGTGGTTCCTGGCCCTACAGGAATTCAACTTCACAGTAAAGCATCGCCCTGGCGTTCAAATGGGGAATGTGGATGCTTTGTCTCGAGTACATGAATGCCTGATTGCTGGTGTTCCAACCCCAAGGTTAAAACAAGAGGGGGGGGTATGTAACAGCAGGAAGGTAAAGTCACCTGGTTGCATCCACGGGGGTAGGTATATTTCTCCCAGATTCAGGCTTTATGCCGACTTATACAACTAGGGAGAGAGTTGATGAAGCCCAGCTGAGGCTAGTGGGCTCATGGATGATTCATACCTCTAGGGAGAGTGCTGGGCGTCGTGCAGGCAGGGAGTTGATGAGACCAGCTGAAGCTTGTCAGCTCGTTTAAGGCCTCTATAAAAACTCCCAGCTTCATTAGGTGTTTGCTCATGCCTGGACCCAGACCTGTGTGGACTGTCTAGGGAGAGTGAACCCCTGTGCGGTGAGACAAAGCCTGTGTGGCTATTTGTTTGGACATTTACTAAACCAGGGACTTAGGGACTAGGACAGCACCAGGCTGATCCCAGTTGTTAGTTAGGGAAACCTGCATGTTTAGTCAGAGGTCAAGCTGACCAGGATTTATTTTGTTTATGTTTCTTTTTGCTTTGCTGTGTTTTTGTCACTGTAAATAGAGAAATAAACCGCACCTTTTGATCTTGAAAACCACAACCTTCGTCTGCTGGGCCTGTTTTTGTGTGGGGAGCCCATCCAGGGGGTCACACACACCCGCTACCGAGCTAACCCCCTCACAATATATACATATGCATATACACACACACACATGTGCGCTTGTAGAAATAAATTGGTACATGTGCACAAGTTTTTTGGTTAAGTTTGCTGGTTGGAGGGAGGGCTGAGAGAGAGAGAGGTGTAGGAGGGAGGGCTGAGAGAGAGAGAGGTGTAGGAGGGAGGGCTTAGAGAGAGGTGTAGGAGGGAGGGCTGAGAGAGAGGTGTAGGAGGGAGGGCTGAGAGAGAGGTGTAGGAGGGAGGGCTGAGAGAGAGGTGTAGGAGGGAGGGCTGAGAGAGAGAGAGGTGTAGGAGGGAGGGCTGAGAGAGAGAGGTGTAGGAGGGAGGGCTGAGAGAGAGAGGTGTAGGAGGGAGGACTGAGAGGGGGGTTAAGAGAGTGGGGGCTGAGAGAGGGAGGGCTAAGAATGGAGGGATGGCTAAGAGAGGGGGGCTGATAGAGACGGGTGGGCTGAGAGAGAAGGGAGGGGGCTTAGAGAGAGGGGGGCTGAGAGAATAGGGTGGGCTGATAGAGACGGGTTGGCTGAGAGAGGGGGGCTGAGAGAATAGGGAGGTCTAAGAGAGAAGGGAGGGGGTTTAGATAGAGGGGGGCTGAGAGAGCAGGGAGGGGGGCTTGGAGAGAGGGGGGCTGAGGGAGAAGTGAGGTAGGCTTGGAGAGAAGGAAGGGGCCTGAGAGAGAAGGGAGGAGGCTTAGAGAGAAGAGAGGGGTGCTTGGAGAGAGGGGGGCTGAGAGAGAAGGGAGGGTGGCTGAGAGAGGGAGAGGGGGGCTTGGAGAGAAGGGAGGGGGCTGAAAGAGAAGGGAGGGGGCCTTACTGTTGGGGCCTTTGAGGGAGCTCCCCAGTGGAACTCGGGTGCAGGCTGGATCCCTTCAAGAACACATGAATAGTGATGAGCCGAACACCCCCGGGTTCGGTTCGCACCAGAACCCGCGAACGGACCGAAAGTTCGCACGAACTTTAGAACCCTATTAAATACAATGGATGCGAACGTTCGAAACCTAAAGTGCTAATTATAACGACTATTATTCATGTTATTGTCCTAAAAAGGGTTTGGGAACCCGGGTTCTGCACCAGGGGACATGTATCAATCCAAAAAAAAGTTTTAAAAACGTCCGTTTTTCGGGAGCAGTCATTTTAATGATGCATAAAGTGAAAAAAAAAGTCAAATATTCCTTTAAATATCGTACCTGGGGGGTGTCAAAAGTATGCCTGTGAAGTGCCACGTGTTTCCCGTGTTTAGAACTGTCCCTGCACAAAATTACATTTCTAAAGGAAAAAAATCCATTTACAACTGCTTGCGGCTTTAATGTAATGTCTGGTCCCGGTAATATGGATGAAAATCTTTAAGAAAAATGGCATAGCTACACCCATTCACACCCCCCCCCCCTACCCCAGCCCATTACCAGCCCCTTTGGGTCTTGTATGGATATTAAGGGGAACCCTGCACACAAAAGAAAAAAGGCCCTATATACTCTGAACAGCCATATACAGGCGGTGCATACAAGACAGGGACTGTAGGTTTGTTCTTATGTAGAATAGGGATGAGCTTCGTGTTCGAGTCGAACATACGTTCGACTCGAACATCGGCTGTTCGATCGTTCGACGAAGATCGAACGATTTGGGCCGTTCGCGCCAAATTCGAGTGACGCGAACGGCCCACAATGCACTACGCCATCGCAGTGTCATCCAGGCGCTGTGATTGGCCAAGCATGCACTGTGACCCCGCATGCTTGGCCAATCACAGCGCCGGCAGCGAGGAGAGCAATGATTGGCCACAGGCAGGATGCCTGTGGCCAATTATTGCTGAGGGGTTTAGTACACGCCCCACACTATAAAAGGCCGCCAGCGTGTGTAGTGTGTTCCGGAGCAGGGAAAGAGAAGCATAGGCAGGGACAGTGTCATTTTTTTTTCTTTACTAATCCTGGATTCCTTGTTTTTAGGGACAAATAAGGATAGGTAGGGAGAGTGTCAGTGTGTTATTCTGTGCTAAACCTTGTTTGTAGGGACAGAGAGGTACAGTGAGGGAAAGTGTCAGTGTGCTATTCTGTTCTAAACCAATCTTGCTGAACCATATTTGAAATCCTTGAGTTTAGGGACAGAGAGGTACAGTGAGGGAAAGTGTCAGTGTGCTATTCTGTGCTAAATCTTGTTTGTAGGGACAGAGAGGTACAGTGAGTGAAACTGACAGTGTGCTATTCTGTTCTAAACCAATCTTGCTGAACCATATTTGAAATCCTTGAGTTTAGGGACAGAGAAGGACACTCGTGGAAACTATCAGTGTGCTATTCTGTGCTAAATCTTGTTTGTAGGGACAGAGTAGGACAGTGAGTGAAACTGACAGTGTGCTATTCTGTTCTAAACCAATCTTGCTGAACCATATTTGAAATCCTTGAGTTTAGGGACAGAGAGGTACAGTGAGGGAAAGTGTCAGTGTGCTATTCTGTGCTAAATCTTGTTTGCAGGGACAGAGTAGGACAGTGAGTGAAACTGACAGTGTGCTATTCTGTTCTAAACCAATCTTGCTGAACCATATTTGAAATCCTTGAGTTTAGGGACAGAGAAGGACACTCGTGGAAACTATCAGTGTGCTATTCTGTGCTAAATCTTGTTTGTAGGGACAGAGTAGGACAGTGAGTGAAACTGACAGTGTGCTATTCTGTTCTAAACCAATCTTGCTGAACCATATTTGAAATCCTTGAGTTTAGGGACAGAGAGGTACAGTGAGGGAAAGTGTCAGTGTGCTATTCTGTGCTAAATCTTGTTTGCAGGGACAGAGTAGGACAGTGAGTGAAACTGACAGTGTGCTATTCTGTTCTAAACCAATCTTGCTGAACCATATTTGAAATCCTTGAGTTTAGGGACAGAGAAGGACACTCGTGGAAACTATCAGTGTGCTATTCTGTGCTAAATCTTGTTTGTAGGGACAGAGTAGGACAGTGAGTGAAACTGACAGTGTGCTATTCTGTTCTAAACCAATCTTGCTGAACCATATTTGAAATCCTTGAGTTTAGGGACAGAGAGGTACAGTGAGGGAAAGTGTCAGTGTGCTATTCTGTGCTAAATCTTGTTTGTAGGGACAGAGTAGGACAGTGAGTGAAACTGACAGTGTGCTATTCTGTTCTAAACCAATCTTGCTGAACCATATTTGAAATCCTTGAGTTTAGGGACAGAGAAGGACACTCGTGGAAACTATCAGTGTGCTATTCTGTGCTAAATCTTGTTTGTAGGGACAGAGTAGGACAGTGAGTGAAACTGACAGTGTGCTATTCTGTTCTAAACCAATCTTGCTGAACCATATTTGAAATCCTTGAGTTTAGGGACAGAGAGGTACAGTGAGGGAAAGTGTCAGTGTGCTATTCTGTGCTAAATCTTGTTTGTAGGGACAGAGTAGGACAGTGAGTGAAACTGACAGTGTGCTATTCTGTTCTAAACCAATCTTGCTGAACCATATTTGAAATCCTTGAGTTTAGGGACAGAGAGGTACAGTGAGGGAAAGTGTCATTGTGCTAAATCTTGTTTGTAGGGACAGAGTAGGACAGTGAGTGAAACTGACAGTGTGCTATTCTGTTCTAAACCAATCTTGCTGAACCATATTTGAAATCCTTGAGTTTAGAGACAGAGAAGGACACTCGTGGAAACTATCAGTGTGCTATTCTGTGCTAAATCTTGTTTGTAGGGACAGAGTAGGACAGTGAGTGAAACTGACAGTGTGCTATTCTGTTCTAAACCAATCTTGCTGAACCATATTTGAAATCCTTGAGTTTAGGGACAGAGAAGGACACTCGTGGAAACTATCAGTGTGCTATTCTGTGCTAAATCTTGTTTGTAGGGACAGAGTAGGACAGTGAGTGAAACTGACAGTGTGCTATTCTGTTCTAAACCAATCTTGCTGAACCATATTTGAAATCCTTGAGTTTAGGGACAGAGAGGTACAGTGAGGGAAAGTGTCAGTGTGCTATTCTGTTCTAAACCAATCTTGCTGAACCATATTTGAAATCCTTGAGTTTAGGGACAGAGAAGGACACTCGTGGAAACTATCAGTGTGCTATTCTGTGCTAAATCTTGTTTGTAGGGACAGAGTAGGACAGTGAGTGAAACTGACAGTGTGCTATTCTGTGCTAAACCAATCTTGCTGAAGCATATTGCAAATCCTTGTGTTTAGGGACAGAGAAGGATAGGCAGGGGACAGTGTCAGTGTCATTGTTGCTAAGCCTCCTGCACAGTATACACCTGAAGGTAGCCCTTATTGCTGTTTTTCCCATCTCCCTGCAGGCCATCCATTAAAATGTCTGGAAGGCAAACAAGGAGAGGCAGACAGTCAGGAGGCAAAAAAAGAGGGCAAGCAGGCTCTGTGTCTGGGGGCAACAGTGCTGGTCGTGGACGCGGTGCATTGTCATCAGCACATGGCCATGGGACACGCTTGTCCTTCTTTTCGGCAGCTGGACATGTTGAGCCACATCATGCCGAAGACTTGGTAGAGTGGATGACGAAGCCCACCTCATCCTCCTCATCCTCTCTCACCCAGGCTCAGGGTACTGGCAAAGCAGCTGCCAAAGCGTCCTCTTCTCTGGTATCATTATCTTCATTAGTCAATCCTTCCCTAGACCCACCATGTCCTCCTCCTGAGGAGTCCCCCGAACTGTTTGAGCACAGTGTTGGGTACATGCTCCAGGAGGATGCCCAGCGTTTTCGAAGGATCTGATGATGATACCCAGATAGAGGAAGGCAGTAGCGTGAGAGCAGAGAGAGGGGATGCTCAAGAACGACACCAATCTGGCAGTCATGCTCCAGCAGCTGCAGCATACTGCCAGATTGGCTCCAGTGATGAGGAGGGAGGGGATGATGAGGTCACTGACTCCACGTAGGTGCCTAATAGGAGAGAGGAGGAGGAGGAGGATGAGGAGGAGGCACATCTCCAACGAGGCAGGATGCCCTTGGGTGGCCAGCGTATGGGCAGCACACCGACGGAATCACACCGCAGAGCTCCGCCTGTGCAGGGCGCTGCCTCTGCCCGTCATTCAAAAAGTTCTTTGGTGTGGGCCTTTTTTGAGGCGAGTGCATCAGATCGCACAGCTGCTGTTTGCAACATATGTCTCAAGCGTATATCGCGTGGCCAAAACATCAGCCGCTTGGGCACCACATGCTTGATCAGACATATGTTGACCTGCCATGCAGCTCGTTGGCAAGCCTACCTTAAAGACCCACACCAAAGAACAAAGCTGACCTCTTCTTGCACCGCATCAGCTGGGATCTCCAACCCCACTATACCTTCAGTCCTCTCTGAAACCTGCTCTGAGAGGAATGAAGGTGTAGAATTAGGTGTGTCACAGCCAAGTACTTGCGGGCACTCTGCTAGCAGTACACCGACGTCCGATTCTAGCAGGCAAATTTCCCTGCCCCAGCTGCTGGACCGTCGAAAGAAGTTCACTCCCAGCCATCCACATGCCCAGCGGTTGAATGCTAGCTTGGCTAAATTGCTAGCGCTTCAACTGCTGCCTTTTCAGTTGGTAGACTCGGCCCCCTTCCGTGAGTTTGTGCAATTTGCGGTTCCTCAGTGGCAGGTTCCCAAACGCCACTTTTTCTCACGGAAGGGGATTCCGGCTCTCTACAGGCATGTGGAAGGCAATGTCTTGGCCTCGCTGGACAGGGCGGTCAGCGGTAAGGTGCATATTACTGCTGACTCATGGTCCAGCAGGCATGGACAGGGACGTGACCTTTCTTTCACGGCCCATTGGGTCACTCTTTTGGCAGCTGGGAAGGATGCAGGACAAGGTGCAGTAGTGTTGGAGGTTGTTCCACCGCCACGCCTCCAAAATGCTACTACTGGTTGTGACACACCTCTCTCCTCCACCCCCTCCTCTTCTTCTTCCTCCATGGCCTCTTCCTGTGGTTTGTCCTCGGAACCAGCGGTGCTCCGTAGGCGTTCAAGGGGCTACGCAAGTACGCAGGCAAAAAGATGCCATGCCGTGCTTGCGCTGGTGTGTTTGGGGGACAGGAGCCACACTGGGGCAGAGGTCCTGTCTGCTCTGCAGGGGCAGGCCGAGAGGTGGTTGACGCCACGCCAGCTTAAGCCAGGAATGGTGGTTTGCGACAATGGCACCAACCTCCTCTCCGCCCTCCGACAGGGACAACTGACCCATGTGCCCTGTATGGCTCACGTCCTTAACCTGGTGGTGCAGCGGTTCTTGGGCAGGTACCCGGGCTTACAGGATGTCCTGAGGCAGGCCAGGAAAGTCTGTGTTCATTTCCGCAGATCTTATAATGCCAGTGCTCGCCTGGCTGAGCTGCAAAAGGAGTTGAACCTGCCCCAGAACCGCCTTTTATGTGACATGCCCACCAGGTGGAACTCAACGTTGGCCATGCTGCAGCGGCTGCACACGCAGCAGAGGGCCATCAATGAGTACCTGTGCGACTACGGCACCAGGACAGGGTCAGGGGAGCTCGGGTTTTTTTCACCACGCCAGTGGGGCATGATCAGGGATGCATGCACTGTCCTGGCACCATTTGAGGAGGCCACGAGGATGGTGAGCAGTGACAGTGCATGCATCAGTGACACTGTACCTCTTGTCCACCTGTTGGAGCACACGCTTCGTGGAATAATGGACAGGGCACTTGAGGCAGAACAGAGGCAGGAAGAGGAGGACTTCCTTGCCTCTCAAGGCCCCCTTTACCCTGACAGTGTTCCTTCTGTCCCACCCATCGCACAGGAAGAGGAGGAGGAGGAGGAGGAGGATTGTGTCAGCATGGAGGTGGAGGCTGGCACTCAGCATCATCAGCAGCAGTCTTTTAGGGATGATTTACAGTCCCAAGAAACCAGTGGACTTGTACGTGGCTGGGAGGAGGTGGCTGCGGATCATGTCGTCCTTAGTGACCCAGAGGACTCCGGACTGAATGCCTCAGCTAACCTACGCTGCATGGCCTCCCTGATCCTGCAAAGTCTGCGGAAGGATCCTCGTATTCTTCGGATCAAGGAGAGGGACCATTACTGGCTGGCCACTCTCCTTGATCCACGGTACAAGGGTAAGGTTGCGGACCTTATCTTACCGTCGCAGAGGGAGCAGAGGATGAGACAACTCCGGGAGGCCTTGCAGAAAGGTCTGTGCAACGCGTTCCCAGAGACTGGGAGGTTACAAACTCCTGGTCCTGGACAACGAGTTGCTGAGGCTTCGGGCAGTCAAAGAAGGAGCGGTGGGGAAGGTGGCCGTCTGACCGACGCGTTCAGACAATTCTTTAGTCCGCAGCCCCAAAGTATGATCGTTTCCAGCAACCACCGCCAGCGTCTGATATACATGGTGCAGGAATACCTAGGGGCAAGGTCAGACTTGGACACCTTCCCCACCGAAAATCCTCTGGCTTACTGGGTCTTGAGGATGGATCACTGGCCAGAGCTTGCACAGTATGCAATTGAGCTACTGGCCTGTCCTGCATCCAGCGTTCTTTCAGAACGCACATTCAGTGCTGCTGGAGGATTTGTCACGGATCACAGGGTGCGCCTGTCCACCGACTCGGTTGATCGACTGACTTTCATCAAGATGAACCAGTCTTGGATCACCACCAGCTACGACACACCTGATGCTGATATAACAGACTAATTGATTTTAAAATGTCACATCTCTTCAAGACTGATGCTGATGCTGAGTTCCTGTGCTGTTATGTTGACTAGCTATCCTCCTCCTCCTCCTCAATGATCCGATTAATGATGATAGCTTGGAAGATCATTTTGGTTTATGGGTGCCACCACCAGTGGCTAAGGCCCAATTTTTCAGCCCCTGTTTAACAGGGGCGTGTAATTACAATTTTTGATGCAATACTTTGCAACAGGCCTCATTGCTGTGCTCCAAGTACAGTATCTGTGAGGGGTTGCAGTGTTGTGCCACCAGTGCCTAAGGCCCAATTTTTCAGCCCCTGTTCAACAGGGGCATGCAATTATAATTATTGATCTAATAATTCACAGCAGGGCCCATTGCTGCGCCTACCAAGAGTAACTGTCAGGCCTTACAGTGTTGTGTCAACACCACCACCACCACCACCACCACCAAAGGCCCAATTTTTCAGCCCCTGTTCAACAGGGGCATGCAATTATAATTATTGATCTAATAATTCACAGCAGGGCCCATTGCTGCGCCCACCAAGAGTAACTGTCAGGCCTTACAGTGTTGTGTCAACACCACCACCACCACCACCACCAAAGGCCCAATTTTTCAGCCCCTGTTCAACAGGGGCATGCAATTAGAATTATTGATCTAATAATTCACAGCAGGGCCCATTGCTGCGCCCACCAAGAGTAACTGTCAGGCCTTACAGTGTTGTGTCAACACCACCACCACCACCACCACCACCACCACCACCAAAGGCCCAATTTTTCAGCCCCTGTTCAACAGGGGCATGCAATTATAATTATTGATCTAATAATTCACAGCAGGGCCCATTGCTGCGCCCACCAAGAGTAACTGTCAGGCCTTACAGTGTTGTGGCACCAGCACCACCATCAAAGGCCCAATTTTTACTACCACTGATCAACAATTATATGTTATTACAATTCCTGATATTATACTTGACAGCAGGGCGTTCCAGCACCCACCAAGAATAACTGTGAGTGCTTTCAGTGTTGTGCCAACACCAACACCTAAGGGGCCAATTTCTGCAGAGTATATACGGCAGGTCCCTACTTTCAAACATCCAACTTACAAACGACTACTACTTGCAAACGGAAGAAGACAACAGGAAGTGAGAGGAAATCTACCCCTTGGAAGGAAAATTCTCTCCTGTAAGAATTAATATGGGAGAAAGGTGTCTCCTCTCTACTGATGCTTTATCACCAATCCTTGTTTCAATAAAAACACCACATTTCAAAATCAGTTGTCATTGGGACGCAAAGTGAGGTGAAATGTTCTGAACAGGGGCACAGACAGCAAAACAAATGTTACAGGGGTGATAACCCTTCCCTATGTTTTCCAAAAAGCTTAAAAATAGGTATTTGGGCTGGAGCTACACTTAAACAATGTAGCTGTTCAAAATTACAAACAGATTCAACATAAGAACAAACCTACAGTCCCTGTCTTGTATGCACCGCCTGTATACGGCTGTTCAGAGTATATAGGGCCTTTTTTATTTTGTGTGCGGGGTTCCCCTTAATATCCATACAAGACCCAAAGGGGCTGGTAATGGGCTGGGGTAGGGGGGGGTGATGGGGTAGCTATGCCATTTTTCTTAAAGATTTTCATCCATATTACCGGGACCAGAAATTACATTAAAGCCGCAAGCAGTTTTAAATGGCTTTTTTTTCCTTTAGAAATGTAATTTTGTGCAGGGACAGTTCTAAACACGGGAAACACGTGGCACTTCACAGGCATACTTTAGACACCCCCCAGGTACAATATTTAAAGGAATATTTGACTTTTTTTTTTCACTTTATGCATCATTAAAATGACTGCTCCCGGAAAACGTCCGTTTTTAAAACTTCTTTTTGCATTGATACATGTCCCCTGGTGCAGAACCCGGGTTCCCAAACTCTGTTTAGGACAATAACATGGATAATAGTCGTTATAATTAGCACTTTAGAATCCGAACGTTCGCATCCATTGTATTTAATAAGGTTCTAATGTTCGTGCGAACTTTCGGTCCGTTCGCGGGTTCTGGTGCGAACCGAACCCGGGGGTGTTCGGCTCATCACCAATGTAGAATCTGTTTGTAATTTTGAACAGGTACATTGTTTAAGTGTAGCTCCAGCCAAAAAATCTTTTTTTAAGCTTTTTGGAAAACATAGGGAAGGGTTATCACCCCTGTAACATTTGTTTTGCTGTCTGTGCAGTGTGCACCTGTTCAGAACAGTTCACCTCACTTTCCGTCCTAATGACAAATGTTTTTTGAAAATTTGGGGTTTTTATTGAAACAAGAATTGGTGATAAAGCATCAGTGGAGAGGAGACACTTTTTTTCCCATATTAACTCTTACAGGAGAGAATTTGCCTTCCTAGGGGTAGATTTCCTCTCACTTCCTGTTGTATCCTTCCGTTTGCAAGGAGGAGTCGTTTGTAAGTTGTATGTTTGAAAGTAGGGGCCTGCCGTATATACTCAGCTGAAATTTGCCCCTTACATGTTGGTGTTGCCACAACACTGTGAGCCCTCACAGTTACTCTTGGTGGGCACATGAATGGGCCCTGCTGTGAATTATTAGATCAAGAATTGTAATTGCATGCCCCTGTTGAACAGGGGCTGAAAAATTGGGCCTTTGGTGGTGGTGGTGGTGGTGTTGACACAACACTGTAAGGCCTCACAGTTACTCTTGGTGGGCACAGGAATGGGCCCTGCTGTGAATTATTAGATCAAGAATTGTAATTACATGCCCCTGTTAAACAGGGGCAGAAAAATTGGGCCTTAGGCACTGGTGCCACAACACTGCAACCCCTCACAGATACTGTACTTGGAGCACAGCAATGAGCCCTGTTGCAAAGTATTGCATCAAAAATTAGAATTACACGCCCCTGTTAAACAGGGGCTGAAAAATTGGGCCTTAGCCACTGGTGCTGGTGCCACGACACTGCAACCTCTCCCAGATACTCTAGTTGGAGTGCAGGAATGAGCCCTGCTGCAAAGCATTGCATAAAAAATTGTAATTACATGCCCCTGTTAAACAGGGGCTAAAAAATTGGGCCTTAGCCACTGGTGGCGGCACCCAGAAACAAAAATGTTCTTCCAAGCTATCATCATCAATTGGATCATTGAGGAGGAGGAGGATAGTCAGTCAACATAACAGGACAGTCTCTCAGCATCAGCATCAGTCTTGAAGGGATGTGACATTTGAAAATAAATTAGTCTGTTATATCAGCTTCAGGTGTTTGGTAGCTGGTGGTGATCCAAGACTGGTTCATCTTTATGAAGGTCAGTCGATCAACCAAGTCGGTGGACAGGCGCACCCTGTGATCCGTGACAAATCCTCCAGCAGCACTGAATGCGCGTTCTGAAAGAACGCTGGCTGCAGGACAGGCCAGTAACTCAATTGCATACTGTGCAAGCTCTGGCCAGTGATCCATCCTCAAGACCCAGTAAGCCAGAGGATTTTCGGTGGGGAAGGTGTCCAAGTCTGACCTTGCCCCTAGGTATTCCTGCACCATGTATATCAGACGCTGGCGATGGTTGCTGGAACCGATCATACCTTGGGGCTGCGGACTAAAGAATTGTCTGAACACATAGGTCAGACGGCTACCTTCCCCACCGCTCCTTCTTTGACTGACCGAAGCCTCAGCAACTCGTTGTCCAGGACCAGGAGTGTGTAACCTCCCAGTCTCTGGGAACGCGTTGCACAGACCTTTCTGCAAGGCCTCCCAGAGTTGTCTCATCCTCTGCTCCCTCTGCGACGGTAAGATAAGGTCCGCAACCTTACCCTTGTACCGTGGATCAAGGAGAGTGGCCAGCCAGTAATGGTCTCTCTCCTTGATCCGAAGAATACAAGGATCCTTCCGCAGACTTTGCAGGATCAGGGAGGCCATGCAGCGTAGGTTAGCTGAGGCATTCGGTCCGGAGTCCTCTGGGTCACTAAGGACGACATGATCTGCAGCCACCTCCTCCCAGCCACGTACAAGTCCACTGGTTTCTTGGGACTGTAAATCATCCCTAAAAGACTGCTGCTGATGATGCTGAGTGCCAGGCTCCACCTCCATGCTGACACAATCCTCCTCCTCTTCCTGTGCAATGGGTGGAATAGAAGGAACACTGTCTGGGTAAAGGGGGCCCTGAGAGGCAAGGAAGTCCTCCTCTTCCTGCCTCTGTTCTGCGTCAAGTGCCCTGTCCATTATTCCACGCAGCGTATGTTCCAACAGGTGGACAAGAGGTACAGTGTCACTGATGCATGCACTGTCACTGCTCACCATCCTCGTGGCCTCCTCAAATGGTGCCAGGACAGTGCATGCATCCCTGATCATGCCCCACTGGCGTGGTGAAAAAAACCCGAGCTCCCCTGACCCTGTCCTGGTGCCGTAGTCGCACAGGTACTCATTGATGGCCCTTTGCTGCATGTGCAGCCGCTGCAGCATGGCCAACGTTGAGTTCCACCTGGTGGGCATGTCACATATAAGGTGGTTCTTGGGCAGGTTCAACTCCTTTTGCAGCTCAGCCAGGCGAGCACTGGCATTATAAGATATGCGGAAATGCACACAGACTTTTCTGGCCTGCCTCAGGACATCCTGTAAGCCCGGGTACCTGCCCAAGAACCGCTGCACCACCAGGTTAAGGACGTGAGCCACACAGGGCACATGGGTCAGTTGTCCCTGTCGGAGGACGGAGAGGAGGTTGGTGCCATTGTCGCAAACCACCATTCCTGGCTTAAGCTGGCGTAGCGTCAACCACCTCTCGGCCTGCCCCTGCAGAGCAGACAGAACCTCTGCCCCAGTGTGGCTCCTGTCCCCCAAACACACCAGCGCAAGCATGGCATGGCATCTTTTTGCCTGCGTACTTGCGTAGCCCCTTGAACACCTATGGAGCACTGCTGGTTCCGAAGACAAAGCACAGGAAGAGGCCATGGAGGAAGAAGAAGAGGAGGGGGTGGAGGAGAGAGGTGTGTCACAACCAGTAATAGCATTTTGGAGGCGTGGCGGCGGAACAACCTCCAACAATACTGCATCTTGTCCTGCATCCTTCCCAGCTGCCAAAAGAGTGACCCAATGGGCCGTGAAAGAAAGGTAACGTCCCTGTCCATGCCTGCTGGACCATGAGTCAGCGGTAATATGCACCTTACCGCTGACCGCCCTGTCCAGCGAGGCCAAGACATTGCCTTCCACATGCCGGTAGAGAGCCGGAATCGCCTTCCGTGAGAAAAAGTGGCGTTTGGGAACCTGCCACTGAGGAACCGCACATTGCACAAATTCACGGAAGGGGGCCGAGTCTACCAACTGAAAAGGCAGCAGTTGAAGCGCTAGCAATTTAGCCAAGCTAGCATTCAACCGCTGGGCATGTGGATGGCTGGGAGTGAACTTCTTTCGATGGTCCAGCAGCTGGGGCAGGGAAATTTGCCTGCTAGAATCGGACGTCGGTGTACTGCTAGCAGAGTGCCCGCAAGTACTTGGCTGTGACACACCTAATTCTACACCTTCATTCCTCTCAGTGCAGGTTTCAGAGAGGACTGAATGTATAGTGGGGTTGGAGATCCCAGCTGATGCGGTGCAAGGAGAGGTCCGCTTTGTTCTTTGGTGTGGGTCTTTAAGGTAGGCTTGCCAACGAGCTGCATGGCAGGTCAACATATGTCTGGTCAAGCATGTGGTGCCCAAGCGGGTGATGTTTTGGCCACGCGATATACGCTTGAGACATATGTTGCAAACAGCAGCTGTGCGATCTGATGCACTCGACTCAAAAAAGGCCCACACCAAAGAACTTTTTGAATAACGGGCAGAGGCAGCGCCCTGCACAGGCGGAGCTCTGCGGTGTGATTTCGTCGGTGTGCTGCCCTTATGCTGGCCCCCCGAGGGCATCCTGCCTCGTTGGAGATGTGCCTCCTCCTCATCCTCCTCCTCTCTCCTATTAGGCACCCACGTGGAGTCAGTGACCTCATCATCCCCTCCCTCCTCATCACTGGAGCCAATCTGGCAGTATGCTGCAGCTGCTGGAACATGACTGCCAGATTGGTGTCCTTCTTGAGCATCCCCTCTCTCTGCTCTCACGCTACTGCCTTCCTCTAGCTGGGTATCATCATCAGACCCTTCGAAACGCTGGGCATCCTCCTGGAGCATGTACCCAACACTGTGCTCAAACAGTTCGGGGGACTCCTCAGGAGGACATGGTTGGTCTAGGGAAGGAGTGACTGATGATGACATTGATACCAGGGAAGAGGACGCTTTGGCAGCTGCTTTGCCAGTACCCTGAGCCTGGGTGAGAGAGGATGAGGAGGATGAGGAGGGCTTGGTCATCCACTCTACCAAGTCTTCGGCATGATGCGACTCAACACGTCCAGCTGCCGAAAAGAAGGACAAGCGTGTCCCATGGCCACGTGCTGATGGCGATGCACCGCGTCCACGACCAGCACTGTTGTCTCTAGACACAGAGCCTGCTTGCCCTCTTTTATTGGCTCCTGACTGTCTGCCTCTCCTTGTTTGCCTTCCAGACATTCTAATGGCTTGCAGGACGATGGGAAAATCAGCAATAAGGCCTAGCTTCAGGAGTATATTTTGCAGGAATCACACTACGCCTGCTGTAAGTGCTGCAAATGCCTGTTGGTGTAACACACCAGGAAAACACAGCAATACAGGCTAACTTCAGGTGTAATATGATCAGGAGGCACACTCCGCCCGCTGTAAGTGCTTCAAATGCCTGTTGGTGTAACACCAGGAAAACACAGCAATACAGGCTAACTTCAGGTGTATAATGTGCAGGAGGCACACTCCGCCCGCTGTAAGTGCTGCAAATGCCTGTTGGTGTAACACCAGGAAAACACAGCAATACAGGCTAACTTCAGGTGTATAATGTGCAGGAGGCACACTCCGCCCGCTGTAAATGCTGCAAATGCCTGTTGGTGTAACACCAGGAAAACACAGCAATACAGGCTAACTTCAGGTGTATAATGTGCAGGAGGCACACTCCGCCTGCTGTAAGTGCTGCAAATGCCTGTTGGTGTAACACACCAGGAAAACACAGCAATACAGGCTAACTTCAGGTGTAATATGATCAGGAGGCACACTCTGCCCGCTGTAAGTGCTGCAAATGCCTGTTGGTGTAACACCAGGAAAACACAGCAATACAGGCTAACTTCAGGTGTATAATGTACAGGAGGCACACTCCGCCCGCTGTAAGTGCTGCAAATGCCTGTTGGTGTAACACCAGGAAAACACAGCAATACAGGCTAACTTCAGGTGTATAATGTGCAGGAGGCACACTCCGCCCGCTGTAAGTGCTGCAAATGCCTGTTGGTGTAACACCAGGAAAACACAGCAATACAGGCTAACTTCAGGTGTATAATGTGCAGGAGGCACACTCCGCCCGCTGTAAGTGCTGCAAATGCCTGTTGGTGTAACACACCAGGAAAACACAGCAATACGGGCTAACTTCAGGTGTATAATGTGCAGGAGGCACACTCCGCCCGCTGTAAATGCTGCAAATGCCTGTTGGTGTAACACCAGGAAAACACAGCAATACGGGCTAACTTCAGGTGTATAATGTGCAGGAGGCACACTCCGCCCGCTGTAAATGCTGCAAATGCCTGTTGGTGTAACACCAGGAAAACACAGCAATACAGGCTAACTTCAGGTGTATAATGTGCAGGAGGCACACTCCGCCTGCTGTAAGTGCTGCAAATGCCTGTTGGTGTAACACACCAGGAAAACACAGCAATACAGGCTAACTTCAGGTGTAATATGATCAGGAGGCACACTCTGCCCGCTGTAAGTGCTGCAAATGCCTGTTGGTGTAACACCAGGAAAACACAGCAATACAGGCTAACTTCAGGTGTATAATGTACAGGAGGCACACTCCGCCCGCTGTAAGTGCTGCAAATGCCTGTTGGTGTAACACCAGGAAAACACAGCAATACAGGCTAACTTCAGGTGTATAATGTGCAGGAGGCACACTCCGCCCGCTGTAAGTGCTGCAAATGCCTGTTGGTGTAACACCAGGAAAACACAGCAATACAGGCTAACTTCAGGTGTATAATGTGCAGGAGGCACACTCCGCCCGCTGTAAGTGCTGCAAATGCCTGTTGGTGTAACACACCAGGAAAACACAGCAATACGGGCTAAATTCAGGTGTATAATGTGCAGGAGGCACACTCCGCCCGCTGTAAATGCTGCAAATGCCTGTTGGTGTAACACCAGGAAAACACAGCAATACAGGCTAACTTCAGGTGTATAATGTGCAGGAGGCACACTCCGCCCGCTGTAAGTGCTGCAAATGCCTGTTGGTGTAACACACCAGGAAAACACAGCAATACAGGCTAACTTCAGGTGTAATATGATCAGGAGGCACACTCTGCCCGCTGTAAGTGCTGCAAATGCCTGTTGGTGTAACACCAGGAAAACACAGCAATACAGGCTAACTTCAGGTGTATAATGTACAGGAGGCACACTCCGCCCGCTGTAAGTGCTGCAAATGCCTGTTGGTGTAACACCAGGAAAACACAGCAATACAGGCTAACTTCAGGTGTATAATGTGCAGGAGGCACACTCCACCCGCTGTAAGTGCTGCAAATGCCTGTTGGTGTAACACCAGGAAAACACAGCAATACAGGCTAACTTCAGGTGTATAATGTGCAGGAGGCACACTCCACCCGCTGTAAGTGCTGCAAATGCCTGTTGGTGTAACACACCAGGAAAACACAGCAATACAGGCTAACTTCAGGTGTATAATGTGCAGGAGGCACACTCCGCCGCTGTAAGTGCTGCAAATGCCTGTTGGTGTAACACCAGGAAAACACAGCAATAGTAGGATTTTTAAAACAGCTTACCTGTAAAATCCTTTTCTTGGAGTACATCACGGGACACAGAGCAGCATAGTCATTACTATGTGGGTTATATAGAATTACCTTCAGGTGCTGGCACTGGCAACTTCCAAAACAGGAAGTACCCTCCCCTATATAAGCCCCTCCCATCCGGGAGTACCTCAGTTTTGTAGCAAAGCAATACGTGTCCCCAAAAGAGGGGTGGGAGCTCTGTGTCCCGTGATGTACTCCAAGAAAAGGATTTTACAGGTAAGCTGTTTTAAAAATCCTACTTTCTTGTTCATACATCACGGGACACAGAGCAGCATAGTCATTACTATGTGGGACGTCCCAAAGCAATGCCACATGAGGGGGGGGATACACCATACATAAGCTGGGCGCCATCAGGCATGAGGATCTTTTGCGGCCTGCAACACACTGCGCCCAAAGGCGACATCCTCCTGACTTCTAACGTCCACCTGGTAGAACCTAGTAAACGTGTGTACTGAAGACCATGTTGCGGCCTTACAAATTTGCGCCAGGGAGGCCTGGTGATGCACTGCCCATGAAGTTCCAACTGCTCTCGTGGAGTGCGCCCTAACTTTGAACGGAGGCGGTCTACTTCTCAAGCCATAGGCTTGTATTATGACCTGTCGAATCCACTTGGCTAAAGTAGATTTTGATGCTGCCTGACCCTTTCTGGGGCCTTCCGGCAGAACAAATAAAGAATCCGTTCTACGAATCTGAGCAGTGGCTTTTAGATAAGCTTTAATTGCTCTTACTACATCCAAAGAATGCAATAACTTTTCCTCTACCGAGCTTGGTTTGGGGAAAAAAGAAGGAAGAACCACATCCTGGTTCAAGTGAAACCTCGATACCACCTTAGGAAGAAAGGCTGGGTGAGGACGTAATACTACTCTGTCCTTATGGATAACCAGATATGGCTCTTTACAGGACATGGCGGCTAATTCCGACACTCTTCTAGCCGAGCATATGGCTACTAAAAATATCAATTTCCTGGTGAGTAGAACCAAGGAAATGTGCCGCAAAGGTTCAAATGGCTGCTTCTGCAGAACCGACAGAACCAAATTTAGATCCCATGGGCATATGGGAGCCTTAATCGGTGGAATAATACGAGTCACACCTTGCATAAAGGATTTGACAAGTGAATGCATAGCCAGGGGCCTTTGAAATAGTATTGACAAGGCCGAAACCTGGCCCTTGATAGTACTTAAGGCAAACTTCCTGTCTACAGCCCACTGCAGGAAGTCCAGAATTCTGCCTATAACGTATTTACGTGGATGCCATTTTCTGGCCTCTCACCAAGTGATGTACGCCTTCCAAACTCTATAGTAGATCTGCCTGGATACAGGCTTCCTGGCATTGATTATAGTTGATACCACAGAGTTAGAGAGACCTCTCTTCTTTAGGATGTGGGATTCAATAGCCAGGCCGTTAAACTTAGAGTTAGTAAGGAAGGGTGGTATATCGGTCCTTGCGAAAGCAGGTCCGGACGACGTGGAAGGGTCCAAGGACTCCCCACAGACATTTTGATGATCTCCGCGTACCAGGCCCTTCGGGGCCACGCTGGAGCCACCAGGATCACCGGCTTCTTCTCCAACCTGACTCTGCGAAGGAGTCGAGGCAACAATTGTAGCGGAGGGAATGCATATATCAGTCTGAACTGATCCCAAGGGAACACCAGAGCATCCGAGCCGCAAGCGAGGGGATCCCTTGTCCGGGAGACAAATCTGTCCACCTTTGCGTTGAATCTGGATGCTAGCAGATCTACATCCGGTGTTCCCCACCGCTGACATATTGCTCGGAAGACCTCGGGATGAAGGGACCATTCCCCTGGGCATAACTGTTGGCGACTCAGAAAGTCCGCCTTCCAATTCTCCACCCCTGGAATGAAGACAGCTGATATACATGGGACATGCTTTTCTGCCCATTCCAGGATGTGACTTACTTCCCTCTGGGCTGCACGACTCCTGGTGCCTCCCTGATGATTGATATATGCCACTGCTGTGGCATTGTCTGATTGAATTCTGACAGGGGACCCTTGGAGTCTGGATGTCCAGGCTACTAGGGCGTACCGGGCTGCTCGTATCTCTAAGAGATTGATGGGCAGGGTTTTTACTACATTTGACCATCTGCCCTGGAGAGACCATTGCTCCAGTACTGCCCCCCAGCCTATAAGGCTGGCATCTGTAGTGACCACCTTCCAAGATATCGGGCTGAAGGGTTTTCCCTTCTGGAGATTCTGGGGGATCAACCACCAGCAGAGACTCTTCCGAACGGAAGGGGACAAAGCCATCGGGAAGTCTAGAGCCTGAACTTTTCCGTTCCAGGCTGACAATATGGCCCTTTGTAAATTCCTTGAGTGGAATTGGGCGTATGGCACAGCTTCGAATGATGCTACCATCTTTCCTAGCAGCCTCATGCACAGGCGTATGGACGGCTGTCTTTTTGCACAAAGCAGACGGACCAAGGCCCTCAAAGAGGATACCTTGTCTAGAGGTAAGAAAATCTTCCTCTGGTCTGAATCCAGCCGTAGCCCTAGATATACCAGGTTTTTCACTGGCTGTAGGGCTGACTTGTCCAGGTTGATGACCCAACCGTGAGATTCTAGATACTTGATTGTATCGACAATTACCACTTCTAGCTTGGCAACTGAGTGGTCCATCAACAACAGGTCGTCTAGGTATGCCATTATCGTTACACCCCGTGTTCTTAGATCGGCCAACAGTGGGGCCAGAATTTTTGTGAACACTCGTGGTGCTGTGGCCAGACCGAATGGTAAGGCTCTGAACTGAAAATGGCGCCCTTCTACTGCAAAGCGTAGGAATTTTTGATGACCTGGAAAGATGGGAACATGCAAGTAAGCATCTTTGATGTCGATCGAGGCTAACCATTCCTCCCCTTGTAGGGCAGCGGTGACCGATCGGATCGACTCCATCCGGAAAGACCGGACGTTTAGAAATTTGTTTAGACTCTTTAGGTCCAATATGGGTCTTATGTCCCCGTTTGGCTTCGGGACTGTGAAAAGGTTTGAGTAGAAACCCAACCCCCACTCTTCCATAGGAACCTCCATAATTACTCCTTGGAGCAATAGTTGTTCTAACGCCAATAGGAGAGACCCTCTTTTCAGAGGGTCTCTTGGCATGCCTGACCACATAAAATGGGACGGAGGAGACTCTTTTAACTCCAACTTGTATCCCAGAGTTACTGCGGAGAGCACCCATCTGTCTTTGATCGTCTCCCGCCAGGTCTCTGCGAACAACTGAAGTCTTCCCCCCACCCGTTTGAGTGGGGGCAGCCCTTCATAGGCTTGACTTGGAGGCTGGTTTAGTACCTCTTCGGATCCAGGGCTTTTTATTACCCTGTGGCTGTCCCTGATTTTTACCTCCTGAGTTTGACCGAGGAGGCCGTCGGAACTGCTTAGTAGCAGACGTCGCAGGGATAGGAGAGGTAGTCCTCTTAAAAGATGGACCCCTAGACCTCTTTTTACTCGGTAAGAGAGTACTTTTACCACTGGAAATCTTCTGGATATACTTATCCAGGTCTTCGCCAAAAAGGCGTTCCCCATGAAATGGGAAGCTAACTAAGAGCTTCTTACAGGGAGCTTCAGCAGACCAGTTTTTGAGCCACAGAAGCCTACGCATATGTACCAAAGACAGCGTGAGGCGGGAGGCCTGATGGATAGAATCCTTGATGGCGTCAACCGCAAAGCATAATGCTCTAGGCAGATCAGCCAGAGCCTGGGCCTGCTGGTCTGGCAAATCCCTCAGGACCATTTTCATTTGATCCTTTAAAGCTTGGCAGACCCCAATAGCTGCCACTGCTGGCTGTGTAACAGCCCCTGCTGTGGAAAAAGCAGATTTTAATAAAGATTCCAATTTTTTATCCACTGGATCTTTGAACATTTGAACATTATCTACTGGACATGTCAGTGATTTGTTCACAGAAGAGATGGCTGCATCCACCGTAGGAACATTCCATCTCTGGGTGAACTTTTCCTCCATGGGATAGATCACCGGAAACCTTTTAGGCGGAACAAATAGTTTATCAGGATGTTCCCAGTCCTGGTATATAAGTCCTTCCAATAATGGATGTATTGGAAAGGAGCAATTAACCTGGGGAGCTTTTAGCGACCCCAATGAGGAGACAGCAGTAGTTGATGGTTCAACAAGAGGCATTTTAAATGCAGATCGAACCATGTCAGTTAGGGTCTGGACCCACAATCTTTCAGTCTGTGATGCTGAAAATGGTTCATCTACTGTCGATTCCTCAAAAACAGAGCTAACCTCCTCCTGATCCCCTTCAGGTAGGTCGGTCCCTTCCTGGGACTGTTGCTCTGCCAACAGGCACTCTAATGGAGGTGATGGAGATCTGGCGCGCTTTCTTTCCTGTAGAGAAGAAGCGATCAATGCAGCCAATCTCTGCTCCAATCCCTCCAGAGTTGAGGAAAAAACCTCCTCTGTTATATATGCAGGAGCAGGTGGACTGAGGACAGCCGCAGTACCTGGCACTCCCGGGGGTTCCTTATGGGTATTAACCTCTGATTTCTCAGGGGAGGAGGGTGCAGATGACTGCTCCAGATCCTCAGAGCCCGAAGGAGACCCCCTACACTTCCTGAGAGGTATATCTCGGAGTTTTTTAGGCGGCATATTCCTTAGTTCAAAGCTGAGGTATTCCAGCCGCAATACACCCCTTACTGAAATAGTCTAATGCAATTTGCTGCTATGTACATCAGTGGGTGTCTACTAATGCGTCTTTCTGGGGATGCCTGTATCAACCGCCCGCTGTAAGCCCCTATACCATGCTACCAGCTCCTTTTCATGCTCTGTGTCCATAGCAAGCAGCGTGGACTGAGTCCTTTTATCTTGCTGGGACGCCCGCACATGCGCAGAAGCGCTGGGCGCACAGAGCGCGTCATCCGCCAGGCTCCGCCCCCTTTTTTGAAGCTAAACCTTATAAAAGGAAAGCATGTGTGCGCGCGCGCGCGCGTGCACGTGTGCGCTCTTGGCGCCATGTAGGGAGAGGAGCCAGGGTCCCTGTTTCACCAGGACTCAGGGATGGAAGGAAACTACTTGGCAGCATGACAGAGGAATGCAGCTTCCCTGATAGAGAGCTCACTCATCTGCCTGGACTTTCACCATGGAAGGAATAGTCCCAAGAAAAAAGACGTTCCACAGCGGCCTCTAGTGGACAAACACAGGTACCGCACCTTTGTCTTTTTTTTTTTTTTTTTTTTTAAAACCTCCTTTATGAAAAAACATTTCCAGGTTTACAGTTTTTTTTAAATTTCCCTTATGAAAAAACATTTCTAGGATTTCTTAGGCATATACAGCTATTAGCGGGAATACCCTTTAGGTAACAGGCAGAAAGACATATTAGGCTTGGGGGTCCCCTCAATAGAACCAAGTTCCTGAGGGGCCCCCACTTACCTTTTCCCCGCCGCAGGACTTTGTTTGGTCCACAGAAGCCCAAACTTCACCTCTCACGGCAGGCATTGTACTAGACCTTCAGGGACCGGGTTCCCAAGGATTCCACTCCCCTGGACCTGTATAGCACCCTGCACAGATAGCCTCTTGGTTTTGGGTATGACCAGAGCTCTGGATCCCAGGGTCCAGCCCTCCTAAGAGAGGCATTACAGGCAAAACCCTGCTCTTCTCTGCAAGGCCCGGGTACCGACCGTTTAGCTATGAAGCTTTTTTTTGGTCGGATCCGGAATAGCTTGCTAAGGCCCAGAGAACCTGTACACAAGCCCAGATGAATACATGTTAACCTTGGCCAACACCTTAGACACTGGCAAAAAACTGAGGTACTCCCGGATGGGAGGGGCTTATATAGGGGAGGGTACTTCCTGTTTTGGAAGTTGCCAGTGCCAGCACCTGAAGGTAATTCTATATAACCCACATAGTAATGACTATGCTGCTCTGTGTCCCGTGATGTATGAACAAGAAACAGGCTAACTTCAGGTGTATAATGTGCAGGAGGCAAAAAAAGAAGGACAAGCGTGTCCCATGGCCACGTGCTGATGGCGATGCACCGCGTCCACGACCAGCACTGTTGTCTCTAGACACAGAGCCTGCTTGCCCTCTTTTATTGGCTCCTGACTGTCTGCCTCTCCTTGTTTGCCTTCCAGACATTCTAATGGCCTGCAGGACGATGGGAAAACCAGCAATAAGGCCTAGCTTCAGGAGTATATTTTGCAGGAATCACACTACGCCCGCTTTAAGTGCTGCAAATGCCTGTTGGTGTAACACACCAGGAAAACACAGCAATACAGGCTAACTTCAGGTGTAATATGATCAGGAGGCACACTCCGCCCGCTGTAAGTGCTGCAAATGCCTGTTGGTGTAACAACAGGAAAACACAGCAATACGGGCTAACTTCAGGTGTATAATGTGCAGGAGGCTTAGCAACAATGACACTGACACTGTCCCCTGCCTATCCTTCTCTCTCCCTGCACACAAGGTTTATCAAAGAATATGACACTGACACTCTCCCTGCCTATCCTTCTCTCTCCCTGCACACAAGGTTTAGCAAAGAATGTGACACTGACACTGTCCCCTGCCTATCCTTCTCTCTCCCTGCACACAAGGTTTAGCAAAGAATATGACACTGACAGTCTCCCTGCCTATCCTTCTCTCTCCCTGCACACAAGGTTTATCAAAGAATATGACACTGACACTCTCCCTGCCTATCCTTCTCTCTCCCTGCACACAAGGTTTAGCAAAGAATATGACACTGACACTGTCCCTGCCTATGTAACTCTTTCCCTGCGCTGGAACACACTACACAAGGCCGCCGCGCTGGCGGCCTTTTATAGTGTGGGGCGTGTGCTAAACCCCCTGAGCTATAATTGGCCACAGGCAACCTGCCTGTGGCCAATTATGGCTCTCCTAGCTGCCGGCGCTGTGAGTGGCCAAGCATGCGGGGTCACAGTGCATGCTTGGCCAATCACAGCGCCGGGATTGCACTGCGATGGCGCAGTGTATTGTGGGCCGTTCACGTCACTCGAATTTGGCGCGAACGGCCCAAATCGTTCGATGTTCGCCGAACGGTCGAACAGCCGATGTTCGAGTCGAACTTATGTTCGACTCGAACACCGAGCTCATCCCTACTCATGAAGGATCTGCACAGGAGGCACAGAGAGGAGTCAGAGAAGACTGCAGGAGCTAGTACTGCCGGGCAAGTCTTCAGGAGGGAACCACCGGTTTGCAGCCAGGAGGGCTGGTGAGTGACATGTGCTATCAGGAGAACTGGAGAGGCATGCCAGAGAGGACTGAGAAGAAACAGTCAGAGCTTGGTGTGGAGCCAGTGAGGATTGAAATGTCATGGGCAGTGAAGTCGGGCAGCTGCAGCCAGGATGGCTGGCAGGGCCTGAAGAAGACTTACTGGGAGCAGTAGTCCATCTTAAGACAGCTAGCACAAAAGATTTCCTAATGTATTTTTGCTAAAGGCTGACTGAGTCAGAGTTGGGCCTAACCATGTGCAAGCTGTGCTTGGAGTTAAGTGTTGTGTGCAGGAGAGAGAGTGAGAGTAACAATCTGCAAGCAAGAGATATGCTGGAGGAGACTGGAAAAGCTAAGTGTGTATAATTGTCCCAACTGATTGATATACAATCAACCAATTGCTGTTCTATTGGGCATCCCATATATTCCTATCCCTATCCAAGTTCAAAATCCCTCAATAAGAATACAAAACAACCACATGGACTGTTCATTGTCTCCAAAGTGACTGAGAAGTGAATGGGCTGGGCAGAGTGACAGGTGGGCCACATCACTTAGCAGCACCTACGGGGGTACCGTTACATTCGTTTATACTGTAGTTCGGGTATTCAGATATATCCGAATCTCCGAATTGGGGGTCGACTGATTATTGATGCGGCCGATATTCACTCTTTTTTAAAGCATCAGTATTGGTCACAAACTTAACGATGTTACCGATATTGCTTCACGCAGGTTCACTGTGATAACCGTGAATTTTTTTTTTAGGGGCGCCATTGCCAAGTTACAGTGACAAGTGCGCCCCCTAGTGCGCCGGGTGAAAGGCATTGGGCCAACCACCTGACTGGAGAAAAAAAAGAAAAGAACTGCACACAAAATAAAACGACACCCGAGACACCAAACGAGGGAAAAAACACATGCAAGTCCAATGATGACAACATGTAGTGAGCAAAGGGAGAAAGGAAACGCAAAAGCGGATAAACATAATTGATTGGCACAAATAAATGGATAAAATAGGTCACAATAATTGAAAAAATTGGGAATCACAGGAAATTACATGTGTGCATACATACTGTAACCCTGATATGGTATAGGGTGTGTAATCCCATATATGTAACACAGCAGTTCTGCAAAGAAACCAGACGAACAACATAATGACACGGGCCAACGCATGACACAGAAGTCCATGTGAAAAGTGACACATATGATAACCCCCAAAGCTGTAATATTCCTCCCAACCTCTGGAGGAAAAGCCCTCTAAGGAGGGGCGATAGCTTAAAACATCATTCAACCCTGGGGGCGATGTAGCGTTCAAAGTGGATATCCATCTGGTCGCTCTCTGTAGTAAAGTCCTGTTCCAATCCCCCCCCCCCCTCCCTGGTGTTTGGATGTCCTTGCTAAATTTCCCAGCAAAGGGACTAGCTGGATATTAGAAGGGGTGTGTGGGGGGGTGAGTGTAGCGCCCTCTAGTGGTACTAGGAGGTGGTACAAGCCTGGGTGTGTTTTTCTTCTGGGTCAGGGTTTATGTGACTCAGGGAGAGCTGGGTGACTCACAGGCAGCATCACTGAGACCTCTCGCTTCTTTCCAGAACATGACGGAATATCCAGAAAGGACAGAGGAGAGGAGAGGTGGAGCTGCCTGGAGTATTCTGAGGGCCCTGACCAATCCCCAACTTGGATTGGCAGGGGGCAGGCCTCCTCAAATACTCAGGGTCAGCCCAGCTGGGGAGGAGTTGGTATCGGGTGGAAGATGGAGATGGAGTGTTAGGCTATTGTGGCCTTTGAGGGAGCTCCCTAGTCCTGACCAGAAGGCACAAGAGGAGCAAGAGAGGACAGTGGGAGAACACTGTCGGGCAAGTCTCCAGGAGTACCACAGAGTGCAGCTGGAGGGCTGGTGAGTGTTCACACAGTCAGGAGGACTGGAAAGGCACGCCTTAGAGGTCTGGGAGAGTACAGTCTGGGATGGGTGCAGAGCCAGTGGAGTGGACTGTGGTGGCATGGGCAGTGGAAAGAGGCAGCTGCAGCCAGGAGGGCTGGCAGGGCCTGAAGATGTGGTGCTTGGATCAGTAGCCACGTGGACAGCTACCACTAGGATGTGCTGGGGGAAGAGAAGAAGTTGTAAAAACATAGAGTGTATATAGTTCGTAGTCCCTACATTGTTCTCTTAAAATCTACTGGGTATCCCATAATTCCCAAATCCCCATCCAAGTTTAATTCCCCCAATAAAAACAACAAAAACAAAGTGCATGGACTGTTTTCTGTCTTAAGATTGACTGAAAATTGTGTGACGGGCTGGGCAGGGTGGCAGACGAACTACAACTATCAGCAGCCCCTACGAGGGTACCGCTACACATATTTTTAGCAAGGATCACTGTTTTACAAAAAAAGTGTCAAAAGTGTCAGCAAGTGCCAGATCTGACCGCTGCAATATCGCCACCATTACTAGTAAAAAAATTAAAAATCCATAAATATATCCAATAGTTTGTAGATGCCGTAACGTTTCCGCAAACCAATCAATATAGGCTTACTGGGAAATTTTTTTACCAAAAATATTCAGCAGAATACATATAATTACAGCAGGAGATCAATGAAATTAAAGAGAAATTAGCCCCTAGGAATAAAGAGGGACTATATCAGACATATACCAAGGAACTTAGAGAGATTATGATTGAGGAAGAAGAGGAACAACGTATTAAAAAACGAAAAAAATATTTTAGAGACGTTGAGGACTACAAGTCCCACAATGTCTTTAAATGGCAGGAAAATCATCGTGAAAGTTTCACTAAGCAGTCGGAAGCCGTTAGTATGGAGGAGGAAGCCATAGGTGATACAGTGCCAATGCTCCCTGTCCCTGGTTATTCTAGACACCAGGGGGCTCCCACTCCTCCGCCTATCCCAGGCTATAGGGATTATACACAGGGAAGGATAGGAGGACAAAGGACTCCCCAACAAAATAAAAAGAAGGGGAATCCCAATCAAGGAAGACCTCCAACAAGTGGTGGTAATAATTACTACCCACTTCCTTACCAGCAAAATTACCAACATCCCAAAAATCAAGGAAGAGTTCCCAATCAAGGGGGAAATAGGGGTAATAGACACCCTCAAGGACAAAATCAATATAACACCAGCACACATATATACCCCCCAAATGGATCTTCCCATATGGACCATAATGGATATTATGAAGATCCAAATTATAGGAGTCACATGGGAGATGGACAGAGGGAGAGTACGTTCGTTTCCCCTCAGGTACCATGGAGGTATGATATCCCAGTACACAACCAATATGGATCATTACAAAATACTGAGGAGACAGAACAGTATAATAGTGGGTCTAGGACCCAAAACAATTCACAGGGATGGCAATATGAAGGTCCCCCTATAGCAGCACCCCTTAGGAATAAAACAGATAATTTTTTAGGAAGGGGGCACGGAAAAAAGGGAAGACTAAGAGAGGATGTAGAGGAGGACAGTGGAGCAACACCAAAGAAATTGAAAAAGAAGTAACATGCCAAGGGGTTTTCAACCTCAGTGGCGAGGAGCTCACCAAATCGGAAAAAATGACATTAAACCAAGGACTCAAATATGCCCCAAAAAAATCCTTGAACAAGTTCCAGATGTTTCTGGACGTACAAAGATATGCTAGAAAGTTAAGTATTAAACGTCACTTTCTGAGCAATCCAGTTTCAAGAAACAGCTTTCCTATGGAGGAGGAAGAAAGAGGAGGGACAGGCCTTAAAAATGCGTCTTTGTTCAATCCACCAGGCAAGCCTGCTCCGAGTATTACTGTGTTTAGGGAACTTTTTTTACAGGAATTATCACAAACAAAATTTAGGAGGGAAAAATCCAATGTGGCAGAGGAAGGGATAACATCCCTGTGCGAAAGAAAGAATCTCATCATTAGGCCGGCTGACAAGGGGGGGGGGATAGTGGCCCTAAAAAAGGAGGACTATCTGAAGGAAATGGAATTGTTGCTGGCTGACAGGGAAACCTATACTATCCTTCGTAAGGATCCCATTGAAAGTTATAAAAAACTACTCGGCAACATAGTGCTTGATGGACACAGAAAAGGAGTCATTAATGACAAGGAATTTGATTTTCTCATACCTCTGGCTCCACGCACTCCAATAATCTATTATATCCCCAAAGTTCATAAAAACCCAATACAACCACCAGGTCGCCCAATAGTGAGTGGGATAGACTCTCTGACATCAAGAGTCGGGAAGTTTATTGATGTATTTCTTCAACCAGTTGTAGCCAAAACACCAGCCTTTCTAAAGGACTCAATGCAGATAATTCGGGAGATATCGGCATATAAAGTGGAAAGTGATGTTCTATTAGTAACGGCTGATGTAGCCTCTTTATACACTATCATACCTCACGATTTGGGCTATAAGGCTGCAGAATTTTTCCTTCGCAAAGACCTCTCAATAAGATCTTCTACATTGGATTTTGTCATGCAATTATTAAATTTTGCAATGGAACACAACTATTTTTATTATGGTGGACAGTTCTACCTCCAAAGTACTGGCGTCGCTATGGGGGCTAAGTTTGCCCCCAGCCTTGCGGGCCTATTCATGGCCCTATGGGAACAGGATCAATTGTTCTCTCTACAAGAGCCCCGCCTACTTATATGGCGGAGGTACATAGACGACGCCTTTTTTTTGTGGAAAGGGGATGCAGAGTCATTACATGGATTCATGAACACTCTCAATTCTAACAACTGGGGGATAAGATTCACGTATGAGTACAGCGTGTCATCAGTGAACTTTCTAGATTTGGTGATCTTTAAAGAGGAGGACCTACTGTTAACGAAAACCTTCTTTAAAAGTACAGATAAGAATGGGTATATCCCTATCGATAGTGGACATCATCCCAACTGGCTGAAAGCCATACCCAAAGGTCAATTCCAGCGGATAAGGCGTAACTGTTCACGGTTAGAAGATTACCAACTACAGGCCACGATACTACAAGGACGTTTTGCTGAAAAGGGATATGGGCAATCTATGTTGGAAAAGGACCTAATAGAAGTAGGCAGTCTGGATAGACAAAAGCTCCTAGTTCCAAAAGTGAAAGATAAGAATTTGACCACAGATTTCCAATGGTCCTTCCTGACCACCTTTTCGTCACACTTTTGGTGGGTCAACAAAGTGATACGAAAGCATTGGAAAATTCTGAAATGTGACCAAGTTTTGGGGCCTACACTTCCAGAAAAGCCTCAGGTCCTGTTTAGAAGGAATCAAAATTTGAAAGACCTTATAGCCCCGAGTATGGTAGATCCTCCTCTACAAGTGACCATGTTTGGTAATTTAAAGGGCTTCTTTCCTTGCAGAAGATGCAAGGTATGTAAGTCCTCAAAAACCGTAAAGACCTCCTCTTTTTCTTCCAATACCACCTCTAAAGAATTTAAAATATCTGGATTTATTACATGTACAACAGTGGGGGTGATATACCTGCTGCGTTGTCCATGTGGGTTTCAGTATGTGGGAAGGACCACCCGTGCCCTAAAGATCAGGATAGGAGAACACCTCTCCAATATTCGGAGGGGGTTCAGAGATCATAGTGTCTCCTGGCACTTTCATTTGTGCCATAATAGAGATCCATCCCTCTTAGAAGTGATAGGCATTGAAGCTTATACCCCACATTGGAGAGGTAGCGATCTGAAGCGGCAAATATCCCGCAGAGAAACAAGGTGGATTTTTGACCTCCAATGTTATCGGCCATATGGCCTTAACATTGAGTGGGATATAAACTGTTATATTAATAATGGCTAGGAAGGACATTTTCTATACACTTCACTTGTTTTTATTTACAGTTATATCCCTTTTAGTTATAGGATCACATTAGGCCACCCATTTGTTTAAAATTTCTTTAGGAGTGTTTTGGGTGGTTCCCACATATACCAGTAGGGGTCACTGCCACTGTTTGGAAATATGCCTGAAATTTCCAATGTGTGGTAGAGTCTCTTGGGAACATACTAGGCCATTTATTACCTTAGAGTTTTTTTTGGTAAGTTTATACATATACCACTAGAGGTCATTATTTTAAGACATGTTTGATATGCTTAATGTGTTTCTGAAATGTATGATAAACAATTGTAATGATATCCATAAAAGGTTGTGTTACATATATATATGTTTATATGTATATATATATGTATGTATATATGTGTATATAAATACCCATCTATCCTTTGTGTGCCCGTTTGTTTTACTGACACTGGAGGGGTGAGATACAGGGTATTGGAGGGTTGTGCACATATATATGTATACATAAATTTGTGTTCATGTTCATATGTATGGGTTTTATTGATTTAATTTCTTTTTTGCATACCAATCAATGGTCGTGTAAGGAGAGGAAATTGAATCGCATTTTAAATATATTTTAAAGAAAGTTCATTTTTATGAATTTTCTTTTTATAAAATTGTTTTTTGGTATAAATTGTTTTTTATATAAATAGATTTTTATTAATGGAAAAGGGTTTATGAAACTTTTGCAGCAAGTACTAGTAAAAGTCTTTTTTAGGGTAGCAGTGTACATTAAAAACTGGGTAGTAGCATTTTTTAAATGTGAGAGATGTTTTGTTTTAGTTCTCAGTAGTTCCGTTGCTGGGATGTGCGGGTGATATGTGTAATGTCACTGCATGTCCCACCAATGGTTAGTTATCTGACTGCTGTGGGATCACGCTTGTATTTTTCAGTAATGAGGAATAAATCGTGATACCCGGATGTAGGTTGCTTTGGAATTTCCGGTGTCAACCTTACCTGCGGATATATAACTTGTGGTGTGTGACGTCCGTATCCAGCCTCCTCTCCCAGACAAAGCCTCATACGGAGAAACGCAGCGTCGGGCGGAGCTGTAAGATCCTGACGTCACCACGCATCAGCTGATCGGATTACACCGCAGCTGAGAATGCTTTTTTTCGTTTGAAAATTTTGGCGCTTTCATGTATCATACCCAGGATTGTTAATAAAGGGTATCTTATTTTTAAGAATACTGCACCATGAAGCGTTTTTTTTCCTTTTAAATCCCACTATACAATCTAACACGCCTGGAGGGGGAATTGACAAGCTGAGCAACAGAACGGTGGTTCGGTTTTTCCCTGCCTCTGCAGACGTGTTCCTTGGAGTTCCTGCTGGATGTGTTGCTGGGTTCCTACCATCTGAGTGATCCATGAAGGACATTGAGCCTCAAAAGATCCCTGTAATGGGGATCCGTCTGATCTGGTAAGCAGTTTGTACATCCATTTTCTACCTGAGCAAGTTGGGAAGTGTTGAATTTTTACCTGCACCCATCTTCAATGTGGGGAATATAGGATAATATTCCGAGTGGCCATCCCTTCTATGAACTTTGTTGTGCTTTTTATGAAAAGTTTGTTTTGTTGTTTTACATACACCAAATTGCAGCACTATGTCAGCTGCAAATTTTTAGTATAGTATTTGTCACTAAGAGGTTGCGCATTTGTTCTTTATTTCTCAGAATACATATTGGCCTAAACTGATTTTTTATTTTTTTTAAAGGAATATGACTTATAGGGATGAGCTTTATGTTCGGGTTGAACATGAGTTCGACTCGAACATTGGCTGTTCGCCCGTTTGGGATGTTCGCGGCAAACTCGAAAGCCGCGGAACACCCTTTAAAAGTCTATGGGAGAAATCAAAAGTGCTAATTTTAAAGGTTAATATGCAAGTTATTGTCATAAAAAGTTTTTGGGGACCCGGGTCCTGCCCCAGGGTACATGTATCAATGCAAAAAAAAAAACGTTTTAAAAATGTCAGTTTTTTCAGGAGCAGTGATTTTAATAATGCTTAAAGTGAAACAATAAAAGTGAAATATTCCTTTAAATTTCGTGCCTGGGGGTGTCTATAGTATGCCTGTAAAGTGGCGCATGTTTCCTGTGTTTAGAACAGTCCCTGCACAAAATGACATTTCTAAAGGAAAAAAAGTTATTTAAAACTACTCGCGGCTGTAATGAATTGTCCCCCCCCCCCAGTCCATTACCAGGCCCTTTGGGTCTGGTATGAATATTAAAGGGAACCCCGAACCAATTTTTTTTTTAAAAATGCTTGGGGGTCCCCCCAAATTTCATACCAGACCCTTCAGGTCTGGTATGGATATTAAGGGGAACCCTGCGCCAATTTTTTTTTAAAATGGCGTAGGGCCCCCCCTCAAAATCCATACCAGACCCTTCAGGTCTGGTATGGATTTTAAGGGCTACCCCGCGCCCAAATTTTTTTTTAAAAATGGCGTGGGGTTCCCCCCAAAAATCCATGCCAGACCTTTATCCGAGTACGCAACCTGGCAGGCCGCAGGAAAAGAGGGGGGATGAGAGGGCGCCCCCCCTCCTGAACCGTACCAGGCCACATGCCCTCAACATGGGGAGGATGTCCCCATGTTGATGGGGACAAGGGCCTCATCCCCACAACCCTTGCCTGGTGGTTGTGGGGGTCTACGGGCGGGGGGCTTATCGGAATCTGGAACCCCCCGTTAACAATCCCAGATCCCGGCCCCCCTATGTGAATTGGTAACGGGGTACATTGTACACCTACCATTTCACCTGAAAAAAGTGACAAAAATGGTAAAAATAAACACACACACAGCTTGGGACAAGTCCTTTAACAAAAAAGAAAAAAAAATTCCAGCGATGTAACCGACGATACACGCCGCCACGATCGATTTCGCGTCCATGGAAGACGGCCGCCAAATGACGCAAGACCCGCTTGACAGCTCTTAAATAGCCGAGGGCGGGGTCACCCGTGACATACGCGGGTGACCCCGCCACCCTCTGACGCAATTGGAAAACGCAGCGGGCGATACCCAGTGACATGTACGGGTGACCCCATCCCCCTCTGACACAACGGGGTTTCCCGTACTGCTGCAAACCGAACCGGGGGGTGTTCAGGTCATCCCTAATGACTTATAGCAGAAAGAAAAAAATAATGTTTTTTTTTTCAAAATTGTCAGTCTTTTTTGTTTAACCACTTACGGACCACCTGCTGCAGTTTTACGTCGGCTGTTTGAAGAGGAATATCGTTGTTATGGTAGCAGCTAGCTACCATAACCCCGGTATCCTCTTCTTCAGCAGGCGGTCCGCTACAAGATAAAAGTGGTCTCTGCGGCGAATATGCCGCAAGATCACTTTTATCAGTGACAGGAGAGGGCCCCCCCCCCCCCCCCGCCGATCTCTCCGGTGCCCTCCGCCGCTTACCGGAGCCGCCTGCAGCGGCAGAGGCGATCCGGTCCTCTCTGTTGCTGTGTATGGAGACAAGTGAAGGGAAGATGGCCCCCACCCGTCTCTATATCACTGCAGGGCGGAAGCGACGTCAAAACGTCACTTCCGCCAATAGGTCTTAAAGGGACATTTTTATTTTTTTTAGAATTACGTCATTTATTTATTTTTCTATTGCATTTTAGTCCAAATATGAGATCTGAGGTCTTTTTGACCCCAGATCTCATATTTAACCACTTCCCGCCCGGCGTATAGTCATATGACGGCCGCAGGATCCATTCGTCCCTCCGGGCGGCCGTCATATGACGTTCTGGGATTCCCCGCAGTGTGGAGCGTGCACACGTGCACTCGCCACATCACTGGGGACCTGATGCGCGTGCCCGGCGGCCGCGATGTCCGCCGGGCACCCGCGATTGCTCGTCACAGAGCCAGGGACGTGGATCTCTGTGTGTAAACACAGAGATCCACGTCCTGTCAGGAAGAGGAGACCGATGGTGTGTCCCTTGTAGATAGGGACACCGATTGGTCACCTCCCCCAGTCAGTACCCTCCCCCTACAGTTAGAATGACTCCCTAGGGAACACATTTAACCCCTTGATCGCCCCCTAGTGTTAACCCCTTCCCTGCCAGTCAGATTTATACAGTAATCGGTGCATATTTATAGCACTGTTCGCTGTATAAATGTGAATGGTCACAAAATAGTGTCAAAAGTGTCCGATCTGTCCGCCGCAATATTGCAGTGAAAAAAATTGCAGATAACCGCCATTACTAGTAATAAAAAAAAATGTCATAAAACTATCCCCTATTTTGTAGGCCCTATAACTTTTGCGCAAACTAATCAATATATGCTTATTGTGATTTTTTTTTACCAAAACTAAGTAGAAGAATACGTTTCGGACTAAACTGAGAAAAAATAACGTTTTTTTTTTTTTTAAATTGGGATATTTATTATAGCAAAAAGTAAAAAATATAGGTTTTTTTTCAAAATTGTCAGTCTTTTTTTGTATATAGCGCAAAAAATAAAAACCGCAGAGATGATCAAATACCACCAAAAGAAAGCTCTATTTGTGGGGAAAAAATGACGTCAATTTAGTTTGGGGGCCACGTGGCACGACCGCGCATTGAAGTGGTTAAGAGGACCTGTCATGCTTTTTTTTTTTTTTTTTTTAAACTGTGTCAAAATAAATAAAATAAAGTAAAATAAATAAGAATTTTTTTTTTTTTAAAGCGCCCCGTCCTGACGAGTTTGTGCGCAGAAGCGAGCGTATACGTGAGCAGCGCCCGCATATGAAAACGGTGTTCAAACCACACATGTGAGTTATTGCCACGGTCGTTAGAACGAGAGCAATAGTTCGAGCCCTAGACCTCCTCTGTAACTCAAAACATGCAACCTGTAGAATTTTTTAAACTTTGCCTATGGAGAATTTAAGGATAAAAGTATGTTGCTATTCTACGAGCGGGCGCAAATTTGAAGCGTGACAATTTACTCGGAGTAACATTATCTTTCACAATATAAAAGAAATTGGGCTAACTTTACTGTTGTCTTATTTTTTAATTCAAAAAAATATTTTTTTCCAAAAAATGTGCGCTTTTAAGACCGCTGCACAAATACAGTGTGACAAAATGTATTGCAAAGACCGACATTTTATTCTCTAGGGTGTTAGAAAAAATATATATATAATGTGGGGGGTTCTAAGTAATTTTCTAGCAAAAAAAAAATGTTTTTAATTTGTAAACACCAAATCTCAGAAAGAGGCTCGGGGCTTAAGTGGTTAAGGCGCAAAAAAAAAAATAGGTGATCAAATACCACCAAAAGAAATCTCTATTTGTGTAGAAAAAAGGTCATCAATTTTATTTGGGTACAGCGTTGCACAACCGCGCAATTGTCAGTTAAAGTACTGCCGTATTGCAAAAAATGGCCTGGTCATGAAGGGGGGGGGGATTTCCGGAGCTAAAGTGGTTAATGTGCAAAGCCATCACAGCATTACACTAATTGAACACATTTACCAATACAAGCATGCAACAAACACACTGTACAGTAACTTGTCAGCGAGCATTTGGGCGTATGTGTGAAAACTTCACCTACAATATATGAGTTGGCCACTAGAGAGCAGCACAAGCACATAATGCTAGTGGAGCAAAAGACAGCCTGAAAACAAACACACTATAAGAATGTATAGGTAATTGTTATTTAGATCAGGATTCCTCAATGATAAATCATCATGAAATCTTTTAAGGAAAAAAAGTCAGTGGTATTTGATAACAAGTAGAGGCAGAAATTGGATGTATCTACAGTAAATGACAGCTGTCTGAGTTTTCAGTACAGTTAAATAGCTGGGGGGCCACAACAAACTGTTAGTGGGGGCCACACACGCACACCACTAGACCACTGTACACAGGTGCACTTTTAATAAGAAAGCAAATGTCTATTTTCTCCATTTAGTAAATAAAATTCCACAAATTGAGAACAAAGTAAGCTGACAATCTAATCTGATCCACAAGCATTAGCAGGAGGGGGGTTGGGGGAACCCACTGAATAATAAGCCTAGGGGGAGGGGGAGCGGTGACAGACACAGGAAATGTAAAAGGAAAGAGTAGTGTGATTCTGCTGAGCACATATTTCCAGTTATTGCGTTGCTTACCTTAAAGCGGCGTTAAACTCTAAAACAAAAATATATTATATTGCAGCGTACCAATCCTTAGACCCCTTTCACACTGGGCCGTTTTTAGACGCTTTAGTGCTAGAAATAGTCTCTGCTAAGCGCCTGAAAACCGTTTTCCATTCATTCCAGTGTGTCTTTTCACATTGGGGCGGTACGCTTGCGGGACAGGAGTAAAAGTCCTGCAAGCAGCATCTTTGGTGTGGGTTGGGCACCCCAGCCCATCTTCGAATTGACTCCCAGGTGCTGCTGCTGCCATTTCTGGTAAGGGAACCAGGCAGTGAAGCCTTTCGGCTTCACTGCTGGTTCCCTACTGCGCATGCGCGAAGTGCGCTGCACTTTCTAATTGTCCAAACTTCCAGGAGATCGAGCCGCGGTCCGTCTCCCGGAGGTGGGGAAGGTGACCTATCAAAAACGGGTCCACCCTGAAAGGTGCCAAATGTGCCCCGGAGGGGGAAAGAAAGCATATAAGTGGAAGTTCCACTTTTGGGTGGAAGTCCGCTTTAGGTAACCCCATCCCCAAAAAAAATAAATAAATAGCTGTAACTGCCTAAATGGTGTTACCTGGAGTTCAGCTTTATTTTGTCCATCAAAATTTGCTAGTACATCTAACACTACCCTCTTCCCTGATTAACGATATTGTTGTCCAAAGGTGTCTCCTTTGCTCCACAAGCAGGGATATAGGAAGTGTAAAACCGGATGGATCACCAGGTTAAAACGAAAAGTAAAAAGCCCAAAAAAATAAAACACAAAGGAATGCAGCCACCATATGGCAGACAGCAGTTTTGTTTTAGGGTTTAATACTTAAAGCGGAGCTTCACCCAAAAGCAAAAGCTCTGCTAGTTTGCACCACTTCCCCCCCTTCTCCACTGCCACATGTAGCAAACCCCCCCCCCCCCCACTGGGCTGTTAGAAAAATAGAAAAACATAAAAAATATTTTTTTAAATCCTACTGGCTGTAAATCAGTCCCTACTACACATACCAGTGTAACTACACCAAAATGTAATCCTTAACCACTTTAGAACTGTGCTATAGCCAAAGGATGGCTACAGCACGGCTCTGTTGTTCCAGTAGGGTGTAAAGGGACATCCTCCCAGGACTGCACTCCCTGGGGTGCGCATCCGGCATGCTCTGTGAACGCTGTGTCTTCGGGGGAAAAGTTGATCACGGATTGCGATAAAGGGTCAATCACAAAGGCCCTTTACCATGTGATCAGCTGTGTCCAATCACAGCTGATCACTATGTAAACAGACTTTATGTTTGTTGGTAGTACTTTCCTCACCCGCTGTCAGTGTGAGGAAAGAAAAGCCAGTAACTGGCAAGTATGACAGTGCCCTGATTATCAGTGCTGCCTATCAGTATCCATCAGTGCCTCCTATCAATGCCTCCCCATCAGTGTGGCCTATCAGTGCCGCCTCATCAGTACTGCCTATCAGTGCCACCTATCAGTGCCCATTAGTGCAGCCCATCAGCGCTGCCTATCAGTGCATCCTCATCAGTGCTGACAATCAGTGCCATCTATAAGTGCCCCTCAGTGCCTCCTCATCAGTGCCACCTACCAGTGTCCATCAGTGCGGCCCATCAGTGCCCTCTATCAGTGCTGTCTATCAGTGCCCATCAGTTCCCCACATATCAGTGCCACCTCATCAGTGCCCCCTCATCAGTGCAGCCTATCAGTGTCAATCAGTGCCCCCTATGAGTGTCCATCAGTGCCGCCTCATCAGTGCAGCCTATCAGTGTCCATCAGTGCCGCCTATCAGTGTCCATCAGTGCTGCCTCATCAGTGCAGCCTATCAGTGTCCATCAGTGCCGCCTCATCAGTGCAGCATATCAGTGTCCATCAGTGCCACCTCATCAGTGCAGCCTATAGCCCCGTACACATGATCGGTTTGACTGATGAAAACCGTCCGATGGATGGTTTTCATCAGACCAACCGATCGTGTATGGTACCCATCGGTCTTTTTTCCATCGGTTGTAAAAAATAGAACTTGTTTTAAAATTTTCCGATGGATAAAAAAACCGATGGGAATTTCCGATCGTCTATGGGCAAGTCCATCGGTTAAAAAACCCACGCATGCTCAGAATCAAGTCGACGCATGCTCAGAAGCATTAAACTTAATTTTTCTCGGCTCATCGGAGTGTTTTACGTCACCGCGTTTGGAACGGTCGGTTTTTTGACTGATGGTGTGTGGCCAAGACTGATGAAAAACAGTTTCATCGGATTTCCGATGGACAAATCCATCGGACGAAAATCCATAGGTTATCCGATCATGTGTACGGGGCTTATCAGTGTCCATCAGTGCCGCCTCATCAGCGGACATCAGTGAAGGAGAAAAAATACTTATTTGCAAACTTTTATAACAGAAACTAAAAAAAATAAGTTTTCTTCTTCAACATTTTCATTTTTTTTACCATTTGTTTTGCAAAAAATAATCCCAGTGGCGATTAAATACCACAAAAAGAAAGCTCTATTTGTGTGAAAAAAATTCAAATAATTTCATATGGGTAAAGTGTTGCATGACTGCGTAATTGTCATGCAAAGTGTAACAGCGCTGAAAGCTGAAAATTGGCCTTGGTAGGAAGGGGTGAATGTGCCCCGTATTGAAGTGGTTCAATTATAATTAAAGTGATTGTAAACGATCACCTTGTAAAACAACTCATTAAGTTTAAAATATAAATGAAAGGCAAAACATATTTGAATAGATATAAAAAAACATTATAAATACCTTTTTTTTCCTCTTTTTATAAGCAGGCTGTCCAATCAGGATGTCCGGATCGTATCGGACATTGCAGTCTCCCCTATGGCGCGGTGGATGTCAGCCCACACATGCCAGCTGACATCCACCGCTATCTGATCTGATCCTGCCCGCAAAATCCAGGTGGTCCTATTTTTCATCTGTCTGGTGGATCGAATCGGATGAAAACAGACAGGTGGCCCATTTTCATCTGATTTCCCCATAGAGGAGAGCGGGACTGTGTCCATCTCTGCTCTGCACAGTGAGCGGAGACGGACCTGTCATCTGCCTGCTGAGCGGGGATCACCGAAGCGATCCCCCGCTGAGCAAGCAGAGTCCGCAAAATGAAGGTGCCCGTGTGAAAGGAGCCTAAGTGATCACATTCCCTCTGTTCTCAGCTGCATAAGAGCTGGGAGGAGGAGAAACAGCAGTACATTGAGCTTCCCAGTGAATGGCTTTGCAGCAAGGGGGTGTCAGGACAAGTCTGCTCATTGGAGGAGAGTACACTGAGTTCCCTGACGGCTGAAAAGGGGTTAAAAGCACCCACGAAGCACCGCTGCCAAAGCGCTTTGCAGGCGCTTCGGCAGCAATGGCCACTGATTTCAATGGCAGGGGCAGTTTAAAAGCGCACCGCCCCGCCCCAAAGATGCTGCTTGCAGGACTTTTTTTGCCATCCTGCAAGCACACCGTACCAGTGTGAGAGCACTCAGGCTTTCACACTGGGGCTGCAGAAGAGGCAGTTTACAGGCGTTTTTTAGGCTCTATTTTTAGCGCAAAGGCGCCTGTAAAACGTCTCAGTGTGAAAGTAGCCTTAGTCCCAGTGCAGGATCTCCTTGTAAGTTCTAATGAACAGGACCCTCTGATTCCTCCTGTATTCAATTGTATTGCAACTGTACTGTCTGCCCTCTGCATTGTAAAGCACTATATAAATCCTGTATAATAATAATAATAATTTTGCAGCAATTCCTGGGCATTTCCCACACCACATCACAATCACACTCCTTTCATGTGAACCGCTGCGGGTGTCAATGTTAAATTAATGACACCCCAAAAAAGGTTTGCAAAACACAGTGTGATTGGCTGAATCCGATCACATGGGTGTGAACACTCTTGCGTCCTGATTTCAGTTCAGCAAAAAAAAAAGAAAAAAAAAAAGTGTGTGTGTTTTTGGTGCGATTTGAGCCATAGAAAATGAATAGGCTCAAATCGCATTGCAAAGAATCACATGTGATTTGAACATTGAATGTGGAGCGATTCCTCTCTGAGTCACATGCAGTTCCCAGCATATTTTTTTTTTGGGTGAGAGATTAGAACCCCTGTCAGTTTGGATTGAAAGTCTTTTTTTAATGAAGTAGAACTTCTCATGACTTATACAAGAAGTGGGAGTGATGAGTCCATAAGAAGTAGCAGGCAGGCAGGACATGACTTGTGCCCCCAGCACAGTGTGCAGTGTGCTGAGCACAGTGTGTAGTGTGTAAAGCACAGTGTGTAGTGTGCAGAGCACAGTGTGCAGTGAGTGTGTAGAGCACAGTGTGTAGTGTGTAAAGCACAGTGTGTAGTGTGCAGAGCACAGTGTGCAGTGAGTGTGTAGAGCACAGTGTGCAGAGTGTAGAGCACAGTGTGTAGTGTGTAGAGCACAGTGTGTAGCGTGTAGAGCACAGTGTGTAGCGTGTAGAGCACAGTGTGTAGCGTGTAGAGCACAGTGTGTAGAGCACAGTGTGTAGTGTGTAGAGCACAGTGTGTAGCGTGTAGAGCACAGTGTGTAGCGTGTAGAGCACAGTGTGTAGAGCACAGTGTGTAGAGCACAGTGTGTAGTGTGTAGAGCACAGTGTGTAGAGCACAGTGTGTAGTGTGTAGAGCACAGTGTGTAGAGCACAGTGTGTAGCGTGTAGAGCACAGTGTGTAGCATGTAGAGCACAGTGTGTAGCGTGTAGAGCACAGTGTGTAGAGCACAGTGTGTAGTGTGTAGAGCACAGTGTGTAGCGTGTAGAGCACAGTGTGTAGCGTGTAGAGCACAGTGTGTAGCGTGTAGAGCACAGTGTGTAGAGCACAGTGTGTAGTGTGTAGAGCACAGTGTGTAGTGTGTAGCGTGTAGAGCACAGTGTGTAGCGTGTAGAGCACAGTGTGTAGAGCACAGTGTGTAGAGCACAGTGTGTAGTGTGTAGAGCACAGTGTGTAGAGCACAGTGTGTAGTGTGTAGAGCACAGTGTGTAGAGCACAGTGTGTAGCGTGTAGAGCACAGTGTGTAGCATGTAGAGCACAGTGTGTAGCGTGTAGAGCACAGTGTGTAGAGCACAGTGTGTAGTGTGTAGAGCACAGTGTGTAGTGTGTAGTGTGTAGAGCACAGTGTGTAGTGTGTAGAGCACAGTGTGTAGAGCACAGTGTGTAGTGTGTAGAGCACAGTGTGTAGTGTGTGGAGCACAGTGTGTAGAGCACAGTGTGTAGTGTGTAGAGCACAGTGTGTAGAGCACAGTGTGTAGTGTGTAGAGCAAAGTGTGTAGAGCACAATGTGTAGTGTGTAGAGCACAGTGTGTAGTGTGTAGAGCACAGTGTGTAGTGTGTAGAGCAAAGTGTGTAGAGCACAGTGTGTAGAGCACAGTGTGTAGTGTGTAGAGCACAGTGTGTAGAGCACAGTGTGTAGTGTGTAGAGCAAAGTGTGTAGTGTGTAGAGCACAGTGTGTAGTGTGTAGAGCACAGTGTGTAGTGTGTAGAGCAAAGTGTGTAGTGTGTAGAGCAAAGTGTGTAGAGCGCAGTGTGTAGAGTAGAGCACAGTGTGTAGAGTACAGTGCATAGTGTGTAGAGTACAGTGAGTAGAGTACAGTGTGTAGAGCGCAGTGTGTAGTGTGTAGAGCAAAGTGTGTAGAGCACAGTGTATAGAGCACAGTGTGTAGAGCACAGTGTGTAGTGTGTAGAGCACAGTGTGTAGTGTGTAGAGCACAGTGTGTAGTGTGTAGAGCAAAGTGTGTAGTGTGTAGAGCACAGTGTGTAGAGCGCAGTGTGTAGAGTACAGTGCACAGTGTGTAGAGTAGAGCACAGTGTGTAGAGTACAGTGCATAGTGTGTAGAGTACAGTGCACAGTGTGTAGAGTAGAGCACAGTGTGTAGAGTACAGTGCACAGTGTGTAGAGTAGAGCACAGTGTGTAGAGTACAGTGCATAGTGTGTAGAGTACAGTGCACAGTGTGTAGAGTAGAGCACAGTGTGTAGAGTACAGTGCATAGTGTGTAGAGTACAGTGCACAGTGTGTAGAGTACAGTGCATAGTGTGTAGAGTACAGTGCACAGTGTGTAGAGTAGAGCACAGTGTGTAGAGTACAGTGCATAGTGTGTAGAGTACAGTGCACAGTGTGTAGAGTACAGTGCATAATGTGTAGAGTACAGTGCACAGTGTGTAGAGTACAGTGCACAGTGTGTAGAGTAGAGCACAGTGTGTAGAGTACAGTGCATAGTGTGTAGAGTACAGTGCACAGTGTGTAGAGTACAGTGCATAGTGTGTAGAGTACAGTGCACAGTGTGTAGAGTACAGTGCACAGTGTGTAGAGTACAGTGCACAGTGTGTAGAGTACAGTGCACAGTGTGTAGAGTACAGTGCACAGTGTGTAGAGTACAGTGCATAGTGTGTAGAGTACAGTGCACAGTGTGTAGAGTACAGTGCACAGTGTGTAGAGCACAGTGTGTAGTGTGTAGAGCACAGTGTGTAGTGTGTGGAGCACAGTGTGTAGAGCACAGTGTGTAGTGTGTAGAGCAAAGTGTGTAGAGCACAGTGTGTAGAGCACAGTGTGTAGTGTGTAGAGCAAAGTGTGTAGAGCACAATGTGTAGTGTGTAGAGCACAGTGTGTAGTGTGTAGAGCACAGTGTGTAGTGTGTAGAGCAAAGTGTGTAGAGCACAGTGTGTAGAGCACAGTGTGTAGTGTGTAGAGCACAGTGTGTAGAGCACAGTGTGTAGTGTGTAGAGCACAGTGTGTAGTGTGTAGAGCACAGTGTGTAGAGTAGAGCACAGTGTGTAGAGTACAGTGCATAGTGTGTAGAGTACAGTGAGTAGAGTACAGTGTGTAGAGCGCAGTGTGTAGTGTGTAGAGCACAGTGTGTAGAGCACAGTGTGTAGTGTGTAGAGCAAAGTGTGTAGAGCACAGTGTGTAGAGCACAGTGTGTAGTGTGTAGAGCACAGTGTGTAGTGTGTAGAGCACAGTGTGTAGTGTGTAGAGCAAAGTGTGTAGTGTGTAGAGCACAGTGTGTAGAGCGCAGTGTGTAGAGTACAGTGCACAGTGTGTAGAGTAGAGCACAGTGTGTAGAGTACAGTGCATAGTGTGTAGAGTACAGTGCACAGTGTGTAGAGTAGAGCACAGTGTGTAGAGTACAGTGCATAGTGTATAGAGTACAGTGCACAGTGTGTAGAGTAGAGCACAGTGTGTAGAGTACAGTGCACAGTGTGTAGAGTAGAGCACAGTGTGTAGAGTACAGTGCATAGTGTGTAGAGTACAGTGCACAGTGTGTAGAGTAGAGCACAGTGTGTAGAGTACAGTGCATAGTGTGTAGAGTACAGTGCACAGTGTGTAGAGTACAGTGCATAGTGTGTAAAGTACAGTGCACAGTGTGTAGAGTAGAGCACAGTGTGTAGAGTACAGTGCATAGTGTGTAGAGTACAGTGCATAGTGTGTAGAGTACAGTGCATAGTGTGTAGAGTACAGTGCACAGTGTGTAGAGTACAGTGCACAGTGTGTAGAGTACAGTGCACAGTGTGTAGAGTAGAGCACAGTGTGTAGAGTACAGTGCATAGTGTGTAGAGTACAGTGCACAGTGTGTAGAGTACAGTGCACAGTGTGTAGAGTACAGTGCACAGTGTGTAGAGTACAGTGAGTACAGTGCATAGTGTGTAGAGTACAGTGCATAGTGTGTAGAGTACAGTGCACAGTGTGTAGAGTACAGTGCACAGTGTGTAGAGTACAGTGCATAGTGTGTAGAGTACAGTGCACAGTGTGTAGAGTACAGTGCACAGTGTGTAGAGTACAGTGCACAGTGTGTAGAGTACAGTGCATAGTGTGTAGAGTACAGTGCACAGTGTGTAGAGTACAGTGCACAGTGTGTAGAGTACAGTGCATAGTGTGTAGAGTACAGTGCATAGTGTGTAGAGTACAGTGCATAGTGTGTAGAGTACAGTGCACAGTGTGTAGAGTACAGTGCACAGTGTGTAGAGTACAGTGCATAGTGTGTAGAGTACAGTGCATAGTGTGTAGAGTACAGTGCACAGTGTGTAGAGTACAGTGCATAGTGTGTAGAGTAGTGATGAGCCGAACACCCCCGGGTTCGGTTCGCACCAGAACCCGCGAACGGACCGAAAGTTCGTACTAACATTAGAACCCTATTAAATACAATGGATGCGAACGTTCGAATTCTAAAGTGCTAATTATAACAACTATTATGCATGTTATTGTCATAAATAGGGTTTGGGAACCCGGGTTCTGCACCAGGGGACATGTATCAATGCAAAAAGAAGTTTTAAAAACGGTCGTTTTTCGGGAGCAGTCATTTTAATGATGCATAAAGTGAAAAAAAAAAAGTCAAATATTCCTTTAAATATCGTACCTGGGGGGTGTCTAAAGTATGCCTGTGAAGTGCCACGTGTTTCCCGTGTTTAGAACTGTCCCTGCACAAAATGACACTTCTAAAGGAAAAAAAAGCCATTTAAAACTGCTTGCGGCTTTAATGTAATGTCTGGTCCCGGTAATATGGATGAAAATCTTTAAGAAAAATGGCATAGCTACCCCATGACCCCCCCCCCCTACCCCAGCCCATTACCAGCCCCTTTGGGTCTTGTATGGATATTAAGGGGAACCCCGCACATAAAATAAAAAAGGCCCTATATACTCTGAACAGCCGTATACAGGCGGTGCATACAAGACAGGGACTGTAGGTTTGTTCTTATGTAGAATCTGTTTGTAATTTTGAACAGGTACATTGTTGAAGTGTAGCTCCAGCCCAAAAATCTATTTTTAAACTTTTTGGAAAACATAGGTAAGGGTTATCACCCCTGTAACATTTGTTTTGCTGTCTGTGCCCCTGTTCAGAACATTTCACCTCACTTTCCGTCCCAATGACAACTGTTTTTGAAATGTGGTGTTTTTCTTGAAACAAGGATTGCTGATAAAGCATCAGTACAGAGGAGACACCTTTCTCCCATATTTATTCTTACAGGAGAGAATTTTCCTTCCTAGTGGTAGATTTCCTCTCACTTCCTGTTGTCTTCTTGCGTTTGCAAGTAGTAGTCGTTTGTAAGTTGGATGTTTGAAAGTAGGGACCTGCCGTATATACTCTGCAGAAATAGGCCCCTTAGTTGTTGGTGTTGGCACAACACTGTAAGCACTCACAGTTACTCTTGGTTGGTGCTGGAACGCCCTGCTGTCAACTATTATATCAGGAATTTTAATTACATATAATTGTTGAACAGTGGTAGTAAAAATTGGGCCTTTGATGGTGGTGCTGGTGCCACAACACTGTAAGCCCTGACAGTTACTCTTGGTGGGTGCAGCAATGGGCCCTGCTGTGAATTATTAGATCAAGAATTGTAATTGCATGCCCCTGTTGAACAGGGGCTGAAAAATTGGGCCTTTCGTGGTGGTGGTGGTGGTGGTGGTGTTGCCACAACACTGTAAGCCCTCAGAGTTACTCTTGGTGGGTGCAGGAATGGGCCCTGCTGTGAATTATTAGATCAAGAATTGTAATTACATGCCCCTTTTGAACAGGGGCTGAAAAATTGGGCCTTTCGTGGTGGTGGTGGTGGTGGTGGCGTTGCCACAACACTGTAAGCCCTCAGAGTTACTTTTGGTGGGTGCAGCAATGGGCCCTGCTGTGAATTATTAGATCAAGAATTGTAATTGCATGCCCCTGTTGAACAGGGGCTGAAAAATTGGGCCTTAGGCACTGGTGGCACAACACTACAACCCCTCACAGATACTGTACTTGGAGCACAGCAATGAGCCCTGTTGCAAAGTATTGCTTCAAAAATTGTAATGACACGCCCCTGTTAAACAGGGGCTGAAAAATTGGGCCTTAGGCACTGGTGCCACAACACTCCAACCCCTCACAGATACTGTACTTGGAGCACAGCAATGAGCCCTATGGCAAATTATTGCTAAAAAAATTGTAATTACACGCCCCTGTAAAACAGGGGCTGAAAAATTGGGCCTTAGCCACTGGTGGCGGCACCCATAAGCAAAAATGATCTTCCAAGCTATCATCATCAATCGTATCATTGAGGACTCGGAGGAGGAGGATAGCCAGTCAACATAACAGCACAGGCACTCAGCATCAGCATCAGTCTTGAAGGGATGTGACATGTTAAAATCAATTAGTCTGTTATATCAGCATCAGGTGTGTGGTAGCTGGTGGTGATCCAAGACTGGTTCATCTTGATGAAAGTCAGTCGATCAACCGAGTCGGTGGACAGGCGCACCCTGTGATCCGTGACAAATCCTCCAGCAGCACTGAATGTGCGTTCCGAAAGAACGCTGGATGCAGGACAGGCCAGTAGCTCAATTGCATACTGTGCAAGCTCTGGCCAGTGATCCATCCTCAAGACCCAGTAAGCCAGAGGATTTTCGGTGGGGAAGGTGTCCAAGTCTGACCTTGCCCCTAGATATTCCTGCACCATGTTTATCAGACGCTGGCGATGGTTGCTGGAACCGATCATACTTTGGGGCTGCGGACTAAAGAATTGTCTGAACGCATCGGTCAGACAGCCACCTTCCCCACCGCTCCTTCTTTGACTGGCCAAAGCCTCAGCAACTCGTTGTCCAGGACCAGGAGTTTGTAACCTCCCTGATGCTCTACATGTTTAACCCTCAACACCTGTGTGGATTGTCTCGTGATTGAGGGGTTAAGGGCTGGTTATGGCGAATCTGCAGGCTGCGGGTGCGTTTGGAGGACAGGAGACACAAGTCTGGCGGATGTGCCCATCTGGGGTATCTGAGATCCGTTACACTCCCAGTCTCTGGGAACGCGTTGCACAGACCTTTCTGCAAGGCCTCCCGGAGTTGTCTCATCCTCTGCTCCCTCTGCGAAGGTAACATAAGGTCCGCAACCTTACCCTTGTACCGTGGATCAAGGAGAGTGGCCAGCCAGTAATGGTCCCTCTCCTTGATCCGAAGAATACGAGGATCCTTCCGCAGACTTTGCAGGATCAGGGAGGCCATGCAGCGTAGGTTTGCTGAGGCATTCGCTCCGGAGTCCTCTGGGTCACTAAGGACGACATGATCCGCAGCCACCTCCTCCCAGCCACGTACAAGTCCACTGGTTTCTTGGGACTGTAAATCATCCCTAAAAGACTGCTGCTGATGATGCTGAGTGCCAGCCTCCACCTCCATGCTGACACAATCCTCCTCCTCCTCCTCCTCCTCCTCTTCCTCTTCCTGTGCGATGGGTGGGACAGAAGGAACACTGTCTGGGTAAAGGGGGCCTTGAGAGGCAAGGAAGTCCTCCTCTTCCTGCCTCTGTTCTGCCTCAAGTGCCCTGTCCATTATTCCACGCAGCGTGTGCTCCAACAGGTGGACAAGAGGTACAGTGTCACTGATGCATGCACTGTCACTGCTCACCATCCTCGTGGCCTCCTCAAATGGTGCCAGGACAGTGCATACATCCCTGATCATGCCCCACTGGCGTGGAGAAAAAAAACCAAGCTCCCCTGACCCTGTCCTGGTGCCGTAGTCGCACAGGTACTCATTGATGGCCCTCTGCTGCGTGTGCAGCCGCTGCAGCATGGGCAACGTTGAGTTCCACCTGGTGGGCATGTCACATATAAGGCGGTTCTTGGGCAGGTTCAACTCCTTTTGCAGCTCAGCCAGGCGAGCACTGGCATTATAAGATCTGCGGAAATGCACACAGACTTTCCTGGCCTGCCTCAGGACATCCTGTAAGCCCGGGTACCTGCCCAAGAACCGCTGCACCACCAGGTTAAGGACGTGAGCCACACAGGGCACATGGGTCAGTTGTCCCTGTCAGAGGGCGGAGAGGAGGTTGGTGCCATTGTCGCAAACCACCATTCCTGGCTTAAGCTGGCGTGGCGTCAACCACCTCTCGGCCTGGCCCTGCAGAGCAGACAGGACCTCTGCCCCAGTGTGGCTTCTGTCCCCCAAACACACCAGCGCAAGCACGGCATGGCATCTTTTTGCCTGCGTACTTGCGTAGCCCCGTGAACGGCTACGGAGCACCGCTGGTTCATAGGACAAACCACAGGAAGAGGCCATGGAGGAAGAAGAAGAGGAGGGGGTGGAGGAGAGAGGTGTGTCACAACCAGTAGTAGCATTTTGGAGGCGTGGCGGTGGAACAACCTCCAACACTACTGCACCTTGTCCTGCATCCTTCCCAGCTGCCAAAAGAGTGACCCAATGGGCCGTGAAAGAAAGGTAACGTCCCTGTCCATGCCTGCTGGACCATGAGTCAGCGGTAATATGCACCTTACCGCTGACCGCCCTGTCCAGCGAGGCCAAGACATTGCCTTCCACATGCCGGTAGAGAGCCGGAATAGCCTTCCGTGAGAAAAAGTGGCGTTTGGGAACCTGCCACTGAGGAACCGCACATTGCACAAACTCACGGAAGGGGGCCGAGTCTACCAACTGAAAAGGCAGCAGTTGAAGCGCTAGCAATTTAGCCAAGCTAGCATTCAACCGCTGGGCATGTGGATGGCTGGGAGTGAACTTCTTTCGACGGTCCAGCAGCTGGGGCAGGGAAATTTGCCTGCTAGAATCGGACGTCGGTGTACTGCTAGCAGAGTGGCCGCAAGTACTTGGCTGTGACACACCTAATTCTACACCTTCATTCCTCTCAGTGCATGTTTCAGAGAGGACTGAAGTTATAGTGGGGTTGGAGATCCCAGCTGATGCGGTGCAAGGAGAGGTCCGCTTTGTTCTTTGGTGTGGGTCTTTGAGGTAGGCTTGCCAACGAGCTGCATGGCAGGTCAACATATGTCTGGTCAGGCATGTGGTACCCAAGCGGCTGATGTTTTGGCCACGCGATATACGCTTGAGACATATGTTGCAAACAGCAGCTGTGCGATCTGATGCACTAGCCTCAAAAAAGGCCCACACCAAGGAACTTTTTGAATGACGGGCAGAGGCTGCGCCCTGCACAGGCGGAGCCTCTGCGGTGTGATTCTGTCGGTGTACTGCCCTTACGCTGGCCACCAAAGGGCATCCTGCCTCGTTGGAGATGTGCCTCCTCCTCATCCTCCTCCTCCTCTCTCCTATTAGGCACCCACGTGGAGTCAGTGACCTCATCATCCCCTCCCTCCTCATCACTGGAGCCAATCTGGCAGTATGCTGCAGCTGCTGGAACATGACTGCCAGATTGGTGTCCTTCTTGAGCATCCCCTCTGTCTGCTCTCACGCTACTGCCTTCCTGTAGCTGGGTTTCATCATCAGACCCTTCGAAACGCTGGGCATCCTCCTGGAGCATGTACCCAACACTGTGCTCAAACAGTTCGGGGGACTCCTCAGGAGGAGGACATGGTGGGTCTAGGGAAGGAGTGACTGATGATGAGTCTGACATTGATACTAGGGAAGAGGACGCTTTGGCAGCTGCTTTGCCAGTACCCTGAGCCTGGGTGAGAGAGGATGAGGAGGAGGAGGAGGGCTTGGTCATCCACTCTACCAAGTCTTCGGCATGATGTGGCTCAACATGTCCAGCTGCCGAAAAGAAGGACAAGCGTGTCCCATGGCCATGTGCTGATGACAATGCACCGCGTCCACGACCAGCACTGTTGCCCCCAGACACAGAGCCTGCTTGCCCTCTTTTATTGCCTCCTGACTGTCTGCCTCTCCTTGTTTGCCTTCCAGACATTCTAATAGATGGCCTGCAGGGAGATGGGAAAAAAGCAATAAGGGCTACCTTCAGGTGTCCTTCTCTGTCCCTTTACTTAAGGATTTCTAAATATGGTTGAGGATTATTGCTTTTGCACAGAATAGCACAACGACAATTTCCCTGACTGTCCAAAAAACAAGGATTTCAAAGATGGTTGATGAGGAATGCTTTAGCACACTATAGCACAAGGAGAATTCCCCTCACTTTCCTTCTTTGTCCCTAGAAACAAGGACTGGCACAGTGAAAGAAACTGACACTCTCCCTACCTAGAGTTTTCTGTCCCTAGAAAAAATGTTTTTTTAAAGCACACTATAGCACAAGGAGAATTCCCCTCACTTTCCTTCTTTGTCCCTAGAAACAAGGACTGGCACAGTGAAAGAAACTGACACTCTCCCTACCTAGAGTTTTCTGTCCCTAGAAAAAATGTTTTTTTAAAGCACACTATAGCACAAGGAGAATTCCCCTCACTTTCCTTCTTTGTCCCTAGAAACAAGGACTGGCACAGTGAAAGAAACTGACACTCTCCCTACCTAGAGTTTTCTGTCCCTAGAAAAAATGTTTTTTTAAAGCACACTATAGCACAAGGAGAATTCCCCTCACTTTCCTTCTTTGTCCCTAGAAACAAGGACTGGCACAGTGAAATAAACTGACACTCTCCCTACCTAGAGTTTTCTGTCCCTAGAAAAAATGTTTTTTTAAAGCACACTATAGCACAAGGAGAATTCCCCTCACTTTCCTTCTTTGTCCCTAGAAACAAGGACTGGCACAGTGAAAGAAACTGACACTCTCCCTACCTAGAGTTTTCTGTCCCTAGAAAAAATGTTTTTTTAAAGCACACTATAGCACAAGGAGAATTCCCCTCACTTTCCTTCTTTGTCCCTAGAAACAAGGACTGGCACAGTGAAAGAAACTGACACTCTCCCTACCTAGAGTTTTCTGTCCCTAGAAAAAATGTTTTTTTAAAGCACACTATAGCACAAGGAGAATTCCCCTCACTTTCCTTCTTTGTCCCTAGAAACAAGGACTGGCACAGTGAAAGAAACTGACACTCTCCCTACCTAGAGTTTTCTGTCCCTAGAAAAATGTTTTTTTAAAGCACACTATAGCACAAGGAGAATTCCCCTCACTTTCCTTCTTTGTCCCTAGAAACAAGGACTGGCACAGTGAAAGAAACTGACACTCTCCCTACCTAGAGTTTTCTGTCCCTAGAAAAAATGTTTTTTTAAAGCACACTATAGCACAAGGAGAATTCCCCTCACTTTCCTTCTTTGTCCCTAGAAACAAGGACTGGCACAGTGAAAGAAACTGACACTCTCCCTACCTAGAGTTTTCTGTCCCTAGAAAAAATGTTTTTTTAAAGCACACTATAGCACAAGGAGAATTCCCCTCACTTTCCTTCTTTGTCCCTAGAAACAAGGACTGGCACAGTGAAAGAAACTGACACTCTCCCTACCTAGAGTTTTCTGTCCCTAGAAAAAATGTTTTTTTAAAGCACACTATAGCACAAGGAGAATTCCCCTCACTTTCCTTCTTTGTCCCTAGAAACAAGGACTGGCACAGTGAAAGAAACTGACACTCTCCCTACCTAGAGTTTTCTGTCCCTAGAAAAAATGTTTTTTAAAGCACACTATAGCACAAGGAGAATTCCCCTCACTTTCCTTCTTTGTCCCTAGAAACAAGGACTGGCACAGTGAAAGAAACTGACACTCTCCCTACCTAGAGTTTTCTGTCCCTAGAAAAAATGTTTTTTTAAAGCACACTATAGCACAAGGAGAATTCCCCTCACTTTCCTTCTTTGTCCCTAGAAACAAGGACTGGCACAGTGAAAGAAACTGACACTCTCCCTACCTAGAGTTTTCTGTCCCTAGAAAAAATGTTTTTTTAAAGCACACTATAGCACAAGGAGAATTCCCCTCACTTTCCTTCTTTGTCCCTAGAAACAAGGACTGGCAGCACAGTGAAAGAAACTGACACTCTCCCTACCTAGAGTTTTCTGTCCCTAGAAAAAATGTTTTTTTAAAGCACACTATAGCACAAGGAGAATTCCCCTCACTTTCCTTCTTTGTCCCTAGAAACAAGGACTGGCACAGTGAAAGAAACTGACACTCTCCCTACCTAGAGTTTTCTGTCCCTAGAAAAAATGTTTTTTTAAAGCACACTATAGCACAAGGAGAATTCCCCTCACTTTCCTTCTTTGTCCCTAGAAACAAGGACTGGCACAGTGAAAGAAACTGACACTCTCCCTACCTAGAGTTTTCTGTCCCTAGAAAAAATGTTTTTTTAAAGCACACTATAGCACAAGGAGAATTCCCCTCACTTTCCTTCTTTGTCCCTAGAAACAAGGACTGGCAGCACAGTGAAAGAAACTGACACTCTCCCTACCTAGAGTTTTCTGTCCCTAGAAAAAATGTTTTTTTAAAGCACACTATAGCACAAGGAGAATTCCCCTCACTTTCCTTCTTTGTCCCTAGAAACAAGGACTGGCACAGTGAAAGAAACTGACACTCTCCCTACCTAGAGTTTTCTGTCCCTAGAAAAAATGTTTTTTTAAAGCACACTATAGCACAAGGAGAATTCCCCTCACTTTCCTTCTTTGTCCCTAGAAACAAGGACTGGCACAGTGAAAGAAACTGACACTCTCCCTACCTAGAGTTTTCTGTCCCTAGAAAAAATGTTTTTTTAAAGCACACTATAGCACAAGGAGAATTCCCCTCACTTTCCTTCTTTGTCCCTAGAAACAAGGACTGGCACAGTGAAAGAAACTGACACTCTCCCTACCTAGAGTTTTCTGTCCCTAGAAAAAATGTTTTTTTAAAGCACACTATAGCACAAGGAGAATTCCCCTCACTTTCCTTCTTTGTCCCTAGAAACAAGGACTGGCACAGTGAAAGAAACTGACACTCTCCCTACCTAGAGTTTTCTGTCCCTAGAAAAAATGTTTTTTTAAAGCACACTATAGCACAAGGAGAATTCCCCTCACTTTCCTTCTTTGTCCCTAGAAACAAGGACTGGCACAGTGAAAGAAACTGACACTCTCCCTACCTAGAGTTTTCTGTCCCTAGAAAAAATGTTTTTTTAAAGCACACTATAGCACAAGGAGAATTCCCCTCACTTTCCTTCTTTGTCCCTAGAAACAAGGACTGGCACAGTGAAAGAAACTGACACTCTCCCTACCTAGAGTTTTCTGTCCCTAGAAAAAATGTTTTTTTAAAGCACACTATAGCACAAGGAGAATTCCCCTCACTTTCCTTCTTTGTCCCTAGAAACAAGGACTGGCACAGTGAAAGAAACTGACACTCTCCCTACCTAGAGTTTTCTGTCCCTAGAAAAAATGTTTTTTTAAAGCACACTATAGCACAAGGAGAATTCCCCTCACTTTCCTTCTTTGTCCCTAGAAACAAGGACTGGCACAGTGAAAGAAACTGACACTCTCCCTACCTAGAGTTTTCTGTCCCTAGAAAAAATGTTTTTTTAAAGCACACTATAGCACAAGGAGAATTCCCCTCACTTTCCTTCTTTGTCCCTAGAAACAAGGACTGGCACAGTGAAAGAAACTGACACTCTCCCTACCTAGAGTTTTCTGTCCCTAGAAAAAATGTTTTTTTAAAGCACACTATAGCACAAGGAGAATTCCCCTCACTTTCCTTCTTTGTCCCTAGAAACAAGGACTGGCACAGTGAAAGAAACTGACACTCTCCCTACCTAGAGTTTTCTGTCCCTAGAAAAAATGTTTTTTTAAAGCACACTATAGCACAAGGAGAATTCCCCTCACTTTCCTTCTTTGTCCCTAGAAACAAGGACTGGCACAGTGAAAGAAACTGACACTCTCCCTACCTAGAGTTTTCTGTCCCTAGAAAAAATGTTTTTTTAAAGCACACTATAGCACAAGGAGAATTCCCCTCACTTTCCTTCTTTGTCCCTAGAAACAAGGACTGGCACAGTGAAAGAAACTGACACTCTCCCTACCTAGAGTTTTCTGTCCCTAGAAAAAATGTTTTTTTAAAGCACACTATAGCACAAGGAGAATTCCCCTCACTTTCCTTCTTTGTCCCTAGAAACAAGGACTGGCACAGTGAAAGAAACTGACACTCTCCCTACCTAGAGTTTTCTGTCCCTAGAAAAAATGTTTTTTTAAAGCACACTATAGCACAAGGAGAATTCCCCTCACTTTCCTTCTTTGTCCCTAGAAACAAGGACTGGCACAGTGAAAGAAACTGACACTCTCCCTACCTAGAGTTTTCTGTCCCTAGAAAAAATGTTTTTTTAAAGCACACTATAGCACAAGGAGAATTCCCCTCACTTTCCTTCTTTGTCCCTAGAAACAAGGACTCGCACAGTGAAAGAAACTGACACTCTCCCTACCTAGAGTTTTCTGTCCCTAGAAAAAATGTTTTTTTAAAGCACACTATAGCACAAGGAGAAATCCCCTCACTTTCCTTCTTTGTCCCTAGAAACAAGGACTCGCACAGTAAAACACACTGACACTCTCCCTACCTATCCTTCTCTTTCCCTAAACTAAAGGAATCCAGGTTAAGCAAGAAAGAAATAAATGTCACTGTCCCTGCCTATGCTTGTCTTTCCCTGCTCCGGAACACACTACACTAGGCCGCCGTGCTGGCGGCCTTTTATAGTGTGGGGCGTGTACTAAACACCCTCAGCAATAATTGGCCACAGGCATCCTGCCTGTGGCCAATCATTGCTCTCCTCGCTGCCGGCGCTGTGATTGGCCAAGCATGCGGGGTCACAGTGCATGCTTGGCCAATCACAGCGCCTGGATGACACTGCGATGGCGTAGTGCATTGTGGGCCGTTCGCGTCACTCGAATTTGGCGCGAACGGCCCAAATCGTTCGATCTTCGTCGAACGATCGAACAGCCGATGTTCGAGTCGAACGTATGTTCGACTCGAACACGAAGCTCATCCCTAGTGTAGAGTACAGTGCACAGTGTGTAGAGTACAGTGAGTAGAGCACAGTGTGTAGAGTACAGTGATTAGAGCATAGTGTGTAGAGTACAGTGCATAGTGTGTAGAGTACAGTGCATAGTGTGTAGAGTACAGTGCACAGTGTGTAGAGTACAGTGCATAGTGTGTAGAGTACAGTGAGTAGAGCACAGTGTGTAGAGTACAGTGCACAGTGTGTAGAGTACAGTGCACAGTGTGTAGAGTACAGTGCACAGTGTGTAGAGTACAGTGCATAGTGTGTAGAGTACAGTGATTAGAGCACAGTGTGTAGAGTACAGTGCATAGTGTGTAGAGTACAGTGCACAGTGTGTAGAGTACAGTGCACAGTGTGTAGAGTACAGTGCATAGTGTGTAGAGTACAGTGAGTAGAGCACAGTGTGTAGAGTACAGTGCACAGTGTGTAGAGTACAGTGCATAGTGTGTAGAGTACAGTGCACAGTGTGTAGAGTACAGTGAGTAGAGCACAGTGTGTAGAGTACAGTGCATAGTGTGTAGAGTACAGTGTGTAGAGTACAGTGAGTAGAGCACAGTGTGTAGAGTACAGTGAGTAGAGCACAGTGTGTAGAGTACAGTGATTAGAGCACAGTGTGTAGAGTACAGTGTGTAGAGCACAGTGTGTAGAGTACAGTGATTAGAGCACAGTGATTAGAGCACAGTGTGTAGAGTACAGTGCACAGTGTGTAGAGTACAGTGTGTAGAGTACAGTGCATAGTGTGTAGAGTACAGTGCATAGTGTGTAGAGTACAGTGCATAGTGTGTAGAGTACAGTGCATAGTGTGTAGAGTACAGTGCACAGTGTGTAGAGTACAGTGAGTAGAGCACAGTGTGTAGAGTACAGTGCACAGTGTGTAGAGTACAGTGCATAGTGTGTAGAGTACAGTGCATAGTGTGTAGAGTACAGTGCATAGTGTGTAGAGTACAGTGAGTAGTGCATAGTGTGTAGAGTACAGTGCATACTGTGTAGAGTACAGTGCACAGTGTGTAGAGTACAGTGCATAGTGTGTAGAGTACAGTGAGTAGAGCACAGTGTGTAGAGTACAGTGCATAGTGTGTAGAGCACAGTGAGTAGAGCACAGTTAGTAGAGCACAGTGATTAGAGCACAGTGATTAGAGCACAGTGTGTAGAGTACAGTGAGTAGAGCACAGTGATTAGAGCACAGTGTGTAGAGTACAGTGCATAGTGTGTAGAGTACAGTGAGTAGAGCACAGTGAGTAGAGCACAGTGTGTAGAGTACAGTGCACAGTGTGTAGAGTACAGTGAGTAGAGCACAGTGAGTAGAGCACAGTGTGTAGAGTACAGTGAGTAGAGCACAGTGTGTAGAGTACAGTGAGTAGAGCACAGTGTGTAGAGTACAGTGCATAGTGTGTAGAGTACAGTGCACAGTGTGTAGAGTACAGTGCATAGTGTGTAGAGTACAGTGCACAGTGTGTAGAGTACAGTGCATAGTGTGTAGAGTACAGTGCATAGTGTGTAGAGTACAGTGCACAGTGTGTAGAGTACAGTGCACAGTGTGTAGAGTACAGTGCATAGTGTGTAGAGTACAGTGCACAGTGTGTAGAGTACAGTGCATAGTGTGTAGAGTACAGTGAGTAGAGCACAGTGTGTAGAGTACAGTGCATAGTGTGTAGAGTACAGTGCACAGTGTGTAGAGTACAGTGCACAGTGTGTAGAGTACAGTGCACAGTGTGTAGAGTACAGTGCATAGTGTGTAGAGTACAGTGAGTAGAGCACAGTGTGTAGAGTACAGTGCACAGTGTGTAGAGTACAGTGCATAGTGTGTAGAGTACAGTGAGTAGAGCACAGTGTGTAGAGCACAGTGAGTAGAGCACAGTGTGTAGAGCACAGTGAGTAGAGCACAGTGAGTAGAGCACAGTGAGTAGAGCACAGTGAGTAGAGCACAGTGATTAGAGCACAGTGTGTAGAGTACAGTGAGTAGAGCACAGTGTGTAGAGTACAGTGAGTAGAGCACAGTGTGTAGAGTACAGTGTGTAGAGCACAGTGAGTAGAGCACAGTGAGTAGAGCACAGTGTGTAGAGTACAGAGAGTAGAGCACAGTGTGTAGAGTACAGTGATTAGAGCACAGTGTGTAGAGTACAGTGATTAGAGCACAGTGTGTAGAGTACAGTGAGTAGAGCACAGTGTGTAGAGTACAGTGATTAGAGCACAGTGTGTAGAGTACAGTGATTAGAGCACAGTGTGTAGAGTACAGTGATTAGAGCACAGTGTGTAGAGTACAGTGATTAGAGCACAGTGTGTAGAGTACAGTGATTAGAGCACAGTGTGTAGAGTACAGTGAGTAGAGCACAGTGTGTAGAGTACAGTGAGTAGAGCACAGTGTGTAGAGTACAGTGATTAGAGCACAGTGTGTAGAGTACAGTGTGTAGAGCACAGTGTGTAGAGTACAGTGATTAGTGCACAGTGTGTAGAGTACAGTGATTAGAGCACAGTGTGTAGAGTACAGTGATTAGAGCACAGTGTGTAGAGTACAGTGATTAGAGCACAGTGTGTAGAGTACAGTGATTAGAGCACAGTGTGTAGAGTACAGTGATTAGAGCACAGTGTGTAGAGTACAGTGATTAGAGCACAGTGTGTAGAGTACAGTGATTAGAGCACAGTGTGTAGAGTACAGTGATTAGAGCACAGTGTGTAGAGTACAGTGATTAGAGCACAGTGTGTAGAGTACAGTGAGTAGAGCACAGTGTGTAGAGTACAGTGATTAGAGCACAGTGTGTAGAGTACAGTGATTAGAGCACAGTGTGTAGAGTACAGTGAGTAGAGCACAGTGTGTAGAGTACAGTGATTAGAGCACAGTGTGTAGAGTACAGTGAGTAGAGCACAGTGTGTAGAGTACAGTGAGTAGAGCACAGTGTGTAGAGTACAGTGAGTAGAGCACAGTGTGTAGAGTACAGTGATTAGAGCACAGTGTGTAGAGTACAGTGCACAGTGTGTAGAGTACAGTGAGTAGAGCACAGTGTGTAGAGTACAGTGATTAGAGCACAGTGTGTAGAGCACAGTGTGTAGAGTACAGTGATTAGAGCACAGTGTGTAGAGTACAGTGATTAGAGCACAGTGTGTAGAGTACAGTGATTAGAGCACAGTGTGTAGAGTACAGTGAGTAGAGCACAGTGTGTAGAGTACAGTGAGTAGAGCACAGTGTGTAGAGTACAGTGATTAGATCACAGTGAGTAGAGTACAGTGATTAGAGCACAGTGTGTAGAGTACAGTGAGTAGAGCACAGTGTGTAGAGTACAGTGAGTAGAGCACAGTGTGTAGAGTACAGTGATTAGAGCACAGTGTGTAGAGTACAGTGATTAGAGCACAGTGTGTAGAGTACAGTGAGTAGAGCACAGTGTGTAGAGTACAGTGAGTAGAGCACAGTGTGTAGAGTACAGTGATTAGATCACAGTGAGTAGAGTACAGTGATTAGAGCACAGTGTGTAGAGTACAGTGAGTAGAGCACAGTGTGTAGAGTACAGTGAGTAGAGCACAGTGTGTAGAGTACAGTGAGTAGAGCACAGTGTGTAGAGTACAGTGAGTAGAGCACAGTGTGTAGAGTACAGTGATTAGAGCACAGTGTGTAGAGTACAGTGAGTAGAGCACAGTGTGTAGCGTACAGTGATTAGAGCACAGTGTGTAGAGTACAGTGAGTAGAGCACAGTGTGTAGAGTACAGTGATTAGAGCACAGTGTGTAGAGTACAGTGAGCACAGTGCACAGTGTGTAGAGTACAGTGCACAGTGTGTAGAGTAAAGTGCATAGTGTGTAGAGTACAGTGAGTAGAGCACAGTGTGTAGAGCACAGTGAGTAGAGCACAGTGAGTAGAGCACAGTGATTAGAGCACAGTGTGTAGAGTACAGTGATTAGAGCACAGTGTGTAGAGCACAGTGAGTAGAGCACAGTGAGTAGAGCACAGTGATTAGAGCACAGTGTGTAGAGTACAGTGAGTAGAGCACAGTGTGTAGAGTACAGTGATTAGAGCACAGTGTGTAGAGTACAGTGCACAGTGTGTAGAGTACAGTGCACAGTGTGTAGAGTACAGTGCATAGTGTGTAGAGTACAGTGAGTAGAGCACAGTGTGTAGAGTACAGTGATTAGAGCACAGTGTGTAGAGTACAGTGAGTAGAGCACAGTGAGTAGAGTACAGTGATTAGAGCACAGTGTGTAGAGTACAGTGATTAGAGCACAGTGTGTAGAGTACAGTGAGTAGAGCACAGTGTGTAGAGTACAGTGATTAGAGCACAGTGTGTAGAGTACAGTGAGTAGAGCACAGTGTGTAGAGTACAGTGAGTAGAGCACAGTGTGTAGAGTACAGTGATTAGAGCACAGTGTGTAGAGTACAGTGATTAGAGCACAGTGTGTAGAGTACAGTGAGTAGAGCACAGTGTGTAGAGTACAGTGAGTAGAGCACAGTGTGTAGAGTACAGTGATTAGAGCACAGTGTGTAGAGTACAGTGAGTAGAGCACAGTGTGTAGAGTACAGTGATTAGAGCACAGTGTGTAGAGTACAGTGAGTAGAGCACAGTGTGTAGAGTACAGTGAGTAGAGCACAATGTGTAGAGTACAGTGATTAGAGCACAGTGTGTAGAGTACAGTGATTAGAGCACAGTGTGTAGAGTACAGTGATTAGAGCACAGTGTGTAGAGTACAGTGATTAGAGCACAGTGTGTAGAGTACAGTGATTAGAGCACAGTGTGTAGAGTACAGTGATTAGAGCACAGTGTGTAGAGTACAGTGATTAGAGCACAGTGTGTAGAGTACAGTGATTAGAGCACAGTGTGTAGAGTACAGTGATTAGAGCACAGTGTGTAGAGTACAGTGATTAGAGCACAGTGTGTAGAGCACAGTGATTAGAGCACAGTGTGTAGAGTACAGTGAGTAGAGCACAGTGAGTAGAGTACAGTGAGTAGAGCACAGTGTGTAGAGTACAGTGATTAGAGCACAGTGTGTAGAGCACAGTGATTAGAGCACAGTGTGTAGAGTACAGTGAGTAGAGCACAGTGTGTAGAGTACAGTGATTAGAGCACAGTGTGTAGAGTACAGTGATTAGAGCACAGTGTGTAGAGTACAGTGATTAGAGCACAGTGTGTAGAGTACAGTGATTAGAGCACAGTGTGTAGAGTACAGTGATTAGAGCACAGTGTGTAGAGTACAGTGATTAGAGCACAGTGTGTAGAGTACAGTGCACAGTGTGTAGAGTACAGTGCATAGTGTGTAGAGTACAGTGCATAGTGTGTAGAGTACAGTGAGTAGAGCACAGTGTGTAGAGTACAGTGCACAGTGTGTAGAGTACAGTGCATAGTGTGTAGAGTACAGTGAGTAGAGCACAGTGTGTAGAGTACAGTGAGTAGAGCACAGTGTGTAGAGTACAGTGATTAGAGCACAGTGTTTAGAGTACAGTGAGTAGAGCACAGTGTGTAGAGCACAGTGAGTAGAGCACAGTGTGTAGAGCACAGTGAGTAGAGCACAGTGAGTAGAGCACAGTGAGTAGAGCACAGTGATTAGAGCACAGTGTGTAGAGTACAGTGATTAGAGCACAGTGTGTAGAGTACAGTGATTAGAGCACAGTGTGTAGAGTACAGTGAGTAGAGCACAGTGAGTAGAGCACAGTGATTAGAGCACAGTGTGTAGAGTACAGTGAGTAGAGCACAGTGTGTAGAGTACAGTGAGTAGAGCACAGTGTGTAGAGTACAGTGATTAGAGCACAGTGTGTAGAGTACAGTGATTAGAGCACAGTGTGTAGAGTACAGTGTGTAGAGTACAGTGATTAGAGCACAGTGTGTAGAGTACAGTGATTAGAGCACAGTGTGTAGAGTACAGTGATTAGAGCACAGTGTGTAGAGCACAGTGTGTAGAGTACAGTGTGTAGAGCACAGTGTGTAGAGTACAGTGATTAGAGCACAGTGTGTAGAGTACAGTGATTAGAGCACAATGTGTAGAGTACAGTGAGTAGAGCACAGTGTGTAGAGTACAGTGATTAGAGCACAGTGTGTAGAGTACAGTGATTAGAGCACAGTGTGTAGAGTACAGTGAGTAGAGCACAGTGTGTAGAGTACAGTGATTAGAGCACAATGTGTAGAGTACAGTGATTAGAGCACAGTGTGTAGAGTACAGTGATTAGAGCACAGTGTGTAGAGTACAGTGATTAGAGCACAGTGTGTAGAGTACAGTGATTAGAGCACAGTGTGTAGAGTACAGTGATTAGAGCACAGTGTGTAGAGTACAGTGATTAGAGCACAGTGTGTAGAGTACAGTGATTAGAGCACAATGTGTAGAGTACAGTGATTAGAGCACAGTGTGTAGAGCACAGTGTGTAGAGTACAGTGATTAGAGCACAGTGTGTAGAGTACAGTGATTAGAGCACAGTGTGTAGAGTACAGTGATTAGAGCACAGTGTGTAGAGTACAGTGATTAGAGCACAGTGTGTAGAGTACAGTGATTAGAGCACAGTGTGTAGAGTACAGTGATTAGAGCACAGTGTGTAGAGTACAGTGATTAGAGCACAGTGTGTAGAGTACAGTGATTAGAGCACAGTGTGTAGAGTACAGTGATTAGAGCACAGTGTGTAGCGTACAGTGATTAGAGCACAGTGTGTAGAGTACAGTGATTAGAGCACAGTGTGTAGAGTACAGTGATTAGAGCACAGTGTGTAGAGTACAGTGATTAGAGCACAGTGTGTAGAGCACAGTGTGTAGAGTACAGTGATTAGAGTACAGTGTGTAGAGTACAGTGATTAGAGTACAGTGTGTAGAGTACAGTGATTAGAGCACAGTGTGTAGAGCACAGTGAGTAGAGTACAGTGAGTAGAGCACAGTGTGTAGAGCACAGTGATTAGAGCACAGTGTGTAGAGTACAGTGATTAGAGCACAGTGTGTAGAGTACAGTGATTAGAGTACAGTGTGTAGAGTACAGTGATTAGAGCACAGTGTGTAGAGTACAGTGATTAGAGCACAGTGTGTAGAGTACAGTGATTAGAGCACAGTGTGTAGAGTACAGTGATTAGAGCACAGTGTGTAGAGTACAGTGAGTAGAGCACAGTGTGTAGAGTACAGTGATTAGAGCACAGTGTGTAGAGTACAGTGATTAGAGCACAGTGTGTAGAGTACAGTGATTAGAGCACAGTGTGTAGAGTACAGTGAGTAGAGCACAGTGTGTAGAGTACAGTGATTAGAGCACAGTGTGTAGAGTACAGTGATTAGAGCACAGTGTGTAGAGTACAGTGATTAGAACACAGTGTGTAGAGTACAGTGAGTAGAGTACAGTGAGTAGAGCACAGTGTGTAGAGTACAGTGATTAGAGCACAGTGTGTAGAGTACAGTGAGTAGAGCACAGTGTGTAGAGTACAGTGATTAGAGCACAGTGTGTAGAGTACAGTGAGTAGAGCACAGTGTAGAGAGTACAGTGATTAGAGCACAGTGTGTAGAGTACAGTGATTAGAGCACAGTGTGTAGAGTATAGTGATTAGAGCACAGTGTGTAGAGTACAGTGATTAGAGCACAGTGTGTAGAGTACAGTGATTAGAGCACAGTGTGTAGAGTACAGTGCACAGTGTGTAGAGCACAGTGATTAGAGCACAGTGTGTAGAGTACAGTGATTAGAGCACAGTGTGTAGAGTACAGTGATTAGAGCACAGTGTGTAGAGTACAGTGAGTAGAGCACAGTGTGTAGAGTACAGTGATTAGAGCACAGTGTGTAGAGTACAGTGATTAGAGCACAGTGTGTAGAGTACAGTGATTAGAGCACAGTGTGTAGAGCACAGTGATTAGAGCACAGTGTGTAGAGTACAGTGATTAGAGCACAGTGTGTAGAGTACAGTGATTAGAGCACAGTGTGTAGAGTACAGTGAGTAGAGCACAGTGTGTAGAGTACAGTGATTAGAGCACAGTGTGTAGAGTACAGTGATTAGAGCACAGTGTGTAGAGTACAGTGATTAGAGCACAATGTGTAGAGTACAGTGAGTAGAGCACAATGTGTAGAGTACAGTGAGTAGAGCACAGTGTGTAGAGTACAGTGATTAGAGCACAGTGTGTAGAGTACAGTGATTAGAGCACAGTGTGTAGAGTACAGTGAGTAGAGCACAGTGTGTAGAGTACAGTGATTAGAGCACAGTGTGTAGAGTACAGTGATTAGAGCACAGTGTGTAGAGTACAGTGAGTAGAGCACAGTGTGTAGAGTACAGTGAGTAGAGCACAGTGTGTAGAGTACAGTGATTAGAGCACAGTGTGTAGAGTACAGTGAGTAGAGCACAGTGTGTAGAGTACAGTGTGTAGAGTACAGTGATTAGAGCACAGTGATTAGAGCACAGTGTGTAGAGCACAGTGTGTAGAGTACAGTGAGCAGAGTACAGTGATTAGAGCACAGTGTGTAGAGTACAGTGAGTAGAGCACAGTGTGTAGAGTACAGTGATTAGAGCACAGTGTGTAGAGTACAGTGATTAGAGCACAGTGTGTAGAGTACAGTGATTAGAGCACAGTGTGTAGAGTACAGTGATTAGAGCACAGTGTGTAGAGTACAGTGAGTAGAGCACAGTGTGTAGAGTACAGTGATTAGAGCACAGTGTGTAGAGTACAGTGATTAGAGCACAGTGTGTAGAGTACAGTGAGTAGAGCACAGTGTGTAGAGTACAGTGAGTAGAGCACAGTGTGTAGAGTACAGTGAGTAGAGCACAGTGTGTAGAGTACAGTGATTAGAGCACAGTGTGTAGAGTACAGTGAGTAGAGCACAGTGTGTAGAGTACAGTGAGTAGAGCACAGTGTGTAGAGTACAGTGATTAGAGCACAGTGTGTAGAGTACAGTGAGTAGAGCACAGTGATTAGAGCACAGTGTGTAGAGTACAGTGATTAGAGCACAGTGTGTAGAGTACAGTGATTAGAGCACAGTGTGTAGAGCACAGTGATTAGAGCACAGTGTGTAGAGTACAGTGATTAGAGCACAGTGTGTAGAGTACAGTGATTAGAGCACAGTGTGTAGAGTACAGTGAGTAGAGCACAGTGTGTAGAGTACAGTGATTAGTGCACAGTGTGTAGAGTACAGTGATTAGAGCACAGTGTGTAGAGTACAGTGAGTAGAGCACAGTGAGTAGAGCACAGTGATTAGAGCACAGTGTGTAGAGTACAGTGAGTAGAGCACAGTGTGTAGAGTACAGTGATTAGAGCACAGTGTGTAGAGTACAGTGATTAGAGCACAGTGTGTAGAGTACAGTGAGTAGAGCACAGTGTGTAGAGCACAGTGTGTAGAGTACAGTGATTAGAGCACAGTGTGTAGAGCACAGTGATTAGAGCACAGTGTGTAGAGTACAGTGATTAGAGCACAGTGTGTAGAGTACAGTGATTAGAGCACAGTGTGTAGAGTACAGTGATTAGAGCACAGTGTGTAGAGTACAGTGATTAGAGCACAGTGTGTAGAGTACAGTGATTAGAGCACAGTGAGTAGAGTACAGTGATTAGAGCACAGTGTGTAGAGTAGAGTGAGTAGAGCACAGTGATTAGAGTACAGTGATTAGAGCACAGTGTGTAGAGTACAGTGATTAGAGCACAGTGTGTAGAGTACAGTGATTAGAGCACAGTGTGTAGAGTACAGTGATTAGAGCACAGTGTGTAGAGTACAGTGATTAGAGCACAGTGTGTAGAGTACAGTGATTAGAGCACAGTGTGTAGAGTACAGTGATTAGAGCACAGTGTGTAGAGTACAGTGATTAGAGCACAGTGTGTAGAGTACAGTGAGTAGAGCACAGTGTGTAGAGTACAGTGAGTAGAGCACAGTGTGTAGAGTACAGTGATTAGAGCACAGTGTGTAGAGTACAGTGATTAGAGTACAGTGTGTAGAGTACAGTGATTAGAGCACAGTGTGTAGAGTACAGTGATTAGAGCACAGTGTGTAGAGTACAGTGATTAGAGCACAGTGTGTAGAGTACAGTGATTAGAGCACAGTGTGTAGAGTACAGTGAGTAGAGCACAGTGTGTAGAGTACAGTGAGTAGAGCACAGTGTGTAGAGTACAGTGATTAGAGCACAGTGTGTAGAGTACAGTGATTAGAGTACAGTGATTAGAGTACAGTGATTAGAGCACAGTGTGTAGAGTACAGTGTGTAGAGCACAGTGATTAGAGCACAGTGTGTAGAGTACAGTGAGTAGAGCACAGTGTGTAGAGTACAGTGATTAGAGCACAGTGTGTAGAGTACAGTGATTAGAGCACAGTGTGTAGAGTACAGTGATTAGAGCACAGTGTGTAGAGTACAGTGATTAGAGCACAGTGTGTAGAGTACAGTGATTAGAGCACAGTGTGTAGAGTACAGTGTGTAGAGCACAGTGATTAGAGCACAGTGAGTAGAGCACAGTGTGTAGAGTACAGTGATTAGAGCACAGTGTGTAGAGTACAGTGCATAGTGTGTAGAGCACAGTGTGTAGAGTACAGTGATTAGAGCACAGTGTGTAGAGTACAGTGATTAGAACACAGTGTGTAGAGTACAGTGATTAGAGCACAGTGTGTAGAGTACAGTGTGTAGAGTACAGTGTGTAGAGTACAGTGAGTAGAGCACAGTGTGTAGAGTACAGTGAGTAGAGCACAGTGTGTAGAGTACAGTGATTAGAGCACAGTGTGTAGAGTACAGTGATTAGAGCACAGTGTGTAGAGTACAGTGATTAGAGCACAGTGATTAGAGCACAGTGTGTAGAGTACAGTGAGTAGAGCACAGTGTGTAGAGTACAGTGATTAGAGCACAGTGTATAGAGTACAGTGATTAGAGCACAGTGTGTAGAGTACAGTGTGTAGAGTACAGTGTGTAGAGCACAGTGATTAGAGCACAGTGTGTAGAGTACAGTGAGTAGAGCACAGTGTGTAGAGTACAGTGAGTAGAGCACAGTGTGTAGAATACAGTGAGTAGAGCACAGTGTGTAGAGTACAGTGAGTAGAGCACAGTGTGTAGAGTACAGTGATTAGAGCACAGTGTGTAGAGTACAGTGATTAGAGCACAGTGTGTAGAGTACAGTGATTAGAGCACAGTGTGTAGAGTACAGTGAGTAGAGCACAGTGTGTAGAGTAGAGTGATTAGAGCACAGTGTGTAGAGTACAGTGATTAGAGCACAGTGTGTAGAGTACAGTGATTAGAGCACAGTGTGTAGAGTACAGTGATTAGAGCACAGTGTGTAGAGTACAGTGAGTAGAGCACAGTGTGTAGAGTACAGTGAGTAGAGCACAGTGTGTAGAGTACAGTGATTAGAGCACAGTGTGTAGAGTACAGTGATTAGAGCACAGTGTGTAGAGTACAGTGATTAGAGCACAGTGTGTAGAGTACAGTGAGTAGAGCACAGTGTGTAGAGTACAGTGAGTAGAGCACAGTGTGTAGAGTACAGTGAGTAGAGCACAGTGTGTAGAGTACAGTGATTAGAGCACAGTGTGTAGAGTACAGTGATTAGAGCACAGTGTGTAGAGTACAGTGATTAGAGCACAGTGTGTAGAGTACAGTGATTAGAGCACAGTGTGTAGAGTACAGTGATTAGAGCACAGTGTGTAGAGTACAGTGAGTAGAGCACAGTGTGTAGAGCACAGTGAGTAGAGCACAGTGTGTAGAGCACAGTGTGTAGAGTACAGTGATTAGAGCACAGTGTGTAGAGTACAGTGAGTAGAGCAAAGTGTGTAGAGCACAGTGATTAGAGCACAGTGTGTAGAGTACAGTGAGTAGAGCACAGTGTGTAGAGTACAGTGAGTAGAGCACAGTGTGTAGAGTACAGTGAGTAGAGCACAGTGTGTAGAGTACAGTGAGTAGAGCACAGTGTGTAGAGTACAGTGATTAGAGCACAGTGTGTAGAGTACAGTGAGTAGAGCACAGTGTGTAGAGTACAGTGAGTAGAGCACAGTGTGTAGAGTACAGTGATTAGAGCACAGTGTGTAGAGTACAGTGATTAGAGCACAGTGTGTAGAGTACAGTGATTAGAGCACAGTGTGTAGAGTACAGTGATTAGAGCACAGTGTGTAGAGTACAGTGAGTAGAGCACAGTGTGTAGAGTACAGTGATTAGAGCACAGTGTGTAGAGTACAGTGAGTAGAGCACAGTGTGTAGAGTACAGTGAGTAGAGCACAGTGTGTAGAGTACAGTGAGTAGAGCACAGTGTGTAGAGTAGAGTGATTAGAGCACAGTGTGTAGAGTACAGTGATTAGAGCACAGTGTGTAGAGTACAGTGATTAGAGCACAGTGTGTAGAGTACAGTGAGTAGAGCACAGTGTGTAGAGTACAGTGATTAGAGCACAGTGTGTAGAGCACAGTGTGTAGAGTACAGTGATTAGAGCACAGTGTGTAGAGTACAGTGATTAGAGCACAGTGTGTAGAGTACAGTGATTAGAGCACAGTGTGTAGAGTACAGTGATTAGAGCACAGTGTGTAGAGTACAGTGATTAGAGCACAGTGTGTAGAGTACAGTGATTAGAGCACAGTGTGTAGAGTACAGTGATTAGAGCACAGTGTGTAGAGTACAGTGATTAGAGCACAGTGTGTAGAGTACAGTGATTAGAGCACAGTGTGTAGCGTACAGTGATTAGAGCACAGTGTGTAGAGTACAGTGATTAGAGCACAGTGTGTAGAGTACAGTGATTAGAGCACAGTGTGTAGAGTACAGTGATTAGAGCACAGTGTGTAGAGCACAGTGTGTAGAGTACAGTGATTAGAGTACAGTGTGTAGAGTACAGTGATTAGAGTACAGTGTGTAGAGTACAGTGATTAGAGCACAGTGTGTAGAGCACAGTGAGTAGAGTACAGTGAGTAGAGCACAGTGTGTAGAGCACAGTGATTAGAGCACAGTGTGTAGAGTACAGTGATTAGAGCACAGTGTGTAGAGTACAGTGATTAGAGTACAGTGTGTAGAGTACAGTGATTAGAGCACAGTGTGTAGAGTACAGTGATTAGAGCACAGTGTGTAGAGTACAGTGATTAGAGCACAGTGTGTAGAGTACAGTGATTAGAGCACAGTGTGTAGAGTACAGTGAGTAGAGCACAGTGTGTAGAGTACAGTGATTAGAGCACAGTGTGTAGAGTACAGTGATTAGAGCACAGTGTGTAGAGTACAGTGATTAGAGCACAGTGTGTAGAGTACAGTGAGTAGAGCACAGTGTGTAGAGTACAGTGATTAGAGCACAGTGTGTAGAGTACAGTGATTAGAGCACAGTGTGTAGAGTACAGTGATTAGAACACAGTGTGTAGAGTACAGTGAGTAGAGTACAGTGAGTAGAGCACAGTGTGTAGAGTACAGTGATTAGAGCACAGTGTGTAGAGTACAGTGAGTAGAGCACAGTGTGTAGAGTACAGTGATTAGAGCACAGTGTGTAGAGTACAGTGAGTAGAGCACAGTGTAGAGAGTACAGTGATTAGAGCACAGTGTGTAGAGTACAGTGATTAGAGCACAGTGTGTAGAGTATAGTGATTAGAGCACAGTGTGTAGAGTACAGTGATTAGAGCACAGTGTGTAGAGTACAGTGATTAGAGCACAGTGTGTAGAGTACAGTGCACAGTGTGTAGAGCACAGTGATTAGAGCACAGTGTGTAGAGTACAGTGATTAGAGCACAGTGTGTAGAGTACAGTGATTAGAGCACAGTGTGTAGAGTACAGTGAGTAGAGCACAGTGTGTAGAGTACAGTGATTAGAGCACAGTGTGTAGAGTACAGTGATTAGAGCACAGTGTGTAGAGTACAGTGATTAGAGCACAGTGTGTAGAGCACAGTGATTAGAGCACAGTGTGTAGAGTACAGTGATTAGAGCACAGTGTGTAGAGTACAGTGATTAGAGCACAGTGTGTAGAGTACAGTGAGTAGAGCACAGTGTGTAGAGTACAGTGATTAGAGCACAGTGTGTAGAGTACAGTGATTAGAGCACAGTGTGTAGAGTACAGTGATTAGAGCACAATGTGTAGAGTACAGTGAGTAGAGCACAATGTGTAGAGTACAGTGAGTAGAGCACAGTGTGTAGAGTACAGTGATTAGAGCACAGTGTGTAGAGTACAGTGATTAGAGCACAGTGTGTAGAGTACAGTGAGTAGAGCACAGTGTGTAGAGTACAGTGATTAGAGCACAGTGTGTAGAGTACAGTGATTAGAGCACAGTGTGTAGAGTACAGTGAGTAGAGCACAGTGTGTAGAGTACAGTGAGTAGAGCACAGTGTGTAGAGTACAGTGATTAGAGCACAGTGTGTAGAGTACAGTGAGTAGAGCACAGTGTGTAGAGTACAGTGTGTAGAGTACAGTGATTAGAGCACAGTGATTAGAGCACAGTGTGTAGAGCACAGTGTGTAGAGTACAGTGAGCAGAGTACAGTGATTAGAGCACAGTGTGTAGAGTACAGTGAGTAGAGCACAGTGTGTAGAGTACAGTGATTAGAGCACAGTGTGTAGAGTACAGTGATTAGAGCACAGTGTGTAGAGTACAGTGATTAGAGCACAGTGTGTAGAGTACAGTGATTAGAGCACAGTGTGTAGAGTACAGTGAGTAGAGCACAGTGTGTAGAGTACAGTGATTAGAGCACAGTGTGTAGAGTACAGTGATTAGAGCACAGTGTGTAGAGTACAGTGAGTAGAGCACAGTGTGTAGAGTACAGTGAGTAGAGCACAGTGTGTAGAGTACAGTGAGTAGAGCACAGTGTGTAGAGTACAGTGATTAGAGCACAGTGTGTAGAGTACAGTGAGTAGAGCACAGTGTGTAGAGTACAGTGAGTAGAGCACAGTGTGTAGAGTACAGTGATTAGAGCACAGTGTGTAGAGTACAGTGAGTAGAGCACAGTGTGTAGAGCACAGTGTGTAGAGTACAGTGATTAGAGCACAGTGTGTAGAGTACAGTGATTAGAGCACAGTGTGTAGAGCACAGTGATTAGAGCACAGTGTGTAGAGTACAGTGATTAGAGCACAGTGTGTAGAGTACAGTGATTAGAGCACAGTGTGTAGAGTACAGTGAGTAGAGCACAGTGTGTAGAGTACAGTGATTAGTGCACAGTGTGTAGAGTACAGTGATTAGAGCACAGTGTGTAGAGTACAGTGAGTAGAGCACAGTGAGTAGAGCACAGTGATTAGAGCACAGTGTGTAGAGTACAGTGAGTAGAGCACAGTGTGTAGAGTACAGTGATTAGAGCACAGTGTGTAGAGTACAGTGATTAGAGCACAGTGTGTAGAGTACAGTGAGTAGAGCACAGTGTGTAGAGCACAGTGTGTAGAGTACAGTGATTAGAGCACAGTGTGTAGAGCACAGTGATTAGAGCACAGTGTGTAGAGTACAGTGATTAGAGCACAGTGTGTAGAGTACAGTGATTAGAGCACAGTGTGTAGAGTACAGTGATTAGAGCACAGTGTGTAGAGTACAGTGATTAGAGCACAGTGTGTAGAGTACAGTGATTAGAGCACAGTGAGTAGAGTACAGTGATTAGAGCACAGTGTGTAGAGTAGAGTGAGTAGAGCACAGTGATTAGAGTACAGTGATTAGAGCACAGTGTGTAGAGTACAGTGATTAGAGCACAGTGTGTAGAGTACAGTGATTAGAGCACAGTGTGTAGAGTACAGTGATTAGAGCACAGTGTGTAGAGTACAGTGATTAGAGCACAGTGTGTAGAGTACAGTGATTAGAGCACAGTGTGTAGAGTACAGTGATTAGAGCACAGTGTGTAGAGTACAGTGATTAGAGCACAGTGTGTAGAGTACAGTGAGTAGAGCACAGTGTGTAGAGTACAGTGAGTAGAGCACAGTGTGTAGAGTACAGTGATTAGAGCACAGTGTGTAGAGTACAGTGATTAGAGTACAGTGTGTAGAGTACAGTGATTAGAGCACAGTGTGTAGAGTACAGTGATTAGAGCACAGTGTGTAGAGTACAGTGATTAGAGCACAGTGTGTAGAGTACAGTGATTAGAGCACAGTGTGTAGAGTACAGTGAGTAGAGCACAGTGTGTAGAGTACAGTGAGTAGAGCACAGTGTGTAGAGTACAGTGATTAGAGCACAGTGTGTAGAGTACAGTGATTAGAGTACAGTGATTAGAGTACAGTGATTAGAGCACAGTGTGTAGAGTACAGTGTGTAGAGCACAGTGATTAGAGCACAGTGTGTAGAGTACAGTGAGTAGAGCACAGTGTGTAGAGTACAGTGATTAGAGCACAGTGTGTAGAGTACAGTGATTAGAGCACAGTGTGTAGAGTACAGTGATTAGAGCACAGTGTGTAGAGTACAGTGATTAGAGCACAATGTGTAGAGTACAGTGATTAGAGTACAGTGAGTAGAGCACAGTGTGTAGAGCACAGTGTGTAGAGTACAGTGATTAGAGCACAGTGTGTAGAGTACAGTGTGTAGAGCACAGTGATTAGAGCACAGTGAGTAGAGCACAGTGTGTAGAGTACAGTGATTAGAGCACAGTGTGTAGAGTACAGTGCATAGTGTGTAGAGCACAGTGTGTAGAGTACAGTGATTAGAGCACAGTGTGTAGAGTACAGTGATTAGAACACAGTGTGTAGAGTACAGTGATTAGAGCACAGTGTGTAGAGTACAGTGTGTAGAGTACAGTGTGTAGAGTACAGTGAGTAGAGCACAGTGTGTAGAGTACAGTGAGTAGAGCACAGTGTGTAGAGTACAGTGATTAGAGCACAGTGTGTAGAGTACAGTGATTAGAGCACAGTGTGTAGAGTACAGTGATTAGAGCACAGTGATTAGAGCACAGTGTGTAGAGTACAGTGAGTAGAGCACAGTGTGTAGAGTACAGTGATTAGAGCACAGTGTATAGAGTACAGTGATTAGAGCACAGTGTGTAGAGTACAGTGTGTAGAGTACAGTGTGTAGAGCACAGTGATTAGAGCACAGTGTGTAGAGTACAGTGAGTAGAGCACAGTGTGTAGAGTACAGTGAGTAGAGCACAGTGTGTAGAATACAGTGAGTAGAGCACAGTGTGTAGAGTACAGTGAGTAGAGCACAGTGTGTAGAGTACAGTGATTAGAGCACAGTGTGTAGAGTACAGTGATTAGAGCACAGTGTGTAGAGTACAGTGATTAGAGCACAGTGTGTAGAGTACAGTGAGTAGAGCACAGTGTGTAGAGTAGAGTGATTAGAGCACAGTGTGTAGAGTACAGTGATTAGAGCACAGTGTGTAGAGTACAGTGATTAGAGCACAGTGTGTAGAGTACAGTGATTAGAGCACAGTGTGTAGAGTACAGTGAGTAGAGCACAGTGTGTAGAGTACAGTGAGTAGAGCACAGTGTGTAGAGTACAGTGATTAGAGCACAGTGTGTAGAGTACAGTGATTAGAGCACAGTGTGTAGAGTACAGTGATTAGAGCACAGTGTGTAGAGTACAGTGAGTAGAGCACAGTGTGTAGAGTACAGTGAGTAGAGCACAGTGTGTAGAGTACAGTGAGTAGAGCACAGTGTGTAGAGTACAGTGATTAGAGCACAGTGTGTAGAGTACAGTGATTAGAGCACAGTGTGTAGAGTACAGTGATTAGAGCACAGTGTGTAGAGTACAGTGATTAGAGCACAGTGTGTAGAGTACAGTGATTAGAGCACAGTGTGTAGAGTACAGTGAGTAGAGCACAGTGTGTAGAGCACAGTGAGTAGAGCACAGTGTGTAGAGCACAGTGTGTAGAGTACAGTGATTAGAGCACAGTGTGTAGAGTACAGTGAGTAGAGCAAAGTGTGTAGAGCACAGTGATTAGAGCACAGTGTGTAGAGTACAGTGAGTAGAGCACAGTGTGTAGAGTACAGTGAGTAGAGCACAGTGTGTAGAGTACAGTGAGTAGAGCACAGTGTGTAGAGTACAGTGATTAGAGCACAGTGTGTAGAGTACAGTGAGTAGAGCACAGTGTGTAGAGTACAGTGAGTAGAGCACAGTGTGTAGAGTACAGTGATTAGAGCACAGTGTGTAGAGTACAGTGATTAGAGCACAGTGTGTAGAGTACAGTGATTAGAGCACAGTGTGTAGAGTACAGTGATTAGAGCACAGTGTGTAGAGTACAGTGAGTAGAGCACAGTGTGTAGAGTACAGTGATTAGAGCACAGTGTGTAGAGTACAGTGAGTAGAGCACAGTGTGTAGAGTACAGTGAGTAGAGCACAGTGTGTAGAGTACAGTGAGTAGAGCACAGTGTGTAGAGTAGAGTGATTAGAGCACAGTGTGTAGAGTACAGTGATTAGAGCACAGTGTGTAGAGTACAGTGATTAGAGCACAGTGTGTAGAGTACAGTGAGTAGAGCACAGTGTGTAGAGTACAGTGAGTAGAGCACAGTGTGTAGAGTAGAGTGATTAGAGCACAGTGTGTAGAGTACAGTGAGTAGAGCACAGTGTGTAGAGTACAGTGAGTAGAGCACAGTGTGTAGAGTACAGTGATTAGAGCACAGTGTGTAGAGTAGAGTGATTAGAGCACAGTGTGTAGAGTACAGTGATTAGAGCACAGTGTGTAGAGTACAGTGAGTAGAGCACAGTGTGTAGAGTACAGTGATTAGAGCACAGTGTGTAGAGTACAGTGATTAGAGCACAGTGTGTAGAGTACAGTGAGTAGAGCACAGTGTGTAGAGTACAGTGATTAGAGCACAGTGTGTAGAGTACAGTGAGTAGAGCACAGTGTGTAGAGTACAGTGATTAGAGCACAGTGTGTAGAGTACAGTGATTAGAGCACAGTGTGTAGAGTACAGTGATTAGAGCACAGTGTGTAGAGTACAGTGATTAGAGCACAATGTGTAGAGTACAGTGATTAGAGCACAGTGTGTAGAGTACAGTGATTAGAGCACAGTGTGTAGAGTACAGTGAGTAGAGCACAGTGTGTAGAGTAGAGTGATTAGAGCACAGTGTGTAGAGTACAGTGATTAGAGCACAGTGTGTAGAGTACAGTGATTAGAGCACAGTGTGTAGAGTACAGTGATTAGAGCACAGTGTGTAGAGTATAGTGATTTGAGCACAGTGTGTAGAGTACAGTGATTAGAGCACAGTGTGTAGAGTACAGTGATTAGAGCACAGTGTGTAGAGTACAGTGATTAGAGCACAGTGTGTAGAGTACAGTGATTAGAGCACAGTGTGTAGAGTACAGTGATTAGAGCACAGTGTGTAGAGTACAGTGAGTAGAGCACAGTGTGTAGAGTACAGTGAGTAGAGCACAGTGTGTAGAGTAGAGTGATTAGAGCACAGTGTGTAGAGTACAGTGATTAGTGCACAGTGTGTAGAGTACAGTGATTAGAGCACAGTGTGTAGAGTACAGTGAGTAGAGCACAGTGTGTAGAGTACAGTGATTAGAGCACAGTGTGTAGAGTACAGTGAGTAGAGCACAGTGTGTAGAGTACAGTGATTAGAGCACAGTGTGTAGAGTACAGTGAGTAGAGCACAGTGTGTAGAGTACAGTGAGTAGAGCACAGTGTGTAGAGTACAGTGATTAGAGCACAGTGTGTAGAGTACAGTGATTAGAGCACAGTGTGTAGAGTACAGTGATTAGAGCACAGTGTGTAGAGTACAGTGATTAGAGCACAGTGTGTAGAGTACAGTGATTAGAGCACAGTGTGTAGAGCACAGTGATTAGAGCACAGTGTGTAGAGTACAGTGAGTAGAGCACAGTGTGTAGAGTACAGTGAGTAGAGCACAGTGTGTAGAGTAGAGTGATTAGAGCACAGTGTGTAGAGTACAGTGAGTAGAGCACAGTGTGTAGAGTACAGTGATTAGAGCACAGTGTGTAGAGTACAGTGAGTAGAGCACAGTGTGTAGAGTACAGTGAGTAGAGCACAGTGTGTAGAGTACAGTGATTAGAGCACAGTGTGTAGAGTACAGTGAGTAGAGCACAGTGTGTAGAGTACAGTGATTAGAGCACAGTGTGTAGAGTACAGTGATTAGAGCACAGTGTGTAGAGTACAGTGATTAGAGCACAGTGTGTAGAGTATAGTGATTTGAGCACAGTGTGTAGAGTACAGTGATTAGAGCACAGTGTGTAGAGTACAGTGATTAGAGCACAGTGTGTAGAGCACAGTGAGTAGAGCACAGTGTGTAGAGTACAGTGATTAGAGCACAGTGTGTAGAGTACAGTGATTAGAGCACAGTGTGTAGAATACAGTGATTAGAGCACAGTGTGTAGAGTACAGTGAGTAGAGCACAGTGTGTAGAGTACAGTGATTAGAGCACAGTGTGTAGAGTACAGTGATTAGAGCACAGTGTGTAGAGTACAGTGAGTAGAGCACAGTGTGTAGAGTACAGTGATTAGAGCACAGTGTGTAGAGTACAGTGATTAGAGCACAGTGTGTAGAGTACAGTGATTAGAGCACAGTGTGTAGAGTACAGTGATTAGAGCACAGTGTGTAGAGTATAGTGATTAGAGCACAGTGTGTAGAGTACAGTGAGTAGAGCACAGTGTGTAGAGTACAGTGATTAGAGCACAGTGTGTAGAGTACAGTGATTAGAGCACAGTGTGTAGAGTACAGTGAGTAGAGCACAGTGTGTAGAGTACAGTGAGTAGAGCACAGTGTGTAGAGTACAGTGATTAGAGCACAGTGTGTAGAGTACAGTGAGTAGAGCACAGTGTGTAGAGTATAGTGATTAGAGCACAGTGTGTAGAGTACAGTGATTAGAGCACAGTGTGTAGAGTACAGTGAGTAGAGCACAGTGTGTAGAGTACAGTGAGTAGAGCACAGTGTGTAGAGTACAGTGATTAGAGCACAGTGTGTAGAGTACAGTGAGTAGAGCACAGTGTGTAGAGTACAGTGAGTAGAGCACAGTGTGTAGAGTATAGTGATTAGAGCACAGTGTGTAGAGTACAGTGAGTAGAGCACAGTGTGTAGAGTACAGTGAGTAGAGCACAGTGTGTAGAGTACAGTGAGTAGAGCACAGTGTGTAGAGTACAGTGATTAGAGCACAGTGTGTAGAGTACAGTGATTAGAGCACAGTGTGTAGAGTACAGTGATTAGTGCACAGTGTGTAGAGTACAGTGATTAGAGCACAGTGTGTAGAGTACAGTGAGTAGAGCACAGTGTGTAGAGTACAGTGATTAGAGCACAGTGTGTAGAGTACAGTGATTAGAGCACAGTGTGTAGAGTATAGTGATTTGAGCACAGTGTGTAGAGTACAGTGAGTAGAGCACAGTGTGTAGAGCACAGTGTGTAGAGTACAGTGTGTAGAGTACAGTGATTAGAGCACAGTGTGTAGAGTACAGTGAGTAGAGCACAGTGTGTAGAGTACAGTGATTAGAGCACAGTGTGTAGAGTACAGTGATTAGAGCACAGTGTGTAGAGTACAGTGATTAGAGCACAGTGTGTAGAGTATAGTGATTTGAGCACAGTGTGTAGAGTACAGTGAGTAGAGCACAGTGTGTAGAGCACAGTGTGTAGAGTACAGTGTGTAGAGTACAGTGATTAGAGCACAGTGTGTAGAGTACAGTGAGTAGAGCACAGTGTGTAGAGTACAGTGATTAGAGCACAGTGTGTAGAGTACAGTGATTAGAGCACAGTGTGTAGAGTACAGTGATTAGAGCACAGTGTGTAGAGTACAGTGAGTAGAGCACAGTGTGTAGAGTACAGTGATTAGAGCACAGTGTGTAGAGTACAGTGAGTAGAGCACAGTGTGTAGAGTACAGTGAGTAGAGCACAGTGTGTAGAGCACAGTGATTAGAGCACAGTGTGTAGAGTACAGTGAGTAGAGCACAGTGTGTAGAGTACAGTGAGTAGAGCACAGTGTGTAGAGTAGAGTGATTAGAGCACAGTGTGTAGAGTACAGTGAGTAGAGCACAGTGTGTAGAGTACAGTGAGTAGAGCACAGTGTGTAGAGTACAGTGATTAGAGCACAGTGTGTAGAGTACAGTGATTAGAGCACAGTGTGTAGAGTACAGTGATTAGAGCACAGTGTGTAGAGTACAGTGATTAGAGCACAGTGTGTAGAGTACAGTGAGTAGAGCACAGTGTGTAGAGTACAGTGAGTAGAGCACAGTGTGTAGAGTACAGTGAGTAGAGCACAGTGTGTAGAGTACAGTGATTAGAGCACAGTGTGTAGAGTACAGTGATTAGAGCACAGTGTGTAGAGTACAGTGATTAGAGCACAGTGTGTAGAGTACAGTGAGTAGAGCACAGTGTGTAGAGTACAGTGATTAGAGCACAATGTGTAGAGTACAGTGATTAGAGCACAGTGTGTAGAGTACAGTGATTAGAGCACAGTGTGTAGAGTACAGTGATTAGAGCACAGTGTGTAGAGTACAGTGATTAGAGCACAGTGTGTAGAGTACAGTGTGTAGAGCACAGTGTGTAGAGTACAGTGATTAGTGCACAGTGTGTAGAGTACAGTGATTAGAGCACAGTGTGTAGAGTACAGTGATTAGTGCACAGTGTGTAGAGTACAGTGATTAGAGCACAGTGTGTAGAGTACAGTGATTAGTGCACAGTGTGTAGAGTACAGTGATTAGAGCACAGTGTGTAGAGTACAGTGAGTAGAGCACAGTGTGTAGAGTACAGTGATTAGAGCACAGTGTGTAGAGTACAGTGAGTAGAGCACAGTGTGTAGAGTACAGTGATTAGAGCACAGTGTGTAGAGTACAGTGAGTAGAGCACAGTGTGTAGAGTACAGTGAGTAGAGCACAGTGTGTAGAGTACAGTGATTAGAGCACAGTGTGTAGAGTACAGTGATTAGAGCACAGTGTGTAGAGTACAGTGATTAGAGCACAGTGTGTAGAGTACAGTGATTAGAGCACAGTGTGTAGAGTACAGTGATTAGAGCACAGTGTGTAGAGTACAGTGATTAGAGCACAGTGTGTAGAGCACAGTGATTAGAGCACAGTGTGTAGAGTACAGTGAGTAGAGCACAGTGTGTAGAGTACAGTGAGTAGAGCACAGTGTGTAGAGTAGAGTGATTAGAGCACAGTGTGTAGAGTACAGTGAGTAGAGCACAGTGTGTAGAGTACAGTGAGTAGAGCACAGTGTGTAGAGTACAGTGAGTAGAGCACAGTGTGTAGAGTACAGTGATTAGAGCACAGTGTGTAGAGTACAGTGAGTAGAGCACAGTGTGTAGAGTACAGTGATTAGAGCACAGTGTGTAGAGTACAGTGATTAGAGCACAGTGTGTAGAGTACAGTGAGTAGAGCACAGTGTGTAGAGTACAGTGAGTAGAGCACAGTGTGTAGAGTACAGTGATTAGAGCACAGTGTGTAGAGTACAGTGAGTAGAGCACAGTGTGTAGAGTATAGTGATTAGAGCACAGTGTGTAGAGTACAGTGATTAGAGCACAGTGTGTAGAGTACAGTGAGTAGAGCACAGTGTGTAGAGTACAGTGAGTAGAGCACAGTGTGTAGAGTACAGTGAGTAGAGCACAGTGTGTAGAGTACAGTGATTAGAGCACAGTGTGTAGAGTACAGTGATTAGAGCACAGTGTGTAGAGTATAGTGATTTGAGCACAGTGTGTAGAGTACAGTGAGTAGAGCACAGTGTGTAGAGCACAGTGTGTAGAGTACAGTGTGTAGAGTACAGTGATTAGAGCACAGTGTGTAGAGTACAGTGAGTAGAGCACAGTGTGTAGAGTACAGTGATTAGAGCACAGTGTGTAGAGTACAGTGATTAGAGCACAGTGTGTAGAGTACAGTGATTAGAGCACAGTGTGTAGAGTATAGTGATTTGAGCACAGTGTGTAGAGTACAGTGAGTAGAGCACAGTGTGTAGAGCACAGTGTGTAGAGTACAGTGTGTAGAGTACAGTGATTAGAGCACAGTGTGTAGAGTACAGTGAGTAGAGCACAGTGTGTAGAGTACAGTGATTAGAGCACAGTGTGTAGAGTACAGTGATTAGAGCACAGTGTGTAGAGTACAGTGATTAGTGCACAGTGTGTAGAGTACAGTGATTAGAGCACAGTGTGTAGAGTACAGTGAGTAGAGCACAGTGTGTAGAGTACAGTGATTAGAGCACAGTGTGTAGAGTACAGTGATTAGAGCACAGTGTGTAGAGTATAGTGATTTGAGCACAGTGTGTAGAGTACAGTGAGTAGAGCACAGTGTGTAGAGCACAGTGTGTAGAGTACAGTGTGTAGAGTACAGTGATTAGAGCACAGTGTGTAGAGTACAGTGAGTAGAGCACAGTGTGTAGAGTACAGTGATTAGAGCACAGTGTGTAGAGTACAGTGATTAGAGCACAGTGTGTAGAGTACAGTGATTAGAGCACAGTGTGTAGAGTATAGTGATTTGAGCACAGTGTGTAGAGTACAGTGAGTAGAGCACAGTGTGTAGAGTACAGTGATTAGAGCACAGTGTGTAGAGTACAGTGAGTAGAGCACAGTGTGTAGAGTACAGTGAGTAGAGCACAGTGTGTAGAGTACAGTGAGTAGAGCACAGTGTGTAGAGTAGAGTGATTAGAGCACAGTGTGTAGAGTACAGTGATTAGAGCACAGTGTGTAGAGTACAGTGATTAGTGCACAGTGTGTAGAGTACAGTGATTAGAGCACAGTGTGTAGAGTACAGTGAGTAGAGCACAGTGTGTAGAGTACAGTGATTAGAGCACAGTGTGTAGAGTACAGTGATTAGAGCACAGTGTGTAGAGTACAGTGATTTGAGCACAGTGTGTAGAGTACAGTGAGTAGAGCACAGTGTGTAGAGCACAGTGTGTAGAGTACAGTGTGTAGAGTACAGTGATTAGAGCACAGTGTGTAGAGTACAGTGAGTAGAGCACAGTGTGTAGAGTACAGTGATTAGAGCACAGTGTGTAGAGTACAGTGATTAGAGCACAGTGTGTAGAGTACAGTGATTAGAGCACAGTGTGTAGAGTACAGTGAGTAGAGCACAGTGTGTAGAGTACAGTGATTAGAGCACAGTGTGTAGAGTACAGTGATTAGAGCACAGTGTGTAGAGTACAGTGAGTAGAGCACAGTGTGTAGAGTACAGTGATTAGAGCACAGTGTGTAGAGTACAGTGATTAGAGCACAGTGTGTAGAGTACAGTGATTAGAGCACAGTGTGTAGAGTACAGTGATTAGAGCACAGTGTGTAGAGTACAGTGATTAGAGCACAGTGTGTAGAGTACAGTGAGTAGAGCACAGTGTGTAGAGTACAGTGATTAGAGCACAGTGTGTAGAGTACAGTGAGTAGAGCACAGTGTGTAGAGTACAGTGAGTAGAGCACAGTGTGTAGAGTACAGTGAGTAGAGCACAGTGTGTAGAGTACAGTGAGTAGAGCACAGTGTGTAGAGTACAGTGAGTAGAGCACAGTGTGTAGAGTACAGTGATTAGAGCACAGTGTGTAGAGTACAGTGATTAGAGCACAGTGTGTAGAGTACAGTGATTAGAGCACAGTGTGTAGAGTACAGTGATTAGAGCACAGTGTGTAGAGTACAGTGAGTAGAGCACAGTGTGTAGAGTACAGTGAGTAGAGCACAGTGTGTAGAGTACAGTGAGTAGAGCACAGTGTGTAGAGTACAGTGAGTAGAGCACAGTGTGTAGAGTACAGTGAGTAGAGCACAGTGTGTAGAGTACAGTGAGTAGAGCACAGTGTGTAGAGTACAGTGAGTAGAGCACAGTGTGTAGAGTACAGTGATTAGAGCACAGTGTGTAGAGTACAGTGAGTAGAGCACAGTGTGTAGAGTACAGTGATTAGAGCACAGTGTGTAGAGTACAGTGATTAGAGCACAGTGTGTAGAGTACAGTGAGTAGAGCACAGTGTGTAGAGTACAGTGAGTAGAGCACAGTGTGTAGAGTACAGTGAGTAGAGCACAGTGTGTAGAGTACAGTGATTAGAGCACAGTGTGTAGAGTACAGTGATTAGAGCACAGTGTGTAGAGTACAGTGATTAGAGCACAGTGTGTAGAGTACAGTGAGTAGAGCACAGTGTGTAGAGTACAGTGATTAGAGCACAATGTGTAGAGTACAGTGATTAGAGCACAGTGTGTAGAGTACAGTGATTAGAGCACAGTGTGTAGAGTACAGTGATTAGAGCACAGTGTGTAGAGTACAGTGATTAGAGCACAGTGTGTAGAGTACAGTGTGTAGAGCACAGTGTGTAGAGTACAGTGATTAGTGCACAGTGTGTAGAGTACAGTGATTAGAGCACAGTGTGTAGAGTACAGTGATTAGTGCACAGTGTGTAGAGTACAGTGATTAGAGCACAGTGTGTAGAGTACAGTGAGTAGAGCACAGTGTGTAGAGTACAGTGATTAGAGCACAGTGTGTAGAGTACAGTGAGTAGAGCACAGTGTGTAGAGTACAGTGATTAGAGCACAGTGTGTAGAGTACAGTGAGTAGAGCACAGTGTGTAGAGTACAGTGAGTAGAGCACAGTGTGTAGAGTACAGTGATTAGAGCACAGTGTGTAGAGTACAGTGATTAGAGCACAGTGTGTAGAGTACAGTGATTAGAGCACAGTGTGTAGAGTACAGTGATTAGAGCACAGTGTGTAGAGTACAGTGATTAGAGCACAGTGTGTAGAGTACAGTGATTAGAGCACAGTGTGTAGAGCACAGTGATTAGAGCACAGTGTGTAGAGTACAGTGAGTAGAGCACAGTGTGTAGAGTACAGTGAGTAGAGCACAGTGTGTAGAGTAGAGTGATTAGAGCACAGTGTGTAGAGTAGAGTGAGTAGAGCACAGTGTGTAGAGTACAGTGAGTAGAGCACAGTGTGTAGAGTACAGTGATTAGAGCACAGTGTGTAGAGTACAGTGATTAGAGCACAGTGTGTAGAGTACAGTGATTAGAGCACAGTGTGTAGAGTACAGTGATTAGAGCACAGTGTGTAGAGTACAGTGAGTAGAGCACAGTGTGTAGAGTACAGTGAGTAGAGCACAGTGTGTAGAGTACAGTGAGTAGAGCACAGTGTGTAGAGTACAGTGATTAGAGCACAGTGTGTAGAGTACAGTGATTAGAGCACAGTGTGTAGAGTACAGTGATTAGAGCACAGTGTGTAGAGTACAGTGAGTAGAGCACAGTGTGTAGAGTACAGTGATTAGAGCACAATGTGTAGAGTACAGTGATTAGAGCACAGTGTGTAGAGTACAGTGTGTAGTGCACAGTGTGTAGAGTACAGTGATTAGAGCACAGTGTGTAGAGTACAGTGATTAGAGCACAGTGTGTAGAGTACAGTGATTAGAGCACAGTGTGTAGAGTACAGTGTGTAGTGCACAGTGTGTAGAGTACAGTGATTAGAGCACAGTGTGTAGAGTACAGTGATTAGAGCACAGTGTGTAGAGTACAGTGATTAGAGCACAGTGTGTAGAGTACAGTGTGTAGAGCACAGTGTGTAGAGTACAGTGATTAGTGCACAGTGTGTAGAGTACAGTGATTAGAGCACAGTGTGTAGAGTACAGTGATTAGTGCACAGTGTGTAGAGTACAGTGATTAGAGCACAGTGTGTAGAGTACAGTGAGTAGAGCACAGTGTGTAGAGTACAGTGATTAGAGCACAGTGTGTAGAGTACAGTGAGTAGAGCACAGTGTGTAGAGTACAGTGAGTAGAGCACAGTGTGTAGAGTACAGTGAGTAGAGCACAGTGTGTAGAGTACAGTGAGTAGAGCACAGTGTGTAGAGTACAGTGATTAGAGCACAGTGTGTAGAGTACAGTGATTAGAGCACAGTGTGTAGAGTACAGTGATTAGAGCACAGTGTGTAGAGTACAGTGATTAGAGCACAGTGTGTAGAGTACAGTGATTAGAGCACAGTGTGTAGAGCACAGTGATTAGAGCACAGTGTGTAGAGTACAGTGAGTAGAGCACAGTGTGTAGAGTACAGTGAGTAGAGCACAGTGTGTAGAGTAGAGTGATTAGAGCACAGTGTGTAGAGTACAGTGATTAGTGCACAGTGTGTAGAGTACAGTGATTAGAGCACAGTGTGTAGAGTACAGTGAGTAGAGCACAGTGTGTAGAGTACAGTGATTAGAGCACAGTGTGTAGAGTACAGTGAGTAGAGCACAGTGTGTAGAGTACAGTGATTAGAGCACAGTGTGTAGAGTACAGTGAGTAGAGCACAGTGTGTAGAGTACAGTGAGTAGAGCACAGTGTGTAGAGTACAGTGATTAGAGCACAGTGTGTAGAGTACAGTGATTAGAGCACAGTGTGTAGAGTACAGTGATTAGAGCACAGTGTGTAGAGTACAGTGATTAGAGCACAGTGTGTAGAGTACAGTGATTAGAGCACAGTGTGTAGAGTACAGTGATTAGAGCACAGTGTGTAGAGCACAGTGATTAGAGCACAGTGTGTAGAGTACAGTGAGTAGAGCACAGTGTGTAGAGTACAGTGAGTAGAGCACAGTGTGTAGAGTAGAGTGATTAGAGCACAGTGTGTAGAGTACAGTGAGTAGAGCACAGTGTGTAGAGTACAGTGAGTAGAGCACAGTGTGTAGAGTACAGTGAGTAGAGCACAGTGTGTAGAGTACAGTGATTAGAGCACAGTGTGTAGAGTACAGTGAGTAGAGCACAGTGTGTAGAGTACAGTGATTAGAGCACAGTGTGTAGAGTACAGTGATTAGAGCACAGTGTGTAGAGTACAGTGATTAGAGCACAGTGTGTAGAGTATAGTGATTTGAGCACAGTGTGTAGAGTACAGTGATTAGAGCACAGTGTGTAGAGTACAGTGATTAGAGCACAGTGTGTAGAGCACAGTGAGTAGAGCACAGTGTGTAGAGTACAGTGATTAGAGCACAGTGTGTAGAGTACAGTGATTAGAGCACAGTGTGTAGAGTACAGTGATTAGAGCACAGTGTGTAGAGTACAGTGAGTAGAGCACAGTGTGTAGAGTACAGTGATTAGAGCACAGTGTGTAGAGTACAGTGATTAGAGCACAGTGTGTAGAGTACAGTGAGTAGAGCACAGTGTGTAGAGTACAGTGATTAGAGCACAGTGTGTAGAGTACAGTGATTAGAGCACAGTGTGTAGAGTACAGTGATTAGAGCACAGTGTGTAGAGTACAGTGATTAGAGCACAGTGTGTAGAGTATAGTGATTAGAGCACAGTGTGTAGAGTACAGTGAGTAGAGCACAGTGTGTAGAGTACAGTGATTAGAGCACAGTGTGTAGAGTACAGTGATTAGAGCACAGTGTGTAGAGTACAGTGAGTAGAGCACAGTGTGTAGAGTACAGTGAGTAGAGCACAGTGTGTAGAGTACAGTGATTAGAGCACAGTGTGTAGAGTACAGTGAGTAGAGCACAGTGTGTAGAGTATAGTGATTAGAGCACAGTGTGTAGAGTACAGTGATTAGAGCACAGTGTGTAGAGTACAGTGAGTAGAGCACAGTGTGTAGAGTACAGTGAGTAGAGCACAGTGTGTAGAGTACAGTGATTAGAGCACAGTGTGTAGAGTACAGTGAGTAGAGCACAGTGTGTAGAGTACAGTGAGTAGAGCACAGTGTGTAGAGTATAGTGATTAGAGCACAGTGTGTAGAGTACAGTGAGTAGAGCACAGTGTGTAGAGTACAGTGATTAGAGCACAGTGTGTAGAGTACAGTGATTAGAGCACAGTGTGTAGAGTACAGTGATTAGAGCACAGTGATTAGAGCACAGTGTGTAGAGTACAGTGATTAGTGCACAGTGTGTAGAGTACAGTGATTAGAGCACAGTGTGTAGAGTACAGTGAGTAGAGCACAGTGTGTAGAGTACAGTGATTAGAGCACAGTGTGTAGAGTACAGTGATTAGAGCACAGTGTGTAGAGTATAGTGATTTGAGCACAGTGTGTAGAGTACAGTGAGTAGAGCACAGTGTGTAGAGCACAGTGTGTAGAGTACAGTGTGTAGAGTACAGTGATTAGAGCACAGTGTGTAGAGTACAGTGAGTAGAGCACAGTGTGTAGAGTACAGTGATTAGAGCACAGTGTGTAGAGTACAGTGATTAGAGCACAGTGTGTAGAGTACAGTGATTAGTGCACAGTGTGTAGAGTACAGTGATTAGAGCACAGTGTGTAGAGTACAGTGAGTAGAGCACAGTGTGTAGAGTACAGTGATTAGAGCACAGTGTGTAGAGTATAGTGATTTGAGCACAGTGTGTAGAGTACAGTGAGTAGAGCACAGTGTGTAGAGCACAGTGTGTAGAGTACAGTGATTAGAGCACAGTGTGTAGAGTACAGTGATTAGAGCACAGTGTGTAGAGTACAGTGATTAGAGCACAGTGTGTAGAGTATAGTGATTTGAGCACAGTGTGTAGAGTACAGTGAGTAGAGCACAGTGTGTAGAGCACAGTGTGTAGAGTACAGTGTGTAGAGTACAGTGATTAGAGCACAGTGTGTAGAGTACAGTGAGTAGAGCACAGTGTGTAGAGTACAGTGATTAGAGCACAGTGTGTAGAGTACAGTGATTAGAGCACAGTGTGTAGAGTACAGTGATTAGTGCACAGTGTGTAGAGTACAGTGATTAGAGCACAGTGTGTAGAGTACAGTGAGTAGAGCACAGTGTGTAGAGTACAGTGATTAGAGCACAGTGTGTAGAGTACAGTGATTAGAGCACAGTGTGTAGAGTATAGTGATTTGAGCACAGTGTGTAGAGTACAGTGAGTAGAGCACAGTGTGTAGAGCACAGTGTGTAGAGTACAGTGTGTAGAGTACAGTGATTAGAGCACAGTGTGTAGAGTACAGTGAGTAGAGCACAGTGTGTAGAGTACAGTGATTAGAGCACAGTGTGTAGAGTACAGTGATTAGAGCACAGTGTGTAGAGTACAGTGATTAGAGCACAGTGTGTAGAGTATAGTGATTTGAGCACAGTGTGTAGAGTACAGTGAGTAGAGCACAGTGTGTAGAGCACAGTGTGTAGAGTACAGTGTGTAGAGTACAGTGATTAGAGCACAGTGTGTAGAGTACAGTGAGTAGAGCACAGTGTGTAGAGTACAGTGATTAGAGCACAGTGTGTAGAGTACAGTGATTAGAGCACAGTGTGTAGAGTACAGTGATTAGTGCACAGTGTGTAGAGTACAGTGATTAGAGCACAGTGTGTAGAGTACAGTGAGTAGAGCACAGTGTGTAGAGTACAGTGATTAGAGCACAGTGTGTAGAGTACAGTGAGTAGAGCACAGTGTGTAGAGTACAGTGAGTAGAGCACAGTGTGTAGAGTACAGTGAGTAGAGCACAGTGTGTAGAGTACAGTGAGTAGAGCACAGTGTGTAGAGTACAGTGAGTAGAGCACAGTGTGTAGAGTACAGTGAGTAGAGCACAGTGTGTAGAGTACAGTGAGTAGAGCACAGTGTGTAGAGTACAGTGAGTAGAGCACAGTGTGTAGAGCACAGTGTGTAGAGTACAGTGTGTAGAGTACAGTGATTAGAGCACAGTGTGTAGAGTACAGTGAGTAGAGCACAGTGTGTAGAGTACAGTGATTAGAGCACAGTGTGTAGAGTACAGTGATTAGAGCACAGTGTGTAGAGTACAGTGATTAGTGCACAGTGTGTAGAGTACAGTGATTAGAGCACAGTGTGTAGAGTACAGTGAGTAGAGCACAGTGTGTAGAGTACAGTGATTAGAGCACAGTGTGTAGAGTACAGTGAGTAGAGCACAGTGTGTAGAGTACAGTGAGTAGAGCACAGTGTGTAGAGTACAGTGAGTAGAGCACAGTGTGTAGAGTACAGTGAGTAGAGCACAGTGTGTAGAGTACAGTGAGTAGAGCACAGTGTGTAGAGTACAGTGTGTAGAGCACAGTGTGTAGAGTACAGTGAGTAGAGCACAGTGTGTAGAGTACAGTGATTAGAGCACAGTGTGTAGAGTACAGTGATTAGAGCACAGTGTGTAGAGTACAGTGATTAGAGCACAGTGTGTAGAGCACAGTGTGTAGAGTACAGTGAGTAGAGCACAGTGAGTAGAGCACAGTGTGTAGAGTACAGTGAGTAGAGCACAGTGTGTAGAGCACAGTGTGTAGAGTACAGTGTGTAGAGTACAGTGATTAGAGCACAGTGTGTAGAGTACAGTGATTTGAGCACAGTGTGTAGAGTACAGTGATTAGAGCACAGTGTGTAGAGTACAGTGATTAGAGCACAGTGTGTAGAGTACAGTGATTAGAGCACAGTGTGTAGAGTACAGTGAGTAGAGCACAGTGTGTAGAGTACAGTGAGTAGAGCACAGTGTGTAGAGTACAGTGAGTAGAGCACAGTGTGTAGAGTACAGTGATTAGAGCACAGTGTGTAGAGTACAGTGATTAGAGCACAGTGTGTAGAGTACAGTGATTAGAGCACAGTGTGTAGAGTACAGTGAGTAGAGCACAGTGTGTAGAGTACAGTGATTAGAGCACAATGTGTAGAGTACAGTGATTAGAGCACAGTGTGTAGAGTACAGTGATTAGAGCACAGTGTGTAGAGTACAGTGATTAGAGCACAGTGTGTAGAGTACAGTGATTAGAGCACAGTGTGTAGAGTACAGTGTGTAGAGCACAGTGTGTAGAGTACAGTGATTAGTGCACAGTGTGTAGAGTACAGTGTGTAGAGTACAGTGTGTAGAGTACAGTGATTAGAGCACAGTGTGTAGAGTACAGTGATTAGAGCACAGTGTGTAGAGTACAGTGATTAGTGCACAGTGTGTAGAGTACAGTGATTAGAGCACAGTGTGTAGAGTACAGTGAGTAGAGCACAGTGTGTAGAGTACAGTGATTAGAGCACAGTGTGTAGAGTACAGTGATTAGAGCACAGTGTGTAGAGTACAGTGTGTAGAGCACAGTGTGTAGAGTACAGTGATTAGAGCACAGTGTGTAGAGTACAGTGTGTAGAGTACAGTGTGTAGAGTACAGTGATTAGAGCACAGTGTGTAGAGTACAGTGATTAGAGCACAGTGTGTAGAGTACAGTGATTAGAGCACAGTGTGTAGAGTACAGTGATTAGTGCACAGTGTGTAGAGTACAGTGATTAGAGCACAGTGTGTAGAGTACAGTGAGTAGAGCACAGTGTGTAGAGTACAGTGATTAGAGCACAGTGTGTAGAGTACAGTGAGTAGAGCACAGTGTGTAGAGTACAGTGAGTAGAGCACAGTGTGTAGAGTACAGTGAGTAGAGCACAGTGTGTAGAGTACAGTGAGTAGAGCACAGTGTGTAGAGTACAGTGATTAGTGCACAGTGTGTAGAGTACAGTGATTAGAGCACAATGTGTAGAGTACAGTGATTAGAGCACAGTGTGTAGAGTACAATGATTAGAGCACAGTGTGTAGAGTACAGTGATTAGAGCACAGTGTGTAGAGTACAGTGATTAGAGCACAGTGTGTAGAGTACAGTGTGTAGAGCACAGTGTGTAGAGTACAGTGATTAGAGCACAGTGTGTAGAGTACAGTGTGTAGAGTACAGTGTGTAGAGTACAGTGATTAGAGCACAGTGTGTAGAGTACAGTGATTAGAGCACAGTGTGTAGAGTACAGTGATTAGAGCACAGTGTGTAGAGTACAGTGATTAGTGAACAGTGTGTAGAGTACAGTGATTAGAGCACAGTGTGTAGAGTACAGTGAGTAGAGCACAGTGTGTAGAGTACAGTGATTAGAGCACAGTGTGTAGAGTACAGTGAGTAGAGCACAGTGTGTAGAGTACAGTGAGTAGAGCACAGTGTGTAGAGTACAGTGAGTAGAGCACAGTGTGTAGAGTACAGTGAGTAGAGCACAGTATGTAGAGTACAGTGATTAGAGCACAGTGTGTAGAGTACAGTGATTAGAGCACAGTGTGTAGAGTACAGTGATTAGAGCACAGTGTGTAGAGTATAGTGATTTGAGCACAGTGTGTAGAGTACAGTGATTAGAGCACAGTGTGTAGAGTACAGTGATTAGAGCACAGTGTGTAGAGCACAGTGTGTAGAGTACAGTGATTAGAGCACAGTGTGTAGAGTACAGTGATTAGAGCACAGTGTGTAGAGTACAGTGAGTAGAGCACAGTGTGTAGAGTACAGTGATTAGAGCACAGTGTGTAGAGTACAGTGAGTAGAGCACAGTGTGTAGAGTACAGTGATTAGAGCACAGTGTGTAGAGTACAGTGAGTAGAGCACAGTGTGTAGAGTACAGTGAGTAGAGCACAGTGTGTAGAGTACAGTGATTAGAGCACAGTGTGTAGAGTACAGTGATTAGAGCACAGTGTGTAGAGTACAGTGATTAGAGCACAGTGTGTAGAGTACAGTGATTAGAGCACAGTGTGTAGAGTACAGTGATTAGAGCACAGTGTGTAGAGTACAGTGATTAGAGCACAGTGTGTAGAGCACAGTGATTAGAGCACAGTGTGTAGAGTACAGTGAGTAGAGCACAGTGTGTAGAGTACAGTGAGTAGAGCACAGTGTGTAGAGTAGAGTGATTAGAGCACAGTGTGTAGAGTACAGTGAGTAGAGCACAGTGTGTAGAGTACAGTGAGTAGAGCACAGTGTGTAGAGTACAGTGAGTAGAGCACAGTGTGTAGAGTACAGTGATTAGAGCACAGTGTGTAGAGTACAGTGAGTAGAGCACAGTGTGTAGAGTACAGTGATTAGAGCACAGTGTGTAGAGTACAGTGATTAGAGCACAGTGTGTAGAGTACAGTGATTAGAGCACAGTGTGTAGAGTATAGTGATTTGAGCACAGTGTGTAGAGTACAGTGATTAGAGCACAGTGTGTAGAGTACAGTGATTAGAGCACAATGTGTAGAGTACAGTGATTAGAGCACAGTGTGTAGAGTACAGTGATTAGAGCACAGTGTGTAGAGTACAGTGATTAGAGCACAGTGTGTAGAGTACAGTGATTAGAGCACAGTGTGTAGAGTACAGTGTGTAGAGCACAGTGTGTAGAGTACAGTGATTAGTGCACAGTGTGTAGAGTACAGTGATTAGAGCACAGTGTGTAGAGTACAGTGATTAGTGCACAGTGTGTAGAGTACAGTGATTAGAGCACAGTGTGTAGAGTACAGTGATTAGAGCACAGTGTGTAGAGTACAGTGATTAGAGCACAGTGTGTAGAGTACAGTGATTAGAGCACAGTGTGTAGAGTACAGTGATTAGAGCACAGTGTGTAGAGTATAGTGATTTGAGCACAGTGTGTAGAGCACAGTGAGTAGAGCACAGTGTGTAGAGTACAGTGATTAGAGCACAGTGTGTAGAGTACAGTGATTAGAGCACAGTGTGTAGAGTACAGTGATTAGAGCACAGTGTGTAGAGTACAGTGAGTAGAGCACAGTGTGTAGAGTACAGTGATTAGAGCACAGTGTGTAGAGTACAGTGAGTAGAGCACAGTGTGTAGAGTACAGTGATTAGAGCACAGTGTGTAGAGTACAGTGAGTAGAGCACAGTGTGTAGAGTACAGTGAGTAGAGCACAGTGTGTAGAGTACAGTGATTAGAGCACAGTGTGTAGAGTACAGTGATTAGAGCACAGTGTGTAGAGTACAGTGATTAGAGCACAGTGTGTAGAGTACAGTGATTAGAGCACAGTGTGTAGAGTACAGTGATTAGAGCACAGTGTGTAGAGTACAGTGATTAGAGCACAGTGTGTAGAGCACAGTGATTAGAGCACAGTGTGTAGAGTACAGTGAGTAGAGCACAGTGTGTAGAGTACAGTGAGTAGAGCACAGTGTGTAGAGTAGAGTGATTAGAGCACAGTGTGTAGAGTACAGTGAGTAGAGCACAGTGTGTAGAGTACAGTGAGTAGAGCACAGTGTGTAGAGTACAGTGAGTAGAGCACAGTGTGTAGAGTACAGTGATTAGAGCACAGTGAGTAGAGTACAGTGAGTAGAGCACAGTGTGTAGAGTACAGTGAGTAGAGCACAGTGTGTAGAGTAGAGTGATTAGAGCACAGTGTGTAGAGTACAGTGAGTAGAGCACAGTGTGTAGAGTACAGTGAGTAGAGCACAGTGTGTAGAGTACAGTGATTAGAGCACAGTGTGTAGAGTACAGTGAGTAGAGCACAGTGTGTAGAGTACAGTGAGTAGAGCACAGTGTGTAGAGTAGAGTGATTAGAGCACAGTGTGTAGAGTACAGTGAGTAGAGCACAGTGTGTAGAGTACAGTGAGTAGAGCACAGTGTGTAGAGTACAGTGATTAGAGCACAGTGTGTAGAGTACAGTGATTAGAGCACAGTGTGTAGAGTACAGTGATTAGAGCACAGTGTGTAGAGTACAGTGATTAGAGCACAGTGTGTAGAGTACAGTGATTAGAGCACAGTGTGTAGAGTACAGTGATTAGAGCACAGTGTGTAGAGTATAGTGATTTGAGCACAGTGTGTAGAGTACAGTGATTAGAGCACAGTGTGTAGAGTACAGTGATTAGAGCACAGTGTGTAGAGCACAGTGAGTAGAGCACAGTGTGTAGAGTACAGTGATTAGAGCACAGTGTGTAGAGTACAGTGATTAGAGCACAGTGTGTAGAGTACAGTGATTAGAGCACAGTGTGTAGAGTACAGTGAGTAGAGCACAGTGTGTAGAGTACAGTGAGTAGAGCACAGTGTGTATAGTACAGTGATTAGAGCACAGTGTGTAGAGTACAGTGAGTAGAGCACAGTGTGTAGAGTACAGTGAGTAGAGCACAGTGTGTAGAGTATAGTGATTAGAGCACAGTGTGTAGAGTACAGTGAGTAGAGCACAGTGTGTAGAGTACAGTGATTAGAGCACAGTGTGTAGAGTACAGTGATTAGAGCACAGTGTGTAGAGTACAGTGATTAGAGCACAGTGATTAGAGCACAGTGTGTAGAGTACAGTGATTAGTGCACAGTGTGTAGAGTACAGTGATTAGAGCACAGTGTGTAGAGTACAGTGAGTAGAGCACAGTGTGTAGAGTACAGTGATTAGAGCACAGTGTGTAGAGTACAGTGATTAGAGCACAGTGTGTAGAGTATAGTGATTTGAGCACAGTGTGTAGAGTACAGTGAGTAGAGCACAGTGTGTAGAGCACAGTGTGTAGAGCACAGTGTGTAGAGTACAGTGATTAGAGCACAGTGTGTAGAGTACAGTGATTAGAGCACAGTGTGTAGAGTACAGTGATTAGAGCACAGTGTGTAGAGTACAGTGATTAGAGCACAGTGTGTAGAGTACAGTGAGTAGAGCACAGTGTGTAGAGTACAGTGATTAGAGCACAGTGTGTAGAGTACAGTGATTAGAGCACAGTGTGTAGAGTACAGTGATTAGTGCACAGTGTGTAGAGTACAGTGATTAGAGCACAGTGTGTAGAGTACAGTGAGTAGAGCACAGTGTGTAGAGTACAGTGATTAGAGCACAGTGTGTAGAGTACAGTGATTAGAGCACAGTGTGTAGAGTATAGTGATTTGAGCACAGTGTGTAGAGTACAGTGAGTAGAGCACAGTGTGTAGAGCACAGTGTGTAGAGTACAGTGTGTAGAGTACAGTGATTAGAGCACAGTGTGTAGAGTACAGTGAGTAGAGCACAGTGTGTAGAGTACAGTGATTAGAGCACAGTGTGTAGAGTACAGTGATTAGAGCACAGTGTGTAGAGTACAGTGATTAGAGCACAGTGTGTAGAGTACAGTGAGTAGAGCACAGTGTGTAGAGTACAGTGATTAGAGCACAGTGTGTAGAGTACAGTGATTAGAGCACAGTGTGTAGAGTACAGTGAGTAGAGCACAGTGTGTAGAGTACAGTGAGTAGAGCACAGTGTGTAGAGTACAGTGAGTAGAGCACAGTGTGTAGAGTACAGTGATTAGAGCACAGTGTGTAGAGTACAGTGATTAGAGCACAGTGTGTAGAGTACAGTGATTAGAGCACAGTGTGTAGAGTACAGTGAGTAGAGCACAGTGTGTAGAGTACAGTGATTAGAGCACAATGTGTAGAGTACAGTGATTAGAGCACAGTGTGTAGAGTACAGTGATTAGAGCACAGTGTGTAGAGTACAGTGATTAGAGCACAGTGTGTAGAGTACAGTGATTAGAGCACAGTGTGTAGAGTACAGTGTGTAGAGCACAGTGTGTAGAGTACAGTGAGTAGAGCACAGTGTGTAGAGTAGAGTGATTAGAGCACAGTGTGTAGAGTACAGTGATTAGTGCACAGTGTGTAGAGTACAGTGATTAGAGCACAGTGTGTAGAGTACAGTGAGTAGAGCACAGTGTGTAGAGTACAGTGATTAGAGCACAGTGTGTAGAGTACAGTGAGTAGAGCACAGTGTGTAGAGTACAGTGATTAGAGCACAGTGTGTAGAGTACAGTGAGTAGAGCACAGTGTGTAGAGTACAGTGAGTAGAGCACAGTGTGTAGAGTACAGTGATTAGAGCACAGTGTGTAGAGTACAGTGATTAGAGCACAGTGTGTAGAGTACAGTGATTAGAGCACAGTGTGTAGAGTACAGTGATTAGAGCACAGTGTGTAGAGTACAGTGATTAGAGCACAGTGTGTAGAGTACAGTGATTAGAGCACAGTGTGTAGAGCACAGTGATTAGAGCACAGTGTGTAGAGTACAGTGAGTAGAGCACAGTGTGTAGAGTACAGTGAGTAGAGCACAGTGTGTAGAGTAGAGTGATTAGAGCACAGTGTGTAGAGTACAGTGAGTAGAGCACAGTGTGTAGAGTACAGTGAGTAGAGCACAGTGTGTAGAGTACAGTGATTAGAGCACAGTGTGTAGAGTACAGTGAGTAGAGCACAGTGTGTAGAGTACAGTGATTAGAGCACAGTGTGTAGAGTACAGTGATTAGAGCACAGTGTGTAGAGTACAGTGAGTAGAGCACAGTGTGTAGAGTACAGTGAGTAGAGCACAGTGTGTAGAGTACAGTGATTAGAGCACAGTGTGTAGAGTACAGTGAGTAGAGCACAGTGTGTAGAGTATAGTGATTAGAGCACAGTGTGTAGAGTACAGTGATTAGAGCACAGTGTGTAGAGTACAGTGAGTAGAGCACAGTGTGTAGAGTACAGTGAGTAGAGCACAGTGTGTAGAGTACAGTGATTAGAGCACAGTGTGTAGAGTACAGTGAGTAGAGCACAGTGTGTAGAGTACAGTGATTAGAGCACAGTGTGTAGAGTACAGTGATTAGAGCACAGTGTGTAGAGTACAGTGATTAGAGCACAGTGTGTAGAGTACAGTGATTAGAGCACAGTGTGTAGAGTACAGTGAGTAGAGCACAGTGTGTAGAGTACAGTGATTAGAGCACAGTGTGTAGAGTACAGTGATTAGAGCACAGTGTGTAGAGTATAGTGATTTGAGCACAGTGTGTAGAGTACAGTGAGTAGAGCACAGTGTGTAGAGCACAGTGTGTAGAGTACAGTGTGTAGAGTACAGTGATTAGAGCACAGTGTGTAGAGTACAGTGAGTAGAGCACAGTGTGTAGAGTACAGTGATTAGAGCACAGTGTGTAGAGTACAGTGATTAGAGCACAGTGTGTAGAGTACAGTGATTAGAGCACAGTGTGTAGAGTATAGTGATTTGAGCACAGTGTGTAGAGTACAGTGAGTAGAGCACAGTGTGTAGAGCACAGTGTGTAGAGTACAGTGTGTAGAGTACAGTGATTAGAGCACAGTGTGTAGAGTACAGTGAGTAGAGCACAGTGTGTAGAGTACAGTGATTAGAGCACAGTGTGTAGAGTACAGTGATTAGAGCACAGTGTGTAGAGTACAGTGATTAGTGCACAGTGTGTAGAGTACAGTGATTAGAGCACAGTGTGTAGAGTACAGTGAGTAGAGCACAGTGTGTAGAGTACAGTGATTAGAGCACAGTGTGTAGAGTACAGTGATTAGAGCACAGTGTGTAGAGTATAGTGATTTGAGCACAGTGTGTAGAGTACAGTGAGTAGAGCACAGTGTGTAGAGCACAGTGTGTAGAGTACAGTGTGTAGAGTACAGTGATTAGAGCACAGTGTGTAGAGTACAGTGAGTAGAGCACAGTGTGTAGAGTACAGTGATTAGAGCACAGTGTGTAGAGTACAGTGATTAGAGCACAGTGTGTAGAGTACAGTGATTAGAGCACAGTGTGTAGAGTATAGTGATTTGAGCACAGTGTGTAGAGTACAGTGAGTAGAGCACAGTGTGTAGAGTACAGTGATTAGAGCACAGTGTGTAGAGTACAGTGAGTAGAGCACAGTGTGTAGAGTACAGTGATTAGAGCACAGTGTGTAGAGTACAGTGATTAGAGCACAGTGTGTAGAGTACAGTGATTAGTGCACAGTGTGTAGAGTACAGTGATTAGAGCACAGTGTGTAGAGTACAGTGAGTAGAGCACAGTGTGTAGAGTACAGTGATTAGAGCACAGTGTGTAGAGTACAGTGATTAGAGCACAGTGTGTAGAGTACAGTGATTTGAGCACAGTGTGTAGAGTACAGTGAGTAGAGCACAGTGTGTAGAGCACAGTGTGTAGAGTACAGTGTGTAGAGTACAGTGATTAGAGCACAGTGTGTAGAGTACAGTGAGTAGAGCACAGTGTGTAGAGTACAGTGATTAGAGCACAGTGTGTAGAGTACAGTGATTAGAGCACAGTGTGTAGAGTACAGTGATTAGAGCACAGTGTGTAGAGTACAGTGAGTAGAGCACAGTGTGTAGAGTACAGTGATTAGAGCACAGTGTGTAGAGTACAGTGATTAGAGCACAGTGTGTAGAGTACAGTGAGTAGAGCACAGTGTGTAGAGTACAGTGATTAGAGCACAGTGTGTAGAGTACAGTGATTAGAGCACAGTGTGTAGAGTACAGTGATTAGAGCACAGTGTGTAGAGTACAGTGATTAGAGCACAGTGTGTAGAGTACAGTGAGTAGAGCACAGTGTGTAGAGTACAGTGATTAGAGCACAGTGTGTAGAGTACAGTGAGTAGAGCACAGTGTGTAGAGTACAGTGAGTAGAGCACAGTGTGTAGAGTACAGTGAGTAGAGCACAGTGTGTAGAGTACAGTGATTAGAGCACAGTGTGTAGAGTACAGTGATTAGAGCACAGTGTGTAGAGTACAGTGATTAGAGCACAGTGTGTAGAGTACAGTGAGTAGAGCACAGTGTGTAGAGTACAGTGAGTAGAGCACAGTGTGTAGAGTACAGTGAGTAGAGCACAGTGTGTAGAGTACAGTGAGTAGAGCACAGTGTGTAGAGTACAGTGAGTAGAGCACAGTGTGTAGAGTACAGTGAGTAGAGCACAGTGTGTAGAGTACAGTGAGTAGAGCACAGTGTGTAGAGTACAGTGATTAGAGCACAGTGTGTAGAGTACAGTGAGTAGAGCACAGTGTGTAGAGTACAGTGATTAGAGCACAGTGTGTAGAGTACAGTGATTAGAGCACAGTGTGTAGAGTACAGTGAGTAGAGCACAGTGTGTAGAGTACAGTGAGTAGAGCACAGTGTGTAGAGTACAGTGTGTAGAGTACAGTGAGTAGAGCACAGTGTGTAGAGTACAGTGATTAGAGCACAGTGTGTAGAGTACAGTGATTAGAGCACAGTGTGTAGAGTACAGTGATTAGAGCACAGTGTGTAGAGTACAGTGAGTAGAGCACAGTGTGTAGAGTACAGTGATTAGAGCACAATGTGTAGAGTACAGTGATTAGAGCACAGTGTGTAGAGTACAGTGATTAGAGCACAGTGTGTAGAGTACAGTGATTAGAGCACAGTGTGTAGAGTACAGTGATTAGAGCACAGTGTGTAGAGTACAGTGTGTAGAGCACAGTGTGTAGAGTACAGTGATTAGTGCACAGTGTGTAGAGTACAGTGATTAGAGCACAGTGTGTAGAGTACAGTGATTAGTGCACAGTGTGTAGAGTACAGTGATTAGAGCACAGTGTGTAGAGTACAGTGAGTAGAGCACAGTGTGTAGAGTACAGTGATTAGAGCACAGTGTGTAGAGTACAGTGAGTAGAGCACAGTGTGTAGAGTACAGTGATTAGAGCACAGTGTGTAGAGTACAGTGAGTAGAGCACAGTGTGTAGAGTACAGTGAGTAGAGCACAGTGTGTAGAGTACAGTGATTAGAGCACAGTGTGTAGAGTACAGTGATTAGAGCACAGTGTGTAGAGTACAGTGATTAGAGCACAGTGTGTAGAGCACAGTGATTAGAGCACAGTGTGTAGAGTACAGTGAGTAGAGCACAGTGTGTAGAGTACAGTGAGTAGAGCACAGTGTGTAGAGTAGAGTGATTAGAGCACAGTGTGTAGAGTAGAGTGAGTAGAGCACAGTGTGTAGAGTACAGTGAGTAGAGCACAGTGTGTAGAGTACAGTGATTAGAGCACAGTGTGTAGAGTACAGTGATTAGAGCACAGTGTGTAGAGTACAGTGATTAGAGCACAGTGTGTAGAGTACAGTGATTAGAGCACAGTGTGTAGAGTACAGTGAGTAGAGCACAGTGTGTAGAGTACAGTGAGTAGAGCACAGTGTGTAGAGTACAGTGAGTAGAGCACAGTGTGTAGAGTACAGTGATTAGAGCACAGTGTGTAGAGTACAGTGATTAGAGCACAGTGTGTAGAGTACAGTGATTAGAGCACAGTGTGTAGAGTACAGTGAGTAGAGCACAGTGTGTAGAGTACAGTGATTAGAGCACAATGTGTAGAGTACAGTGATTAGAGCACAGTGTGTAGAGTACAGTGATTAGAGCACAGTGTGTAGAGTACAGTGATTAGAGCACAGTGTGTAGAGTACAGTGATTAGAGCACAGTGTGTAGAGTACAGTGTGTAGAGCACAGTGTGTAGAGTACAGTGATTAGTGCACAGTGTGTAGAGTACAGTGATTAGAGCACAGTGTGTAGAGTACAGTGATTAGTGCACAGTGTGTAGAGTACAGTGATTAGAGCACAGTGTGTAGAGTACAGTGAGTAGAGCACAGTGTGTAGAGTACAGTGATTAGAGCACAGTGTGTAGAGTACAGTGAGTAGAGCACAGTGTGTAGAGTACAGTGAGTAGAGCACAGTGTGTAGAGTACAGTGAGTAGAGCACAGTGTGTAGAGTACAGTGAGTAGAGCACAGTGTGTAGAGTACAGTGATTAGAGCACAGTGTGTAGAGTACAGTGATTAGAGCACAGTGTGTAGAGTACAGTGATTAGAGCACAGTGTGTAGAGTACAGTGATTAGAGCACAGTGTGTAGAGTACAGTGATTAGAGCACAGTGTGTAGAGCACAGTGATTAGAGCACAGTGTGTAGAGTACAGTGAGTAGAGCACAGTGTGTAGAGTACAGTGAGTAGAGCACAGTGTGTAGAGTAGAGTGATTAGAGCACAGTGTGTAGAGTACAGTGATTAGTGCACAGTGTGTAGAGTACAGTGATTAGAGCACAGTGTGTAGAGTACAGTGAGTAGAGCACAGTGTGTAGAGTACAGTGATTAGAGCACAGTGTGTAGAGTACAGTGAGTAGAGCACAGTGTGTAGAGTACAGTGATTAGAGCACAGTGTGTAGAGTACAGTGAGTAGAGCACAGTGTGTAGAGTACAGTGAGTAGAGCACAGTGTGTAGAGTACAGTGATTAGAGCACAGTGTGTAGAGTACAGTGATTAGAGCACAGTGTGTAGAGTACAGTGATTAGAGCACAGTGTGTAGAGTACAGTGATTAGAGCACAGTGTGTAGAGTACAGTGATTAGAGCACAGTGTGTAGAGTACAGTGATTAGAGCACAGTGTGTAGAGCACAGTGATTAGAGCACAGTGTGTAGAGTACAGTGAGTAGAGCACAGTGTGTAGAGTACAGTGAGTAGAGCACAGTGTGTAGAGTAGAGTGATTAGAGCACAGTGTGTAGAGTACAGTGAGTAGAGCACAGTGTGTAGAGTACAGTGAGTAGAGCACAGTGTGTAGAGTACAGTGAGTAGAGCACAGTGTGTAGAGTACAGTGATTAGAGCACAGTGTGTAGAGTACAGTGAGTAGAGCACAGTGTGTAGAGTACAGTGATTAGAGCACAGTGTGTAGAGTACAGTGATTAGAGCACAGTGTGTAGAGTACAGTGATTAGAGCACAGTGTGTAGAGTATAGTGATTTGAGCACAGTGTGTAGAGTACAGTGATTAGAGCACAGTGTGTAGAGTACAGTGATTAGAGCACAGTGTGTAGAGCACAGTGAGTAGAGCACAGTGTGTAGAGTACAGTGATTAGAGCACAGTGTGTAGAGTACAGTGATTAGAGCACAGTGTGTAGAGTACAGTGATTAGAGCACAGTGTGTAGAGTACAGTGAGTAGAGCACAGTGTGTAGAGTACAGTGATTAGAGCACAGTGTGTAGAGTACAGTGATTAGAGCACAGTGTGTAGAGTACAGTGAGTAGAGCACAGTGTGTAGAGTACAGTGATTAGAGCACAGTGTGTAGAGTACAGTGATTAGAGCACAGTGTGTAGAGTACAGTGATTAGAGCACAGTGTGTAGAGTACAGTGAGTAGAGCACAGTGTGTAGAGCACAGTGTGTAGAGTACAGTGTGTAGAGTACAGTGATTAGAGCACAGTGTGTAGAGTACAGTGAGTAGAGCACAGTGTGTAGAGTACAGTGATTAGAGCACAGTGTGTAGAGTACAGTGATTAGAGCACAGTGTGTAGAGTACAGTGATTAGTGCACAGTGTGTAGAGTACAGTGATTAGAGCACAGTGTGTAGAGTACAGTGAGTAGAGCACAGTGTGTAGAGTACAGTGATTAGAGCACAGTGTGTAGAGTACAGTGATTAGAGCACAGTGTGTAGAGTATAGTGATTTGAGCACAGTGTGTAGAGTACAGTGAGTAGAGCACAGTGTGTAGAGCACAGTGTGTAGAGTACAGTGTGTAGAGTACAGTGATTAGAGCACAGTGTGTAGAGTACAGTGAGTAGAGCACAGTGTGTAGAGTACAGTGATTAGAGCACAGTGTGTAGAGTACAGTGATTAGAGCACAGTGTGTAGAGTACAGTGATTAGAGCACAGTGTGTAGAGTATAGTGATTTGAGCACAGTGTGTAGAGTACAGTGAGTAGAGCACAGTGTGTAGAGCACAGTGTGTAGAGTACAGTGTGTAGAGTACAGTGATTAGAGCACAGTGTGTAGAGTACAGTGAGTAGAGCACAGTGTGTAGAGTACAGTGATTAGAGCACAGTGTGTAGAGTACAGTGATTAGAGCACAGTGTGTAGAGTACAGTGATTAGTGCACAGTGTGTAGAGTACAGTGATTAGAGCACAGTGTGTAGAGTACAGTGAGTAGAGCACAGTGTGTAGAGTACAGTGATTAGAGCACAGTGTGTAGAGTACAGTGAGTAGAGCACAGTGTGTAGAGTACAGTGAGTAGAGCACAGTGTGTAGAGTACAGTGAGTAGAGCACAGTGTGTAGAGTACAGTGAGTAGAGCACAGTGTGTAGAGTACAGTGAGTAGAGCACAGTGTGTAGAGTACAGTGAGTAGAGCACAGTGTGTAGAGTACAGTGAGTAGAGCACAGTGTGTAGAGTACAGTGAGTAGAGCACAGTGTGTAGAGCACAGTGTGTAGAGTACAGTGTGTAGAGTACAGTGATTAGAGCACAGTGTGTAGAGCACAGTGAGTAGAGCACAGTGTGTAGAGTACAGTGATTAGAGCACAGTGTGTAGAGTACAGTGATTAGAGCACAGTGTGTAGAGTACAGTGATTAGTGCACAGTGTGTAGAGTACAGTGATTAGAGCACAGTGTGTAGAGTACAGTGAGTAGAGCACAGTGTGTAGAGTACAGTGATTAGAGCACAGTGTGTAGAGTACAGTGAGTAGAGCACAGTGTGTAGAGTACAGTGAGTAGAGCACAGTGTGTAGAGTACAGTGAGTAGAGCACAGTGTGTAGAGTACAGTGAGTAGAGCACAGTGTGTAGAGTACAGTGAGTAGAGCACAGTGTGTAGAGTACAGTGTGTAGAGCACAGTGTGTAGAGTACAGTGAGTAGAGCACAGTGTGTAGAGTACAGTGATTAGAGCACAGTGTGTAGAGTACAGTGATTAGAGCACAGTGTGTAGAGTACAGTGATTAGAGCACAGTGTGTAGAGCACAGTGTGTAGAGTACAGTGAGTAGAGCACAGTGAGTAGAGCACAGTGTGTAGAGTACAGTGAGTAGAGCACAGTGTGTAGAGCACAGTGTGTAGAGTACAGTGTGTAGAGTACAGTGATTAGAGCACAGTGTGTAGAGTACAGTGATTTGAGCACAGTGTGTAGAGTACAGTGATTAGAGCACAGTGTGTAGAGTACAGTGATTAGAGCACAGTGTGTAGAGTACAGTGATTAGAGCACAGTGTGTAGAGTACAGTGAGTAGAGCACAGTGTGTAGAGTACAGTGAGTAGAGCACAGTGTGTAGAGTACAGTGAGTAGAGCACAGTGTGTAGAGTACAGTGATTAGAGCACAGTGTGTAGAGTACAGTGATTAGAGCACAGTGTGTAGAGTACAGTGATTAGAGCACAGTGTGTAGAGTACAGTGAGTAGAGCACAGTGTGTAGAGTACAGTGATTAGAGCACAATGTGTAGAGTACAGTGATTAGAGCACAGTGTGTAGAGTACAGTGATTAGAGCACAGTGTGTAGAGTACAGTGATTAGAGCACAGTGTGTAGAGTACAGTGATTAGAGCACAGTGTGTAGAGTACAGTGTGTAGAGCACAGTGTGTAGAGTACAGTGATTAGTGCACAGTGTGTAGAGTACAGTGTGTAGAGTACAGTGTGTAGAGTACAGTGATTAGAGCACAGTGTGTAGAGTACAGTGATTAGAGCACAGTGTGTAGAGTACAGTGATTAGAGCACAGTGTGTAGAGTACAGTGATTAGTGCACAGTGTGTAGAGTACAGTGATTAGAGCACAGTGTGTAGAGTACAGTGAGTAGAGCACAGTGTGTAGAGTACAGTGATTAGAGCACAGTGTGTAGAGTACAGTGATTAGAGCACAGTGTGTAGAGTACAGTGTGTAGAGCACAGTGTGTAGAGTACAGTGATTAGAGCACAGTGTGTAGAGTACAGTGTGTAGAGTACAGTGTGTAGAGTACAGTGATTAGAGCACAGTGTGTAGAGTACAGTGATTAGAGCACAGTGTGTAGAGTACAGTGATTAGAGCACAGTGTGTAGAGTACAGTGATTAGTGCACAGTGTGTAGAGTACAGTGATTAGAGCACAGTGTGTAGAGTACAGTGAGTAGAGCACAGTGTGTAGAGTACAGTGATTAGAGCACAGTGTGTAGAGTACAGTGAGTAGAGCACAGTGTGTAGAGTACAGTGAGTAGAGCACAGTGTGTAGAGTACAGTGAGTAGAGCACAGTGTGTAGAGTACAGTGAGTAGAGCACAGTGTGTAGAGTACAGTGATTAGTGCACAGTGTGTAGAGTACAGTGATTAGAGCACAATGTGTAGAGTACAGTGATTAGAGCACAGTGTGTAGAGTACAATGATTAGAGCACAGTGTGTAGAGTACAGTGATTAGAGCACAGTGTGTAGAGTACAGTGATTAGAGCACAGTGTGTAGAGTACAGTGTGTAGAGCACAGTGTGTAGAGTACAGTGATTAGAGCACAGTGTGTAGAGTACAGTGTGTAGAGTACAGTGTGTAGAGTACAGTGATTAGAGCACAGTGTGTAGAGTACAGTGATTAGAGCACAGTGTGTAGAGTACAGTGATTAGAGCACAGTGTGTAGAGTACAGTGATTAGTGCACAGTGTGTAGAGTACAGTGATTAGAGCACAGTGTGTAGAGTACAGTGAGTAGAGCACAGTGTGTAGAGTACAGTGATTAGAGCACAGTGTGTAGAGTACAGTGAGTAGAGCACAGTGTGTAGAGTACAGTGAGTAGAGCACAGTGTGTAGAGTACAGTGAGTAGAGCACAGTGTGTAGAGTACAGTGAGTAGAGCACAGTATGTAGAGTACAGTGATTAGAGCACAGTGTGTAGAGTACAGTGATTAGAGCACAGTGTGTAGAGTACAGTGATTAGAGCACAGTGTGTAGAGTATAGTGATTTGAGCACAGTGTGTAGAGTACAGTGATTAGAGCACAGTGTGTAGAGTACAGTGATTAGAGCACAGTGTGTAGAGCACAGTGTGTAGAGTACAGTGATTAGAGCACAGTGTGTAGAGTACAGTGATTAGAGCACAGTGTGTAGAGTACAGTGAGTAGAGCACAGTGTGTAGAGTACAGTGATTAGAGCACAGTGTGTAGAGTACAGTGAGTAGAGCACAGTGTGTAGAGTACAGTGATTAGAGCACAGTGTGTAGAGTACAGTGAGTAGAGCACAGTGTGTAGAGTACAGTGAGTAGAGCACAGTGTGTAGAGTACAGTGATTAGAGCACAGTGTGTAGAGTACAGTGATTAGAGCACAGTGTGTAGAGTACAGTGATTAGAGCACAGTGTGTAGAGTACAGTGATTAGAGCACAGTGTGTAGAGTACAGTGATTAGAGCACAGTGTGTAGAGTACAGTGATTAGAGCACAGTGTGTAGAGCACAGTGATTAGAGCACAGTGTGTAGAGTACAGTGAGTAGAGCACAGTGTGTAGAGTACAGTGAGTAGAGCACAGTGTGTAGAGTAGAGTGATTAGAGCACAGTGTGTAGAGTACAGTGAGTAGAGCACAGTGTGTAGAGTACAGTGAGTAGAGCACAGTGTGTAGAGTACAGTGAGTAGAGCACAGTGTGTAGAGTACAGTGATTAGAGCACAGTGTGTAGAGTACAGTGAGTAGAGCACAGTGTGTAGAGTACAGTGATTAGAGCACAGTGTGTAGAGTACAGTGATTAGAGCACAGTGTGTAGAGTACAGTGATTAGAGCACAGTGTGTAGAGTATAGTGATTTGAGCACAGTGTGTAGAGTACAGTGATTAGAGCACAGTGTGTAGAGTACAGTGATTAGAGCACAATGTGTAGAGTACAGTGATTAGAGCACAGTGTGTAGAGTACAGTGATTAGAGCACAGTGTGTAGAGTACAGTGATTAGAGCACAGTGTGTAGAGTACAGTGATTAGAGCACAGTGTGTAGAGTACAGTGTGTAGAGCACAGTGTGTAGAGTACAGTGATTAGTGCACAGTGTGTAGAGTACAGTGATTAGAGCACAGTGTGTAGAGTACAGTGATTAGTGCACAGTGTGTAGAGTACAGTGATTAGAGCACAGTGTGTAGAGTACAGTGATTAGAGCACAGTGTGTAGAGTACAGTGATTAGAGCACAGTGTGTAGAGTACAGTGATTAGAGCACAGTGTGTAGAGTACAGTGATTAGAGCACAGTGTGTAGAGTATAGTGATTTGAGCACAGTGTGTAGAGCACAGTGAGTAGAGCACAGTGTGTAGAGTACAGTGATTAGAGCACAGTGTGTAGAGTACAGTGATTAGAGCACAGTGTGTAGAGTACAGTGATTAGAGCACAGTGTGTAGAGTACAGTGAGTAGAGCACAGTGTGTAGAGTACAGTGATTAGAGCACAGTGTGTAGAGTACAGTGAGTAGAGCACAGTGTGTAGAGTACAGTGATTAGAGCACAGTGTGTAGAGTACAGTGAGTAGAGCACAGTGTGTAGAGTACAGTGATTAGAGCACAGTGTGTAGAGTACAGTGATTAGAGCACAGTGTGTAGAGTACAGTGATTAGAGCACAGTGTGTAGAGTACAGTGATTAGAGCACAGTGTGTAGAGTACAGTGATTAGAGCACAGTGTGTAGAGTACAGTGATTAGAGCACAGTGTGTAGAGCACAGTGATTAGAGCACAGTGTGTAGAGTACAGTGAGTAGAGCACAGTGTGTAGAGTACAGTGAGTAGAGCACAGTGTGTAGAGTAGAGTGATTAGAGCACAGTGTGTAGAGTACAGTGAGTAGAGCACAGTGTGTAGAGTACAGTGAGTAGAGCACAGTGTGTAGAGTACAGTGAGTAGAGCACAGTGTGTAGAGTACAGTGATTAGAGCACAGTGTGTAGAGTACAGTGAGTAGAGCACAGTGTGTAGAGTACAGTGATTAGAGCACAGTGTGTAGAGTACAGTGATTAGAGCACAGTGTGTAGAGTACAGTGATTAGAGCACAGTGTGTAGAGTATAGTGATTTGAGCACAGTGTGTAGAGTACAGTGATTAGAGCACAGTGTGTAGAGTACAGTGATTAGAGCACAGTGTGTAGAGCACAGTGAGTAGAGCACAGTGTGTAGAGTACAGTGATTAGAGCACAGTGTGTAGAGTACAGTGATTAGAGCACAGTGTGTAGAGTACAGTGATTAGAGCACAGTGTGTAGAGTACAGTGAGTAGAGCACAGTGTGTAGAGTACAGTGAGTAGAGCACAGTGTGTATAGTACAGTGATTAGAGCACAGTGTGTAGAGTACAGTGAGTAGAGCACAGTGTGTAGAGTACAGTGAGTAGAGCACAGTGTGTAGAGTATAGTGATTAGAGCACAGTGTGTAGAGTACAGTGAGTAGAGCACAGTGTGTAGAGTACAGTGATTAGAGCACAGTGTGTAGAGTACAGTGATTAGAGCACAGTGTGTAGAGTACAGTGATTAGAGCACAGTGATTAGAGCACAGTGTGTAGAGTACAGTGATTAGTGCACAGTGTGTAGAGTACAGTGATTAGAGCACAGTGTGTAGAGTACAGTGAGTAGAGCACAGTGTGTAGAGTACAGTGATTAGAGCACAGTGTGTAGAGTACAGTGATTAGAGCACAGTGTGTAGAGTATAGTGATTTGAGCACAGTGTGTAGAGTACAGTGAGTAGAGCACAGTGTGTAGAGCACAGTGTGTAGAGTACAGTGTGTAGAGTACAGTGATTAGAGCACAGTGTGTAGAGTACAGTGATTAGAGCACAGTGTGTAGAGTACAGTGATTAGAGCACAGTGTGTAGAGTACAGTGATTAGAGCACAGTGTGTAGAGTACAGTGATTAGAGCACAGTGTGTAGAGTACAGTGAGTAGAGCACAGTGTGTAGAGTACAGTGATTAGAGCACAGTGTGTAGAGTACAGTGATTAGAGCACAGTGTGTAGAGTACAGTGATTAGTGCACAGTGTGTAGAGTACAGTGATTAGAGCACAGTGTGTAGAGTACAGTGAGTAGAGCACAGTGTGTAGAGTACAGTGATTAGAGCACAGTGTGTAGAGTACAGTGATTAGAGCACAGTGTGTAGAGTATAGTGATTTGAGCACAGTGTGTAGAGTACAGTGAGTAGAGCACAGTGTGTAGAGCACAGTGTGTAGAGTACAGTGTGTAGAGTACAGTGATTAGAGCACAGTGTGTAGAGTACAGTGAGTAGAGCACAGTGTGTAGAGTACAGTGATTAGAGCACAGTGTGTAGAGTACAGTGATTAGAGCACAGTGTGTAGAGTACAGTGATTAGAGCACAGTGTGTAGAGTACAGTGATTAGAGCACAGTGTGTAGAGTATAGTGATTTGAGCACAGTGTGTAGAGTACAGTGAGTAGAGCACAGTGTGTAGAGCACAGTGTGTAGAGTACAGTGTGTAGAGTACAGTGATTAGAGCACAGTGTGTAGAGTACAGTGAGTAGAGCACAGTGTGTAGAGTACAGTGATTAGAGCACAGTGTGTAGAGTACAGTGATTAGTGCACAGTGTGTAGAGTACAGTGAGTAGAGCACAGTGTGTAGAGTACAGTGATTAGAGCACAGTGTGTAGAGTACAGTGATTAGAGCACAGTGTGTAGAGTACAGTGATTAGAGCACAGTGTGTAGAGTATAGTGATTTGAGCACAGTGTGTAGAGTACAGTGAGTAGAGCACAGTGTGTAGAGCACAGTGTGTAGAGTACAGTGTGTAGAGTACAGTGATTAGAGCACAGTGTGTAGAGTACAGTGAGTAGAGCACAGTGTGTAGAGTACAGTGATTAGAGCACAGTGTGTAGAGTACAGTGATTAGAGCACAGTGTGTAGAGTACAGTGATTAGAGCACAGTGTGTAGAGTATAGTGATTTGAGCACAGTGTGTAGAGTACAGTGAGTAGAGCACAGTGTGTAGAGCACAGTGTGTAGAGTACAGTGTGTAGAGTACAGTGATTAGAGCACAGTGTGTAGAGTACAGTGAGTAGAGCACAGTGTGTAGAGTACAGTGATTAGAGCACAGTGTGTAGAGTACAGTGATTAGAGCACAGTGTGTAGAGTACAGTGATTAGTGCACAGTGTGTAGAGTACAGTGATTAGAGCACAGTGTGTAGAGTACAGTGAGTAGAGCACAGTGTGTAGAGTACAGTGATTAGAGCACAGTGTGTAGAGTACAGTGAGTAGAGCACAGTGTGTAGAGTACAGTGAGTAGAGCACAGTGTGTAGAGTACAGTGAGTAGAGCACAGTGTGTAGAGTACAGTGAGTAGAGCACAGTGTGTAGAGTACAGTGAGTAGAGCACAGTGTGTAGAGTACAGTGAGTAGAGCACAGTGTGTAGAGTACAGTGAGTAGAGCACAGTGTGTAGAGTACAGTGTGTAGAGTACAGTGATTAGAGCACAGTGTGTAGAGTACAGTGAGTAGAGCACAGTGTGTAGAGTACAGTGATTAGAGCACAGTGTGTAGAGTACAGTGAGTAGAGCACAGTGTGTAGAGTACAGTGAGTAGAGCACAGTGTGTAGAGTACAGTGAGTAGAGCACAGTGTGTAGAGTACAGTGATTAGAGCACAGTGTGTAGAGTACAGTGATTAGAGCACAGTGTGTAGAGTACAGTGATTAGTGCACAGTGTGTAGAGTACAGTGATTAGAGCACAGTGTGTAGAGTACAGTGAGTAGAGCACAGTGTGTAGAGTACAGTGATTAGAGCACAGTGTGTAGAGTACAGTGAGTAGAGCACAGTGTGTAGAGTACAGTGAGTAGAGCACAGTGTGTAGAGTACAGTGAGTAGAGCACAGTGTGTAGAGTACAGTGAGTAGAGCACAGTGTGTAGAGTACAGTGAGTAGAGCACAGTGTGTAGAGTACAGTGTGTAGAGCACAGTGTGTAGAGTACAGTGAGTAGAGCACAGTGTGTAGAGTACAGTGATTAGAGCACAGTGTGTAGAGTACAGTGATTAGAGCACAGTGTGTAGAGTACAGTGATTAGAGCACAGTGTGTAGAGTACAGTGTGTAGAGCACAGTGTGTAGAGTACAGTGAGTAGAGCACAGTGTGTAGAGTACAGTGATTAGAGCACAGTGTGTAGAGTACAGTGATTAGAGCACAGTGTGTAGAGTACAGTGATTAGTGCACAGTGTGTAGAGTACAGTGTGTAGAGTACAGTGATTAGAGCACAGTGTGTAGAGTACAGTGATTAGAGCACAGTGTGTAGAGTACAGTGATTAGAGCACAGTGTGTAGAGCACAGTGTGTAGAGTACAGTGAGTAGAGCACAGTGTGTAGAGTACAGTGATTAGAGCACAGTGTGTAGAGTATAGTGATTTGAGCACAGTGTGTAGAGTACAGTGATTAGAGCACAGTGTGTAGAGTACAGTGATTAGAGCACAGTGTGTAGAGTACAGTGATTAGAGCACAGTGTGTAGAGTACAGTGATTAGAGCACAGTGTGTAGAGTACAGTGAGTAGAGCACAGTGTGTAGAGTACAGTGATTAGAGCACAGTGTGTAGAGTACAGTGATTAGAGCACAGTGTGTAGAGTACAGTGATTAGTGCACAGTGTGTAGAGTACAGTGATTAGAGCACAGTGTGTAGAGTACAGTGATTAGAGCACAGTGTGTAGAGTACAGTGATTAGAGCACAGTGTGTAGAGTACAGTGATTAGAGCACAGTGTGTAGAGTATAGTGATTTGAGCACAGTGTGTAGAGTACAGTGATTAGAGCACAGTGTGTAGAGTACAGTGATTAGAGCACAGTGTGTAGAGTACAGTGATTAGAGCACAGTGTGTAGAGCACAGTGTGTAGAGTACAGTGAGTAGAGCACAGTGTGTAGAGTACAGTGATTAGAGCACAGTGTGTAGAGTACAGTGATTAGTGCACAGTGTGTAGAGTACAGTGATTAGAGCACAGTGTGTAGAGTACAGTGATTAGAGCACAGTGTGTAGAGTACAGTGATTAGAGCACAGTGTGTAGAGTACAGTGATTAGAGCACAGTGTGTAGAGTATAGTGATTTGAGCACAGTGTGTAGAGTACAGTGATTAGAGCACAGTGTGTAGAGTACAGTGATTAGAGCACAGTGTGTAGAGTACAGTGATTAGAGCACAGTGTGTAGAGCACAGTGTGTAGAGTACAGTGAGTAGAGCACAGTGTGTAGAGTACAGTGAGTAGAGCACAGTGTGTAGAGTATAGTGATTTGAGCACAGTGTGTAGAGTACAGTGATTAGAGCACAGTGTGTAGAGTACAGTGATTAGAGCACAGTGTGTAGAGTACAGTGATTAGAGCACAGTGTGTAGAGCACAGTGTGTAGAGTACAGTGAGTAGAGCACAGTGTGTAGAGTACAGTGAGTAGAGCACAGTGTGTAGAGTACAGTGATTAGAGCACAGTGTGTAGAGTACAGTGAGTAGAGCACAGTGTGTAGAGCACAGTGTGTAGAGCACAGTGTGTAGAGTACAGTGTGTAGAGTACAGTGTGTAGAGTACAGTGTGTAGAGTACAGTGATTAGAGCACAGTGTGTAGAGTACAGTGATTAGAGCACAGTGTGTAGAGTATAGTGATTTGAGCACAGTGTGTAGAGTACAGTGAGTAGAGCACAGTGTGTAGAGTACAGTGATTAGAGCACAGTGTGTAGAGTACAGTGATTAGAGCACAGTGTGTAGAGCACAGTGTGTAGAGTACAGTGAGTAGAGCACAGTGTGTAGAGTACAGTGAGTAGAGCACAGTGTGTAGAGTACAGTGATTAGAGCACAGTGTGTAGAGCACAGTGTGTAGAGTACAGTGAGTAGAGCACAGTGTGTAGAGTACAGTGAGTAGAGCACAGTGTGTAGAGCACAGTGTGTAGAGCACAGTGTGTAGAGTACAGTGTGTAGAGTACAGTGTGTAGAGTACAGTGATTAGAGCACAGTGTGTAGAGTACAGTGATTAGAGCACAGTGTGTAGAGTATAGTGATTAGAGCACAGTGTGTAGAGCACAGTGTGTAGAGTACAGTGAGTAGAGCACAGTGTGTAGAGTACAGTGAGTAGAGCACAGTGTGTAGAGCACAGTGTGTAGAGTACAGTGTGTAGAGTACAGTGATTAGAGCACAGTGTGTAGAGTACAGTGATTTGAGCACAGTGTGTAGAGTACAGTGATTAGAGCACAGTGATTAGTGCACAGTGTGTAGAGTACAGTGTGTAGAGTACAGTGATTAGAGCACAGTGTGTAGAGTACAGTGATTAGAGCACAGTGTGTAGAGTACAGTGATTAGAGCACAGTGTGTAGAGTACAGTGAGTAGAGCACAGTGTGTAGAGCACAGTGTGTAGAGTACAGTGTGTAGAGTACAGTGATTAGAGCACAGTGTGTAGAGTACAGTGATTTGAGCACAGTGTGTAGAGTACAGTGATTAGTGCACAGTGTGTAGAGTACAGTGTGTAGAGTACAGTGATTAGAGCACAGTGTGTAGAGTACAGTGATTAGAGCACAGTGTGTAGAGTACAGTGAGTAGAGCACAGTGAGTAGAGTACAGTGAGTAGAGCACAGTGTGTAGAGTACAGTGATTAGAGCACAGTGTGTAGAGTACAGTGAGTAGAGCACAGTGTGTAGAGTACAGTGAGTAGAGCACAGTGTGTAGAGTACAGTGATTAGAGCACAGTGTGTAGAGTACAGTGATTAGAGCACAGTGTGTAGAGTACAGTGATTAGAGCACAGTGTGTAGAGTACAGTGATTAGAGCACAGTGTGTAGAGTACAGTGAGTAGAGCACAGTGTGTAGAGTACAGTGAGTAGAGCACAGTGTGTAGAGTACAGTGAGTAGAGCACAGTGTGTAGAGTACAGTGATTAGAGCACAGTGTGTAGAGTACAGTGATTAGAGCACAGTGTGTAGAGTACAGTGATTAGAGCACAGTGTGTAGAGTACAGTGAGTAGAGCACAGTGTGTAGAGTACAGTGAGTAGAGCACAGTGTGTAGAGTACAGTGATTAGAGCACAGTGTGTAGAGTACAGTGATTAGAGCACAGTGTGTAGAGTACAGTGATTAGAGCACAGTGTGTAGAGTACAGTGAGTAGAGCACAGTGTGTAGAGTACAGTGATTAGAGCACAGTGTGTAGAGTACAGTGATTAGAGCACAGTGTGTAGAGTACAGTGATTAGAGCACAGTGTGTAGAGTACAGTGATTAGAGCACAGTGTGTAGAGTACAGTGAGTAGAGCACAGTGTGTAGAGTACAGTGATTAGAGCACAGTGTGTAGAGTACAGTGATTAGAGCACAGTGTGTAGAGTACAGTGATTAGAGCACAGTGTGTAGAGTACAGTGAGTAGAGCACAGTGTGTAGAGTACAGTGATTAGAGCACAATGTGTAGAGTACAGTGATTAGAGCACAGTGTGTAGAGTACAGTGATTAGAGCACAGTGTGTAGAGTACAGTGATTAGAGCACAGTGTGTAGAGTACAGTGATTAGAGCACAGTGTGTAGAGTACAGTGTGTAGAGCACAGTGTGTAGAGTACAGTGATTAGTGCACAGTGTGTAGAGTACAGTGATTAGAGCACAGTGTGTAGAGTACAGTGATTAGTGCACAGTGTGTAGAGTACAGTGATTAGAGCACAGTGTGTAGAGTACAGTGATTAGTGCACAGTGTGTAGAGTACAGTGATTAGAGCACAGTGTGTAGAGTACAGTGAGTAGAGCACAGTGTGTAGAGTACAGTGATTAGAGCACAGTGTGTAGAGTACAGTGAGTAGAGCACAGTGTGTAGAGTACAGTGAGTAGAGCACAGTGTGTAGAGTACAGTGAGTAGAGCACAGTGTGTAGAGTACAGTGAGTAGAGCACAGTGTGTAGAGTACAGTGATTAGAGCACAGTGTGTAGAGTACAGTGATTAGAGCACAGTGTGTAGAGTACAGTGATTAGAGCACAGTGTGTAGAGTACAGTGATTAGAGCACAGTGTGTAGAGTACAGTGATTAGAGCACAGTGTGTAGAGTACAGTGATTAGAGCACAGTGTGTAGAGCACAGTGATTAGAGCACAGTGTGTAGAGTACAGTGAGTAGAGCACAGTGTGTAGAGTACAGTGAGTAGAGCACAGTGTGTAGAGTAGAGTGATTAGAGCACAGTGTGTAGAGTACAGTGAGTAGAGCACAGTGTGTAGAGTACAGTGAGTAGAGCACAGTGTGTAGAGTACAGTGAGTAGAGCACAGTGTGTAGAGTACAGTGATTAGAGCACAGTGTGTAGAGTACAGTGAGTAGAGCACAGTGTGTAGAGTACAGTGATTAGAGCACAGTGTGTAGAGTACAGTGATTAGAGCACAGTGTGTAGAGTACAGTGAGTAGAGCACAGTGTGTAGAGTACAGTGAGTAGAGCACAGTGTGTAGAGTACAGTGATTAGAGCACAGTGTGTAGAGTACAGTGAGTAGAGCACAGTGTGTAGAGTATAGTGATTAGAGCACAGTGTGTAGAGTACAGTGATTAGAGCACAGTGTGTAGAGTACAGTGAGTAGAGCACAGTGTGTAGAGTACAGTGAGTAGAGCACAGTGTGTAGAGTACAGTGAGTAGAGCACAGTGTGTAGAGTACAGTGATTAGAGCACAGTGTGTAGAGTACAGTGATTAGAGCACAGTGTGTAGAGTATAGTGATTTGAGCACAGTGTGTAGAGTACAGTGAGTAGAGCACAGTGTGTAGAGCACAGTGTGTAGAGTACAGTGTGTAGAGTACAGTGATTAGAGCACAGTGTGTAGAGTACAGTGAGTAGAGCACAGTGTGTAGAGTACAGTGATTAGAGCACAGTGTGTAGAGTACAGTGATTAGAGCACAGTGTGTAGAGTACAGTGATTAGAGCACAGTGTGTAGAGTATAGTGATTTGAGCACAGTGTGTAGAGTACAGTGAGTAGAGCACAGTGTGTAGAGCACAGTGTGTAGAGTACAGTGTGTAGAGTACAGTGATTAGAGCACAGTGTGTAGAGTACAGTGAGTAGAGCACAGTGTGTAGAGTACAGTGATTAGAGCACAGTGTGTAGAGTACAGTGATTAGAGCACAGTGTGTAGAGTACAGTGATTAGTGCACAGTGTGTAGAGTACAGTGATTAGAGCACAGTGTGTAGAGTACAGTGAGTAGAGCACAGTGTGTAGAGTACAGTGATTAGAGCACAGTGTGTAGAGTACAGTGATTAGAGCACAGTGTGTAGAGTATAGTGATTTGAGCACAGTGTGTAGAGTACAGTGAGTAGAGCACAGTGTGTAGAGCACAGTGTGTAGAGTACAGTGTGTAGAGTACAGTGATTAGAGCACAGTGTGTAGAGTACAGTGAGTAGAGCACAGTGTGTAGAGTACAGTGATTAGAGCACAGTGTGTAGAGTACAGTGATTAGAGCACAGTGTGTAGAGTACAGTGATTAGAGCACAGTGTGTAGAGTATAGTGATTTGAGCACAGTGTGTAGAGTACAGTGAGTAGAGCACAGTGTGTAGAGTACAGTGATTAGAGCACAGTGTGTAGAGTACAGTGAGTAGAGCACAGTGTGTAGAGTACAGTGAGTAGAGCACAGTGTGTAGAGTACAGTGAGTAGAGCACAGTGTGTAGAGTAGAGTGATTAGAGCACAGTGTGTAGAGTACAGTGATTAGAGCACAGTGTGTAGAGTACAGTGATTAGTGCACAGTGTGTAGAGTACAGTGATTAGAGCACAGTGTGTAGAGTACAGTGAGTAGAGCACAGTGTGTAGAGTACAGTGATTAGAGCACAGTGTGTAGAGTACAGTGATTAGAGCACAGTGTGTAGAGTACAGTGATTTGAGCACAGTGTGTAGAGTACAGTGTGTAGAGTACAGTGAGTAGAGCACAGTGTGTAGAGCACAGTGTGTAGAGTACAGTGTGTAGAGTACAGTGATTAGAGCACAGTGTGTAGAGTACAGTGAGTAGAGCACAGTGTGTAGAGTACAGTGATTAGAGCACAGTGTGTAGAGTACAGTGATTAGAGCACAGTGTGTAGAGTACAGTGATTAGAGCACAGTGTGTAGAGTACAGTGAGTAGAGCACAGTGTGTAGAGTACAGTGATTAGAGCACAGTGTGTAGAGTACAGTGATTAGAGCACAGTGTGTAGAGTACAGTGAGTAGAGCACAGTGTGTAGAGTACAGTGATTAGAGCACAGTGTGTAGAGTACAGTGATTAGAGCACAGTGTGTAGAGTACAGTGATTAGAGCACAGTGTGTAGAGTACAGTGATTAGAGCACAGTGTGTAGAGTACAGTGATTAGAGCACAGTGTGTAGAGTACAGTGAGTAGAGCACAGTGTGTAGAGTACAGTGATTAGAGCACAGTGTGTAGAGTACAGTGAGTAGAGCACAGTGTGTAGAGTACAGTGAGTAGAGCACAGTGTGTAGAGTACAGTGAGTAGAGCACAGTGTGTAGAGTACAGTGAGTAGAGCACAGTGTGTAGAGTACAGTGAGTAGAGCACAGTGTGTAGAGTACAGTGATTAGAGCACAGTGTGTAGAGTACAGTGATTAGAGCACAGTGTGTAGAGTACAGTGATTAGAGCACAGTGTGTAGAGTACAGTGATTAGAGCACAGTGTGTAGAGTACAGTGAGTAGAGCACAGTGTGTAGAGTACAGTGAGTAGAGCACAGTGTGTAGAGTACAGTGAGTAGAGCACAGTGTGTAGAGTACAGTGAGTAGAGCACAGTGTGTAGAGTACAGTGAGTAGAGCACAGTGTGTAGAGTACAGTGAGTAGAGCACAGTGTGTAGAGTACAGTGAGTAGAGCACAGTGTGTAGAGTACAGTGATTAGAGCACAGTGTGTAGAGTACAGTGAGTAGAGCACAGTGTGTAGAGTACAGTGATTAGAGCACAGTGTGTAGAGTACAGTGATTAGAGCACAGTGTGTAGAGTACAGTGTGTAGAGTACAGTGTGTAGAGTACAGTGATTAGAGCACAGTGTGTAGAGTACAGTGATTAGAGCACAGTGTGTAGAGTACAGTGATTAGAGCACAGTGTGTAGAGTACAGTGATTAGTGCACAGTGTGTAGAGTACAGTGATTAGAGCACAGTGTGTAGAGTACAGTGAGTAGAGCACAGTGTGTAGAGTACAGTGATTAGAGCACAGTGTGTAGAGTACAGTGAGTAGAGCACAGTGTGTAGAGTACAGTGAGTAGAGCACAGTGTGTAGAGTACAGTGAGTAGAGCACAGTGTGTAGAGTACAGTGAGTAGAGCACAGTGTGTAGAGTACAGTGATTAGTGCACAGTGTGTAGAGTACAGTGATTAGAGCACAATGTGTAGAGTACAGTGATTAGAGCACAGTGTGTAGAGTACAATGATTAGAGCACAGTGTGTAGAGTACAGTGATTAGAGCACAGTGTGTAGAGTACAGTGATTAGAGCACAGTGTGTAGAGTACAGTGTGTAGAGCACAGTGTGTAGAGTACAGTGATTAGAGCACAGTGTGTAGAGTACAGTGTGTAGAGTACAGTGTGTAGAGTACAGTGATTAGAGCACAGTGTGTAGAGTACAGTGATTAGAGCACAGTGTGTAGAGTACAGTGATTAGAGCACAGTGTGTAGAGTACAGTGATTAGTGCACAGTGTGTAGAGTACAGTGATTAGAGCACAGTGTGTAGAGTACAGTGAGTAGAGCACAGTGTGTAGAGTACAGTGATTAGAGCACAGTGTGTAGAGTACAGTGAGTAGAGCACAGTGTGTAGAGTACAGTGAGTAGAGCACAGTGTGTAGAGTACAGTGAGTAGAGCACAGTGTGTAGAGTACAGTGAGTAGAGCACAGTATGTAGAGTACAGTGATTAGAGCACAGTGTGTAGAGTACAGTGATTAGAGCACAGTGTGTAGAGTACAGTGATTAGAGCACAGTGTGTAGAGTATAGTGATTTGAGCACAGTGTGTAGAGTACAGTGATTAGAGCACAGTGTGTAGAGTACAGTGATTAGAGCACAGTGTGTAGAGCACAGTGTGTAGAGTACAGTGATTAGAGCACAGTGTGTAGAGTACAGTGATTAGAGCACAGTGTGTAGAGTACAGTGAGTAGAGCACAGTGTGTAGAGTACAGTGATTAGAGCACAGTGTGTAGAGTACAGTGAGTAGAGCACAGTGTGTAGAGTACAGTGATTAGAGCACAGTGTGTAGAGTACAGTGAGTAGAGCACAGTGTGTAGAGTACAGTGAGTAGAGCACAGTGTGTAGAGTACAGTGATTAGAGCACAGTGTGTAGAGTACAGTGATTAGAGCACAGTGTGTAGAGTACAGTGATTAGAGCACAGTGTGTAGAGTACAGTGATTAGAGCACAGTGTGTAGAGTACAGTGATTAGAGCACAGTGTGTAGAGTACAGTGATTAGAGCACAGTGTGTAGAGCACAGTGATTAGAGCACAGTGTGTAGAGTACAGTGAGTAGAGCACAGTGTGTAGAGTACAGTGAGTAGAGCACAGTGTGTAGAGTAGAGTGATTAGAGCACAGTGTGTAGAGTACAGTGAGTAGAGCACAGTGTGTAGAGTACAGTGAGTAGAGCACAGTGTGTAGAGTACAGTGAGTAGAGCACAGTGTGTAGAGTACAGTGATTAGAGCACAGTGTGTAGAGTACAGTGAGTAGAGCACAGTGTGTAGAGTACAGTGATTAGAGCACAGTGTGTAGAGTACAGTGATTAGAGCACAGTGTGTAGAGTACAGTGATTAGAGCACAGTGTGTAGAGTATAGTGATTTGAGCACAGTGTGTAGAGTACAGTGATTAGAGCACAGTGTGTAGAGTACAGTGATTAGAGCACAATGTGTAGAGTACAGTGATTAGAGCACAGTGTGTAGAGTACAGTGATTAGAGCACAGTGTGTAGAGTACAGTGATTAGAGCACAGTGTGTAGAGTACAGTGATTAGAGCACAGTGTGTAGAGTACAGTGTGTAGAGCACAGTGTGTAGAGTACAGTGATTAGTGCACAGTGTGTAGAGTACAGTGATTAGAGCACAGTGTGTAGAGTACAGTGATTAGTGCACAGTGTGTAGAGTACAGTGATTAGAGCACAGTGTGTAGAGTACAGTGATTAGAGCACAGTGTGTAGAGTACAGTGATTAGAGCACAGTGTGTAGAGTACAGTGATTAGAGCACAGTGTGTAGAGTACAGTGATTAGAGCACAGTGTGTAGAGTATAGTGATTTGAGCACAGTGTGTAGAGCACAGTGAGTAGAGCACAGTGTGTAGAGTACAGTGATTAGAGCACAGTGTGTAGAGTACAGTGATTAGAGCACAGTGTGTAGAGTACAGTGATTAGAGCACAGTGTGTAGAGTACAGTGAGTAGAGCACAGTGTGTAGAGTACAGTGATTAGAGCACAGTGTGTAGAGTACAGTGAGTAGAGCACAGTGTGTAGAGTACAGTGATTAGAGCACAGTGTGTAGAGTACAGTGAGTAGAGCACAGTGTGTAGAGTACAGTGATTAGAGCACAGTGTGTAGAGTACAGTGATTAGAGCACAGTGTGTAGAGTACAGTGATTAGAGCACAGTGTGTAGAGTACAGTGATTAGAGCACAGTGTGTAGAGTACAGTGATTAGAGCACAGTGTGTAGAGTACAGTGATTAGAGCACAGTGTGTAGAGCACAGTGATTAGAGCACAGTGTGTAGAGTACAGTGAGTAGAGCACAGTGTGTAGAGTACAGTGAGTAGAGCACAGTGTGTAGAGTAGAGTGATTAGAGCACAGTGTGTAGAGTACAGTGAGTAGAGCACAGTGTGTAGAGTACAGTGAGTAGAGCACAGTGTGTAGAGTACAGTGAGTAGAGCACAGTGTGTAGAGTACAGTGATTAGAGCACAGTGTGTAGAGTACAGTGAGTAGAGCACAGTGTGTAGAGTACAGTGATTAGAGCACAGTGTGTAGAGTACAGTGATTAGAGCACAGTGTGTAGAGTACAGTGATTAGAGCACAGTGTGTAGAGTATAGTGATTTGAGCACAGTGTGTAGAGTACAGTGATTAGAGCACAGTGTGTAGAGTACAGTGATTAGAGCACAGTGTGTAGAGCACAGTGAGTAGAGCACAGTGTGTAGAGTACAGTGATTAGAGCACAGTGTGTAGAGTACAGTGATTAGAGCACAGTGTGTAGAGTACAGTGATTAGAGCACAGTGTGTAGAGTACAGTGAGTAGAGCACAGTGTGTAGAGTACAGTGAGTAGAGCACAGTGTGTATAGTACAGTGATTAGAGCACAGTGTGTAGAGTACAGTGAGTAGAGCACAGTGTGTAGAGTACAGTGAGTAGAGCACAGTGTGTAGAGTATAGTGATTAGAGCACAGTGTGTAGAGTACAGTGAGTAGAGCACAGTGTGTAGAGTACAGTGATTAGAGCACAGTGTGTAGAGTACAGTGATTAGAGCACAGTGTGTAGAGTACAGTGATTAGAGCACAGTGATTAGAGCACAGTGTGTAGAGTACAGTGATTAGTGCACAGTGTGTAGAGTACAGTGATTAGAGCACAGTGTGTAGAGTACAGTGAGTAGAGCACAGTGTGTAGAGTACAGTGATTAGAGCACAGTGTGTAGAGTACAGTGATTAGAGCACAGTGTGTAGAGTATAGTGATTTGAGCACAGTGTGTAGAGTACAGTGAGTAGAGCACAGTGTGTAGAGCACAGTGTGTAGAGTACAGTGTGTAGAGTACAGTGATTAGAGCACAGTGTGTAGAGTACAGTGATTAGAGCACAGTGTGTAGAGTACAGTGATTAGAGCACAGTGTGTAGAGTACAGTGATTAGAGCACAGTGTGTAGAGTACAGTGATTAGAGCACAGTGTGTAGAGTACAGTGAGTAGAGCACAGTGTGTAGAGTACAGTGATTAGAGCACAGTGTGTAGAGTACAGTGATTAGAGCACAGTGTGTAGAGTACAGTGATTAGTGCACAGTGTGTAGAGTACAGTGATTAGAGCACAGTGTGTAGAGTACAGTGAGTAGAGCACAGTGTGTAGAGTACAGTGATTAGAGCACAGTGTGTAGAGTACAGTGATTAGAGCACAGTGTGTAGAGTATAGTGATTTGAGCACAGTGTGTAGAGTACAGTGAGTAGAGCACAGTGTGTAGAGCACAGTGTGTAGAGTACAGTGTGTAGAGTACAGTGATTAGAGCACAGTGTGTAGAGTACAGTGAGTAGAGCACAGTGTGTAGAGTACAGTGATTAGAGCACAGTGTGTAGAGTACAGTGATTAGAGCACAGTGTGTAGAGTACAGTGATTAGAGCACAGTGTGTAGAGTACAGTGATTAGAGCACAGTGTGTAGAGTATAGTGATTTGAGCACAGTGTGTAGAGTACAGTGAGTAGAGCACAGTGTGTAGAGCACAGTGTGTAGAGTACAGTGTGTAGAGTACAGTGATTAGAGCACAGTGTGTAGAGTACAGTGAGTAGAGCACAGTGTGTAGAGTACAGTGATTAGAGCACAGTGTGTAGAGTACAGTGATTAGTGCACAGTGTGTAGAGTACAGTGAGTAGAGCACAGTGTGTAGAGTACAGTGATTAGAGCACAGTGTGTAGAGTACAGTGATTAGAGCACAGTGTGTAGAGTACAGTGATTAGAGCACAGTGTGTAGAGTATAGTGATTTGAGCACAGTGTGTAGAGTACAGTGAGTAGAGCACAGTGTGTAGAGCACAGTGTGTAGAGTACAGTGTGTAGAGTACAGTGATTAGAGCACAGTGTGTAGAGTACAGTGAGTAGAGCACAGTGTGTAGAGTACAGTGATTAGAGCACAGTGTGTAGAGTACAGTGATTAGAGCACAGTGTGTAGAGTACAGTGATTAGAGCACAGTGTGTAGAGTATAGTGATTTGAGCACAGTGTGTAGAGTACAGTGAGTAGAGCACAGTGTGTAGAGCACAGTGTGTAGAGTACAGTGTGTAGAGTACAGTGATTAGAGCACAGTGTGTAGAGTACAGTGAGTAGAGCACAGTGTGTAGAGTACAGTGATTAGAGCACAGTGTGTAGAGTACAGTGATTAGAGCACAGTGTGTAGAGTACAGTGATTAGTGCACAGTGTGTAGAGTACAGTGATTAGAGCACAGTGTGTAGAGTACAGTGAGTAGAGCACAGTGTGTAGAGTACAGTGATTAGAGCACAGTGTGTAGAGTACAGTGAGTAGAGCACAGTGTGTAGAGTACAGTGAGTAGAGCACAGTGTGTAGAGTACAGTGAGTAGAGCACAGTGTGTAGAGTACAGTGAGTAGAGCACAGTGTGTAGAGTACAGTGAGTAGAGCACAGTGTGTAGAGTACAGTGAGTAGAGCACAGTGTGTAGAGTACAGTGAGTAGAGCACAGTGTGTAGAGTACAGTGTGTAGAGTACAGTGATTAGAGCACAGTGTGTAGAGTACAGTGAGTAGAGCACAGTGTGTAGAGTACAGTGATTAGAGCACAGTGTGTAGAGTACAGTGAGTAGAGCACAGTGTGTAGAGTACAGTGAGTAGAGCACAGTGTGTAGAGTACAGTGAGTAGAGCACAGTGTGTAGAGTACAGTGATTAGAGCACAGTGTGTAGAGTACAGTGATTAGAGCACAGTGTGTAGAGTACAGTGATTAGTGCACAGTGTGTAGAGTACAGTGATTAGAGCACAGTGTGTAGAGTACAGTGAGTAGAGCACAGTGTGTAGAGTACAGTGATTAGAGCACAGTGTGTAGAGTACAGTGAGTAGAGCACAGTGTGTAGAGTACAGTGAGTAGAGCACAGTGTGTAGAGTACAGTGAGTAGAGCACAGTGTGTAGAGTACAGTGAGTAGAGCACAGTGTGTAGAGTACAGTGAGTAGAGCACAGTGTGTAGAGTACAGTGTGTAGAGCACAGTGTGTAGAGTACAGTGAGTAGAGCACAGTGTGTAGAGTACAGTGATTAGAGCACAGTGTGTAGAGTACAGTGATTAGAGCACAGTGTGTAGAGTACAGTGATTAGAGCACAGTGTGTAGAGTACAGTGTGTAGAGCACAGTGTGTAGAGTACAGTGAGTAGAGCACAGTGTGTAGAGTACAGTGATTAGAGCACAGTGTGTAGAGTACAGTGATTAGAGCACAGTGTGTAGAGTACAGTGATTAGTGCACAGTGTGTAGAGTACAGTGTGTAGAGTACAGTGATTAGAGCACAGTGTGTAGAGTACAGTGATTAGAGCACAGTGTGTAGAGTACAGTGATTAGAGCACAGTGTGTAGAGCACAGTGTGTAGAGTACAGTGAGTAGAGCACAGTGTGTAGAGTACAGTGATTAGAGCACAGTGTGTAGAGTATAGTGATTTGAGCACAGTGTGTAGAGTACAGTGATTAGAGCACAGTGTGTAGAGTACAGTGATTAGAGCACAGTGTGTAGAGTACAGTGATTAGAGCACAGTGTGTAGAGTACAGTGATTAGAGCACAGTGTGTAGAGTACAGTGAGTAGAGCACAGTGTGTAGAGTACAGTGATTAGAGCACAGTGTGTAGAGTACAGTGATTAGAGCACAGTGTGTAGAGTACAGTGATTAGTGCACAGTGTGTAGAGTACAGTGATTAGAGCACAGTGTGTAGAGTACAGTGATTAGAGCACAGTGTGTAGAGTACAGTGATTAGAGCACAGTGTGTAGAGTACAGTGATTAGAGCACAGTGTGTAGAGTATAGTGATTTGAGCACAGTGTGTAGAGTACAGTGATTAGAGCACAGTGTGTAGAGTACAGTGATTAGAGCACAGTGTGTAGAGTACAGTGATTAGAGCACAGTGTGTAGAGCACAGTGTGTAGAGTACAGTGAGTAGAGCACAGTGTGTAGAGTACAGTGATTAGAGCACAGTGTGTAGAGTACAGTGATTAGTGCACAGTGTGTAGAGTACAGTGATTAGAGCACAGTGTGTAGAGTACAGTGATTAGAGCACAGTGTGTAGAGTACAGTGATTAGAGCACAGTGTGTAGAGTACAGTGATTAGAGCACAGTGTGTAGAGTATAGTGATTTGAGCACAGTGTGTAGAGTACAGTGATTAGAGCACAGTGTGTAGAGTACAGTGATTAGAGCACAGTGTGTAGAGTACAGTGATTAGAGCACAGTGTGTAGAGCACAGTGTGTAGAGTACAGTGAGTAGAGCACAGTGTGTAGAGTACAGTGAGTAGAGCACAGTGTGTAGAGTATAGTGATTTGAGCACAGTGTGTAGAGTACAGTGATTAGAGCACAGTGTGTAGAGTACAGTGATTAGAGCACAGTGTGTAGAGTACAGTGATTAGAGCACAGTGTGTAGAGCACAGTGTGTAGAGTACAGTGAGTAGAGCACAGTGTGTAGAGTACAGTGAGTAGAGCACAGTGTGTAGAGTACAGTGATTAGAGCACAGTGTGTAGAGCACAGTGTGTAGAGTACAGTGAGTAGAGCACAGTGTGTAGAGTACAGTGAGTAGAGCACAGTGTGTAGAGCACAGTGTGTAGAGCACAGTGTGTAGAGTACAGTGTGTAGAGTACAGTGTGTAGAGTACAGTGTGTAGAGTACAGTGATTAGAGCACAGTGTGTAGAGTACAGTGATTAGAGCACAGTGTGTAGAGTATAGTGATTTGAGCACAGTGTGTAGAGTACAGTGAGTAGAGCACAGTGTGTAGAGTACAGTGATTAGAGCACAGTGTGTAGAGTACAGTGATTAGAGCACAGTGTGTAGAGCACAGTGTGTAGAGTACAGTGAGTAGAGCACAGTGTGTAGAGTACAGTGAGTAGAGCACAGTGTGTAGAGTACAGTGATTAGAGCACAGTGTGTAGAGCACAGTGTGTAGAGTACAGTGAGTAGAGCACAGTGTGTAGAGTACAGTGAGTAGAGCACAGTGTGTAGAGCACAGTGTGTAGAGCACAGTGTGTAGAGTACAGTGTGTAGAGTACAGTGTGTAGAGTACAGTGATTAGAGCACAGTGTGTAGAGTACAGTGATTAGAGCACAGTGTGTAGAGTATAGTGATTAGAGCACAGTGTGTAGAGCACAGTGTGTAGAGTACAGTGAGTAGAGCACAGTGTGTAGAGTACAGTGAGTAGAGCACAGTGTGTAGAGCACAGTGTGTAGAGTACAGTGTGTAGAGTACAGTGATTAGAGCACAGTGTGTAGAGTACAGTGATTTGAGCACAGTGTGTAGAGTACAGTGATTAGAGCACAGTGATTAGTGCACAGTGTGTAGAGTACAGTGTGTAGAGTACAGTGATTAGAGCACAGTGTGTAGAGTACAGTGATTAGAGCACAGTGTGTAGAGTACAGTGATTAGAGCACAGTGTGTAGAGTACAGTGAGTAGAGCACAGTGTGTAGAGCACAGTGTGTAGAGTACAGTGTGTAGAGTACAGTGATTAGAGCACAGTGTGTAGAGTACAGTGATTTGAGCACAGTGTGTAGAGTACAGTGATTAGTGCACAGTGTGTAGAGTACAGTGTGTAGAGTACAGTGATTAGAGCACAGTGTGTAGAGTACAGTGATTAGAGCACAGTGTGTAGAGTACAGTGAGTAGAGCACAGTGAGTAGAGTACAGTGAGTAGAGCACAGTGTGTAGAGTACAGTGATTAGAGCACAGTGTGTAGAGTACAGTGAGTAGAGCACAGTGTGTAGAGTACAGTGAGTAGAGCACAGTGTGTAGAGTACAGTGATTAGAGCACAGTGTGTAGAGTACAGTGATTAGAGCACAGTGTGTAGAGTACAGTGATTAGAGCACAGTGTGTAGAGTACAGTGATTAGAGCACAGTGTGTAGAGTACAGTGAGTAGAGCACAGTGTGTAGAGTACAGTGAGTAGAGCACAGTGTGTAGAGTACAGTGAGTAGAGCACAGTGTGTAGAGTACAGTGATTAGAGCACAGTGTGTAGAGTACAGTGATTAGAGCACAGTGTGTAGAGTACAGTGATTAGAGCACAGTGTGTAGAGTACAGTGAGTAGAGCACAGTGTGTAGAGTACAGTGAGTAGAGCACAGTGTGTAGAGTACAGTGATTAGAGCACAGTGTGTAGAGTACAGTGATTAGAGCACAGTGTGTAGAGTACAGTGATTAGAGCACAGTGTGTAGAGTACAGTGAGTAGAGCACAGTGTGTAGAGTACAGTGATTAGAGCACAGTGTGTAGAGTACAGTGATTAGAGCACAGTGTGTAGAGTACAGTGATTAGAGCACAGTGTGTAGAGTACAGTGATTAGAGCACAGTGTGTAGAGTACAGTGAGTAGAGCACAGTGTGTAGAGTACAGTGATTAGAGCACAGTGTGTAGAGTACAGTGATTAGAGCACAGTGTGTAGAGTACAGTGATTAGAGCACAGTGTGTAGAGTACAGTGAGTAGAGCACAGTGTGTAGAGTACAGTGATTAGAGCACAATGTGTAGAGTACAGTGATTAGAGCACAGTGTGTAGAGTACAGTGATTAGAGCACAGTGTGTAGAGTACAGTGATTAGAGCACAGTGTGTAGAGTACAGTGATTAGAGCACAGTGTGTAGAGTACAGTGTGTAGAGCACAGTGTGTAGAGTACAGTGATTAGTGCACAGTGTGTAGAGTACAGTGATTAGAGCACAGTGTGTAGAGTACAGTGATTAGTGCACAGTGTGTAGAGTACAGTGATTAGAGCACAGTGTGTAGAGTACAGTGATTAGTGCACAGTGTGTAGAGTACAGTGATTAGAGCACAGTGTGTAGAGTACAGTGAGTAGAGCACAGTGTGTAGAGTACAGTGATTAGAGCACAGTGTGTAGAGTACAGTGAGTAGAGCACAGTGTGTAGAGTACAGTGATTAGAGCACAGTGTGTAGAGTACAGTGAGTAGAGCACAGTGTGTAGAGTACAGTGAGTAGAGCACAGTGTGTAGAGTACAGTGAGTAGAGCACAGTGTGTAGAGTACAGTGATTAGAGCACAGTGTGTAGAGTACAGTGATTAGAGCACAGTGTGTAGAGTACAGTGATTAGAGCACAGTGTGTAGAGTACAGTGATTAGAGCACAGTGTGTAGAGTACAGTGATTAGAGCACAGTGTGTAGAGTACAGTGATTAGAGCACAGTGTGTAGAGCACAGTGATTAGAGCACAGTGTGTAGAGTACAGTGAGTAGAGCACAGTGTGTAGAGTACAGTGAGTAGAGCACAGTGTGTAGAGTAGAGTGATTAGAGCACAGTGTGTAGAGTACAGTGAGTAGAGCACAGTGTGTAGAGTACAGTGAGTAGAGCACAGTGTGTAGAGTACAGTGAGTAGAGCACAGTGTGTAGAGTACAGTGATTAGAGCACAGTGTGTAGAGTACAGTGAGTAGAGCACAGTGTGTAGAGTACAGTGATTAGAGCACAGTGTGTAGAGTACAGTGATTAGAGCACAGTGTGTAGAGTACAGTGAGTAGAGCACAGTGTGTAGAGTACAGTGAGTAGAGCACAGTGTGTAGAGTACAGTGATTAGAGCACAGTGTGTAGAGTACAGTGAGTAGAGCACAGTGTGTAGAGTATAGTGATTAGAGCACAGTGTGTAGAGTACAGTGATTAGAGCACAGTGTGTAGAGTACAGTGAGTAGAGCACAGTGTGTAGAGTACAGTGAGTAGAGCACAGTGTGTAGAGTACAGTGAGTAGAGCACAGTGTGTAGAGTACAGTGATTAGAGCACAGTGTGTAGAGTACAGTGATTAGAGCACAGTGTGTAGAGTATAGTGATTTGAGCACAGTGTGTAGAGTACAGTGAGTAGAGCACAGTGTGTAGAGCACAGTGTGTAGAGTACAGTGTGTAGAGTACAGTGATTAGAGCACAGTGTGTAGAGTACAGTGAGTAGAGCACAGTGTGTAGAGTACAGTGATTAGAGCACAGTGTGTAGAGTACAGTGATTAGAGCACAGTGTGTAGAGTACAGTGATTAGAGCACAGTGTGTAGAGTATAGTGATTTGAGCACAGTGTGTAGAGTACAGTGAGTAGAGCACAGTGTGTAGAGCACAGTGTGTAGAGTACAGTGTGTAGAGTACAGTGATTAGAGCACAGTGTGTAGAGTACAGTGAGTAGAGCACAGTGTGTAGAGTACAGTGATTAGAGCACAGTGTGTAGAGTACAGTGATTAGAGCACAGTGTGTAGAGTACAGTGATTAGTGCACAGTGTGTAGAGTACAGTGATTAGAGCACAGTGTGTAGAGTACAGTGAGTAGAGCACAGTGTGTAGAGTACAGTGATTAGAGCACAGTGTGTAGAGTACAGTGATTAGAGCACAGTGTGTAGAGTATAGTGATTTGAGCACAGTGTGTAGAGTACAGTGAGTAGAGCACAGTGTGTAGAGCACAGTGTGTAGAGTACAGTGTGTAGAGTACAGTGATTAGAGCACAGTGTGTAGAGTACAGTGAGTAGAGCACAGTGTGTAGAGTACAGTGATTAGAGCACAGTGTGTAGAGTACAGTGATTAGAGCACAGTGTGTAGAGTACAGTGATTAGAGCACAGTGTGTAGAGTATAGTGATTTGAGCACAGTGTGTAGAGTACAGTGAGTAGAGCACAGTGTGTAGAGTACAGTGATTAGAGCACAGTGTGTAGAGTACAGTGAGTAGAGCACAGTGTGTAGAGTACAGTGAGTAGAGCACAGTGTGTAGAGTACAGTGAGTAGAGCACAGTGTGTAGAGTAGAGTGATTAGAGCACAGTGTGTAGAGTACAGTGATTAGAGCACAGTGTGTAGAGTACAGTGATTAGTGCACAGTGTGTAGAGTACAGTGATTAGAGCACAGTGTGTAGAGTACAGTGAGTAGAGCACAGTGTGTAGAGTACAGTGATTAGAGCACAGTGTGTAGAGTACAGTGATTAGAGCACAGTGTGTAGAGTACAGTGATTTGAGCACAGTGTGTAGAGTACAGTGAGTAGAGCACAGTGTGTAGAGCACAGTGTGTAGAGTACAGTGTGTAGAGTACAGTGATTAGAGCACAGTGTGTAGAGTACAGTGAGTAGAGCACAGTGTGTAGAGTACAGTGATTAGAGCACAGTGTGTAGAGTACAGTGATTAGAGCACAGTGTGTAGAGTACAGTGATTAGAGCACAGTGTGTAGAGTACAGTGAGTAGAGCACAGTGTGTAGAGTACAGTGATTAGAGCACAGTGTGTAGAGTACAGTGATTAGAGCACAGTGTGTAGAGTACAGTGAGTAGAGCACAGTGTGTAGAGTACAGTGATTAGAGCACAGTGTGTAGAGTACAGTGATTAGAGCACAGTGTGTAGAGTACAGTGATTAGAGCACAGTGTGTAGAGTACAGTGATTAGAGCACAGTGTGTAGAGTACAGTGATTAGAGCACAGTGTGTAGAGTACAGTGAGTAGAGCACAGTGTGTAGAGTACAGTGATTAGAGCACAGTGTGTAGAGTACAGTGTGTAGAGTACAGTGAGTAGAGCACAGTGTGTAGAGTACAGTGAGTAGAGCACAGTGTGTAGAGTACAGTGAGTAGAGCACAGTGTGTAGAGTACAGTGAGTAGAGCACAGTGTGTAGAGTACAGTGAGTAGAGCACAGTGTGTAGAGTACAGTGATTAGAGCACAGTGTGTAGAGTACAGTGATTAGAGCACAGTGTGTAGAGTACAGTGATTAGAGCACAGTGTGTAGAGTACAGTGATTAGAGCACAGTGTGTAGAGTACAGTGAGTAGAGCACAGTGTGTAGAGTACAGTGAGTAGAGCACAGTGTGTAGAGTACAGTGAGTAGAGCACAGTGTGTAGAGTACAGTGAGTAGAGCACAGTGTGTAGAGTACAGTGAGTAGAGCACAGTGTGTAGAGTACAGTGAGTAGAGCACAGTGTGTAGAGTACAGTGAGTAGAGCACAGTGTGTAGAGTACAGTGATTAGAGCACAGTGTGTAGAGTACAGTGAGTAGAGCACAGTGTGTAGAGTACAGTGATTAGAGCACAGTGTGTAGAGTACAGTGATTAGAGCACAGTGTGTAGAGTACAGTGAGTAGAGCACAGTGTGTAGAGTACAGTGAGTAGAGCACAGTGTGTAGAGTACAGTGAGTAGAGCACAGTGTGTAGAGTACAGTGATTAGAGCACAGTGTGTAGAGTACAGTGATTAGAGCACAGTGTGTAGAGTACAGTGATTAGAGCACAGTGTGTAGAGTACAGTGAGTAGAGCACAGTGTGTAGAGTACAGTGATTAGAGCACAATGTGTAGAGTACAGTGATTAGAGCACAGTGTGTAGAGTACAGTGATTAGAGCACAGTGTGTAGAGTACAGTGATTAGAGCACAGTGTGTAGAGTACAGTGATTAGAGCACAGTGTGTAGAGTACAGTGTGTAGAGCACAGTGTGTAGAGTACAGTGATTAGTGCACAGTGTGTAGAGTACAGTGATTAGAGCACAGTGTGTAGAGTACAGTGATTAGTGCACAGTGTGTAGAGTACAGTGAGTAGAGCACAGTGTGTAGAGTACAGTGATTAGAGCACAGTGTGTAGAGTACAGTGAGTAGAGCACAGTGTGTAGAGTACAGTGATTAGAGCACAGTGTGTAGAGTACAGTGAGTAGAGCACAGTGTGTAGAGTACAGTGAGTAGAGCACAGTGTGTAGAGTACAGTGATTAGAGCACAGTGTGTAGAGTACAGTGATTAGAGCACAGTGTGTAGAGTACAGTGATTAGAGCACAGTGTGTAGAGTACAGTGATTAGAGCACAGTGTGTAGAGTACAGTGATTAGAGCACAGTGTGTAGAGTACAGTGATTAGAGCACAGTGTGTAGAGCACAGTGATTAGAGCACAGTGTGTAGAGTACAGTGAGTAGAGCACAGTGTGTAGAGTACAGTGAGTAGAGCACAGTGTGTAGAGTAGAGTGATTAGAGCACAGTGTGTAGAGTAGAGTGAGTAGAGCACAGTGTGTAGAGTACAGTGAGTAGAGCACAGTGTGTAGAGTACAGTGATTAGAGCACAGTGTGTAGAGTACAGTGATTAGAGCACAGTGTGTAGAGTACAGTGATTAGAGCACAGTGTGTAGAGTACAGTGATTAGAGCACAGTGTGTAGAGTACAGTGAGTAGAGCACAGTGTGTAGAGTACAGTGAGTAGAGCACAGTGTGTAGAGTACAGTGAGTAGAGCACAGTGTGTAGAGTACAGTGATTAGAGCACAGTGTGTAGAGTACAGTGATTAGAGCACAGTGTGTAGAGTACAGTGATTAGAGCACAGTGTGTAGAGTACAGTGAGTAGAGCACAGTGTGTAGAGTACAGTGATTAGAGCACAATGTGTAGAGTACAGTGATTAGAGCACAGTGTGTAGAGTACAGTGATTAGAGCACAGTGTGTAGAGTACAGTGATTAGAGCACAGTGTGTAGAGTACAGTGATTAGAGCACAGTGTGTAGAGTACAGTGTGTAGAGCACAGTGTGTAGAGTACAGTGATTAGTGCACAGTGTGTAGAGTACAGTGATTAGAGCACAGTGTGTAGAGTACAGTGATTAGTGCACAGTGTGTAGAGTACAGTGATTAGAGCACAGTGTGTAGAGTACAGTGAGTAGAGCACAGTGTGTAGAGTACAGTGATTAGAGCACAGTGTGTAGAGTACAGTGAGTAGAGCACAGTGTGTAGAGTACAGTGAGTAGAGCACAGTGTGTAGAGTACAGTGAGTAGAGCACAGTGTGTAGAGTACAGTGAGTAGAGCACAGTGTGTAGAGTACAGTGATTAGAGCACAGTGTGTAGAGTACAGTGATTAGAGCACAGTGTGTAGAGTACAGTGATTAGAGCACAGTGTGTAGAGTACAGTGATTAGAGCACAGTGTGTAGAGTACAGTGATTAGAGCACAGTGTGTAGAGCACAGTGATTAGAGCACAGTGTGTAGAGTACAGTGAGTAGAGCACAGTGTGTAGAGTACAGTGAGTAGAGCACAGTGTGTAGAGTAGAGTGATTAGAGCACAGTGTGTAGAGTACAGTGATTAGTGCACAGTGTGTAGAGTACAGTGATTAGAGCACAGTGTGTAGAGTACAGTGAGTAGAGCACAGTGTGTAGAGTACAGTGATTAGAGCACAGTGTGTAGAGTACAGTGAGTAGAGCACAGTGTGTAGAGTACAGTGATTAGAGCACAGTGTGTAGAGTACAGTGAGTAGAGCACAGTGTGTAGAGTACAGTGAGTAGAGCACAGTGTGTAGAGTACAGTGATTAGAGCACAGTGTGTAGAGTACAGTGATTAGAGCACAGTGTGTAGAGTACAGTGATTAGAGCACAGTGTGTAGAGTACAGTGATTAGAGCACAGTGTGTAGAGTACAGTGATTAGAGCACAGTGTGTAGAGTACAGTGATTAGAGCACAGTGTGTAGAGCACAGTGATTAGAGCACAGTGTGTAGAGTACAGTGAGTAGAGCACAGTGTGTAGAGTACAGTGAGTAGAGCACAGTGTGTAGAGTAGAGTGATTAGAGCACAGTGTGTAGAGTACAGTGAGTAGAGCACAGTGTGTAGAGTACAGTGAGTAGAGCACAGTGTGTAGAGTACAGTGAGTAGAGCACAGTGTGTAGAGTACAGTGATTAGAGCACAGTGTGTAGAGTACAGTGAGTAGAGCACAGTGTGTAGAGTACAGTGATTAGAGCACAGTGTGTAGAGTACAGTGATTAGAGCACAGTGTGTAGAGTACAGTGATTAGAGCACAGTGTGTAGAGTATAGTGATTTGAGCACAGTGTGTAGAGTACAGTGATTAGAGCACAGTGTGTAGAGTACAGTGATTAGAGCACAGTGTGTAGAGCACAGTGAGTAGAGCACAGTGTGTAGAGTACAGTGATTAGAGCACAGTGTGTAGAGTACAGTGATTAGAGCACAGTGTGTAGAGTACAGTGATTAGAGCACAGTGTGTAGAGTACAGTGAGTAGAGCACAGTGTGTAGAGTACAGTGATTAGAGCACAGTGTGTAGAGTACAGTGATTAGAGCACAGTGTGTAGAGTACAGTGAGTAGAGCACAGTGTGTAGAGTACAGTGATTAGAGCACAGTGTGTAGAGTACAGTGATTAGAGCACAGTGTGTAGAGTACAGTGATTAGAGCACAGTGTGTAGAGTACAGTGATTAGAGCACAGTGTGTAGAGTATAGTGATTAGAGCACAGTGTGTAGAGTACAGTGAGTAGAGCACAGTGTGTAGAGTACAGTGATTAGAGCACAGTGTGTAGAGTACAGTGATTAGAGCACAGTGTGTAGAGTACAGTGAGTAGAGCACAGTGTGTAGAGTACAGTGAGTAGAGCACAGTGTGTAGAGTACAGTGATTAGAGCACAGTGTGTAGAGTACAGTGAGTAGAGCACAGTGTGTAGAGTATAGTGATTAGAGCACAGTGTGTAGAGTACAGTGATTAGAGCACAGTGTGTAGAGTACAGTGAGTAGAGCACAGTGTGTAGAGTACAGTGAGTAGAGCACAGTGTGTAGAGTACAGTGATTAGAGCACAGTGTGTAGAGTACAGTGAGTAGAGCACAGTGTGTAGAGTACAGTGAGTAGAGCACAGTGTGTAGAGTATAGTGATTAGAGCACAGTGTGTAGAGTACAGTGAGTAGAGCACAGTGTGTAGAGTACAGTGAGTAGAGCACAGTGTGTAGAGTACAGTGATTAGTGCACAGTGTGTAGAGTACAGTGATTAGAGCACAGTGTGTAGAGTACAGTGAGTAGAGCACAGTGTGTAGAGTACAGTGATTAGAGCACAGTGTGTAGAGTACAGTGATTAGAGCACAGTGTGTAGAGTATAGTGATTTGAGCACAGTGTGTAGAGTACAGTGAGTAGAGCACAGTGTGTAGAGCACAGTGTGTAGAGTACAGTGTGTAGAGTACAGTGATTAGAGCACAGTGTGTAGAGTACAGTGAGTAGAGCACAGTGTGTAGAGTACAGTGATTAGAGCACAGTGTGTAGAGTACAGTGATTAGAGCACAGTGTGTAGAGTACAGTGATTAGTGCACAGTGTGTAGAGTACAGTGATTAGAGCACAGTGTGTAGAGTACAGTGAGTAGAGCACAGTGTGTAGAGTACAGTGATTAGAGCACAGTGTGTAGAGTATAGTGATTTGAGCACAGTGTGTAGAGTACAGTGAGTAGAGCACAGTGTGTAGAGCACAGTGTGTAGAGTACAGTGTGTAGAGTACAGTGATTAGAGCACAGTGTGTAGAGTACAGTGATTAGAGCACAGTGTGTAGAGTACAGTGATTAGAGCACAGTGTGTAGAGTACAGTGATTAGAGCACAGTGTGTAGAGTACAGTGATTAGAGCACAGTGTGTAGAGTACAGTGAGTAGAGCACAGTGTGTAGAGTACAGTGATTAGAGCACAGTGTGTAGAGTACAGTGATTAGAGCACAGTGTGTAGAGTACAGTGATTAGTGCACAGTGTGTAGAGTACAGTGATTAGAGCACAGTGTGTAGAGTACAGTGATTAGAGCACAGTGTGTAGAGTACAGTGATTAGAGCACAGTGTGTAGAGTACAGTGATTAGAGCACAGTGTGTAGAGTATAGTGATTTGAGCACAGTGTGTAGAGTACAGTGAGTAGAGCACAGTGTGTAGAGCACAGTGTGTAGAGTACAGTGTGTAGAGTACAGTGATTAGAGCACAGTGTGTAGAGTACAGTGAGTAGAGCACAGTGTGTAGAGTACAGTGATTAGAGCACAGTGTGTAGAGTACAGTGATTAGAGCACAGTGTGTAGAGTACAGTGATTAGTGCACAGTGTGTAGAGTACAGTGATTAGAGCACAGTGTGTAGAGTACAGTGAGTAGAGCACAGTGTGTAGAGTACAGTGATTAGAGCACAGTGTGTAGAGTACAGTGATTAGAGCACAGTGTGTAGAGTATAGTGATTTGAGCACAGTGTGTAGAGTACAGTGAGTAGAGCACAGTGTGTAGAGCACAGTGTGTAGAGTACAGTGTGTAGAGTACAGTGATTAGAGCACAGTGTGTAGAGTACAGTGAGTAGAGCACAGTGTGTAGAGTACAGTGATTAGAGCACAGTGTGTAGAGTACAGTGATTAGAGCACAGTGTGTAGAGTACAGTGATTAGAGCACAGTGTGTAGAGTATAGTGATTTGAGCACAGTGTGTAGAGTACAGTGAGTAGAGCACAGTGTGTAGAGCACAGTGTGTAGAGTACAGTGTGTAGAGTACAGTGATTAGAGCACAGTGTGTAGAGTACAGTGAGTAGAGCACAGTGTGTAGAGTACAGTGATTAGAGCACAGTGTGTAGAGTACAGTGATTAGAGCACAGTGTGTAGAGTACAGTGATTAGTGCACAGTGTGTAGAGTACAGTGATTAGAGCACAGTGTGTAGAGTACAGTGAGTAGAGCACAGTGTGTAGAGTACAGTGATTAGAGCACAGTGTGTAGAGTACAGTGAGTAGAGCACAGTGTGTAGAGTACAGTGAGTAGAGCACAGTGTGTAGAGTACAGTGAGTAGAGCACAGTGTGTAGAGTACAGTGAGTAGAGCACAGTGTGTAGAGTACAGTGAGTAGAGCACAGTGTGTAGAGTACAGTGAGTAGAGCACAGTGTGTAGAGTACAGTGAGTAGAGCACAGTGTGTAGAGTACAGTGATTAGAGCACAGTGTGTAGAGTACAGTGAGTAGAGCACAGTGTGTAGAGTACAGTGAGTAGAGCACAGTGTGTAGAGTATAGTGATTAGAGCACAGTGTGTAGAGTACAGTGAGTAGAGCACAGTGTGTAGAGTACAGTGATTAGAGCACAGTGTGTAGAGTACAGTGATTAGAGCACAGTGTGTAGAGTACAGTGATTAGAGCACAGTGATTAGAGCACAGTGTGTAGAGTACAGTGATTAGTGCACAGTGTGTAGAGTACAGTGATTAGAGCACAGTGTGTAGAGTACAGTGAGTAGAGCACAGTGTGTAGAGTACAGTGATTAGAGCACAGTGTGTAGAGTACAGTGATTAGAGCACAGTGTGTAGAGTATAGTGATTTGAGCACAGTGTGTAGAGTACAGTGAGTAGAGCACAGTGTGTAGAGCACAGTGTGTAGAGTACAGTGTGTAGAGTACAGTGATTAGAGCACAGTGTGTAGAGTACAGTGATTAGAGCACAGTGTGTAGAGTACAGTGATTAGAGCACAGTGTGTAGAGTACAGTGATTAGAGCACAGTGTGTAGAGTACAGTGATTAGAGCACAGTGTGTAGAGTACAGTGAGTAGAGCACAGTGTGTAGAGTACAGTGATTAGAGCACAGTGTGTAGAGTACAGTGATTAGAGCACAGTGTGTAGAGTACAGTGATTAGTGCACAGTGTGTAGAGTACAGTGATTAGAGCACAGTGTGTAGAGTACAGTGAGTAGAGCACAGTGTGTAGAGTACAGTGATTAGAGCACAGTGTGTAGAGTACAGTGATTAGAGCACAGTGTGTAGAGTATAGTGATTTGAGCACAGTGTGTAGAGTACAGTGAGTAGAGCACAGTGTGTAGAGCACAGTGTGTAGAGCACAGTGTGTAGAGTACAGTGAGTAGAGCACAGTGTGTAGAGTACAGTGATTAGAGCACAGTGTGTAGAGTACAGTGATTAGAGCACAGTGTGTAGAGTACAGTGATTAGAGCACAGTGTGTAGAGTACAGTGATTAGAGCACAGTGTGTAGAGTACAGTGATTAGAGCACAGTGTGTAGAGTACAGTGATTAGAGCACAGTGTGTAGAGCACAGTGATTAGAGCACAGTGTGTAGAGTACAGTGAGTAGAGCACAGTGTGTAGAGTACAGTGAGTAGAGCACAGTGTGTAGAGTAGAGTGATTAGAGCACAGTGTGTAGAGTACAGTGAGTAGAGCACAGTGTGTAGAGTACAGTGAGTAGAGCACAGTGTGTAGAGTACAGTGAGTAGAGCACAGTGTGTAGAGTACAGTGATTAGAGCACAGTGTGTAGAGTACAGTGAGTAGAGCACAGTGTGTAGAGTACAGTGATTAGAGCACAGTGTGTAGAGTACAGTGATTAGAGCACAGTGTGTAGAGTACAGTGATTAGAGCACAGTGTGTAGAGTATAGTGATTTGAGCACAGTGTGTAGAGTACAGTGATTAGAGCACAGTGTGTAGAGTACAGTGATTAGAGCACAGTGTGTAGAGCACAGTGAGTAGAGCACAGTGTGTAGAGTACAGTGATTAGAGCACAGTGTGTAGAGTACAGTGATTAGAGCACAGTGTGTAGAGTACAGTGATTAGAGCACAGTGTGTAGAGTACAGTGAGTAGAGCACAGTGTGTAGAGTACAGTGATTAGAGCACAGTGTGTAGAGTACAGTGATTAGAGCACAGTGTGTAGAGTACAGTGAGTAGAGCACAGTGTGTAGAGTACAGTGATTAGAGCACAGTGTGTAGAGTACAGTGATTAGAGCACAGTGTGTAGAGTACAGTGATTAGAGCACAGTGTGTAGAGTACAGTGATTAGAGCACAGTGTGTAGAGTATAGTGATTAGAGCACAGTGTGTAGAGTACAGTGAGTAGAGCACAGTGTGTAGAGTACAGTGATTAGAGCACAGTGTGTAGAGTACAGTGATTAGAGCACAGTGTGTAGAGTACAGTGAGTAGAGCACAGTGTGTAGAGTACAGTGAGTAGAGCACAGTGTGTAGAGTACAGTGATTAGAGCACAGTGTGTAGAGTACAGTGAGTAGAGCACAGTGTGTAGAGTATAGTGATTAGAGCACAGTGTGTAGAGTACAGTGATTAGAGCACAGTGTGTAGAGTACAGTGAGTAGAGCACAGTGTGTAGAGTACAGTGAGTAGAGCACAGTGTGTAGAGTACAGTGATTAGAGCACAGTGTGTAGAGTACAGTGAGTAGAGCACAGTGTGTAGAGTACAGTGATTAGAGCACAGTGTGTAGAGTACAGTGATTAGAGCACAGTGTGTAGAGTACAGTGATTAGAGCACAGTGTGTAGAGTATAGTGATTTGAGCACAGTGTGTAGAGTACAGTGATTAGAGCACAGTGTGTAGAGTACAGTGATTAGAGCACAGTGTGTAGAGCACAGTGAGTAGAGCACAGTGTGTAGAGTACAGTGATTAGAGCACAGTGTGTAGAGTACAGTGATTAGAGCACAGTGTGTAGAGTACAGTGATTAGAGCACAGTGTGTAGAGTACAGTGAGTAGAGCACAGTGTGTAGAGTACAGTGATTAGAGCACAGTGTGTAGAGTACAGTGATTAGAGCACAGTGTGTAGAGTACAGTGAGTAGAGCACAGTGTGTAGAGTACAGTGATTAGAGCACAGTGTGTAGAGTACAGTGATTAGAGCACAGTGTGTAGAGTACAGTGATTAGAGCACAGTGTGTAGAGTACAGTGATTAGAGCACAGTGTGTAGAGTATAGTGATTAGAGCACAGTGTGTAGAGTACAGTGAGTAGAGCACAGTGTGTAGAGTACAGTGATTAGAGCACAGTGTGTAGAGTACAGTGATTAGAGCACAGTGTGTAGAGTACAGTGAGTAGAGCACAGTGTGTAGAGTACAGTGAGTAGAGCACAGTGTGTAGAGTACAGTGATTAGAGCACAGTGTGTAGAGTACAGTGAGTAGAGCACAGTGTGTAGAGTATAGTGATTAGAGCACAGTGTGTAGAGTACAGTGATTAGAGCACAGTGTGTAGAGTACAGTGAGTAGAGCACAGTGTGTAGAGTACAGTGAGTAGAGCACAGTGTGTAGAGTACAGTGATTAGAGCACAGTGTGTAGAGTACAGTGAGTAGAGCACAGTGTGTAGAGTACAGTGAGTAGAGCACAGTGTGTAGAGTATAGTGATTAGAGCACAGTGTGTAGAGTACAGTGAGTAGAGCACAGTGTGTAGAGTACAGTGATTAGAGCACAGTGTGTAGAGTACAGTGATTAGAGCACAGTGTGTAGAGTACAGTGATTAGAGCACAGTGATTAGAGCACAGTGTGTAGAGTACAGTGATTAGTGCACAGTGTGTAGAGTACAGTGATTAGAGCACAGTGTGTAGAGTACAGTGAGTAGAGCACAGTGTGTAGAGTACAGTGATTAGAGCACAGTGTGTAGAGTACAGTGATTAGAGCACAGTGTGTAGAGTATAGTGATTTGAGCACAGTGTGTAGAGTACAGTGAGTAGAGCACAGTGTGTAGAGCACAGTGTGTAGAGTACAGTGTGTAGAGTACAGTGATTAGAGCACAGTGTGTAGAGTACAGTGAGTAGAGCACAGTGTGTAGAGTACAGTGATTAGAGCACAGTGTGTAGAGTACAGTGATTAGAGCACAGTGTGTAGAGTACAGTGATTAGTGCACAGTGTGTAGAGTACAGTGATTAGAGCACAGTGTGTAGAGTACAGTGAGTAGAGCACAGTGTGTAGAGTACAGTGATTAGAGCACAGTGTGTAGAGTATAGTGATTTGAGCACAGTGTGTAGAGTACAGTGAGTAGAGCACAGTGTGTAGAGCACAGTGTGTAGAGTACAGTGTGTAGAGTACAGTGATTAGAGCACAGTGTGTAGAGTACAGTGATTAGAGCACAGTGTGTAGAGTACAGTGATTAGAGCACAGTGTGTAGAGTACAGTGATTAGAGCACAGTGTGTAGAGTACAGTGATTAGAGCACAGTGTGTAGAGTACAGTGAGTAGAGCACAGTGTGTAGAGTACAGTGATTAGAGCACAGTGTGTAGAGTACAGTGATTAGAGCACAGTGTGTAGAGTACAGTGATTAGTGCACAGTGTGTAGAGTACAGTGATTAGAGCACAGTGTGTAGAGTACAGTGATTAGAGCACAGTGTGTAGAGTACAGTGATTAGAGCACAGTGTGTAGAGTACAGTGATTAGAGCACAGTGTGTAGAGTATAGTGATTTGAGCACAGTGTGTAGAGTACAGTGAGTAGAGCACAGTGTGTAGAGCACAGTGTGTAGAGTACAGTGTGTAGAGTACAGTGATTAGAGCACAGTGTGTAGAGTACAGTGAGTAGAGCACAGTGTGTAGAGTACAGTGATTAGAGCACAGTGTGTAGAGTACAGTGATTAGAGCACAGTGTGTAGAGTACAGTGATTAGTGCACAGTGTGTAGAGTACAGTGATTAGAGCACAGTGTGTAGAGTACAGTGAGTAGAGCACAGTGTGTAGAGTACAGTGATTAGAGCACAGTGTGTAGAGTACAGTGATTAGAGCACAGTGTGTAGAGTATAGTGATTTGAGCACAGTGTGTAGAGTACAGTGAGTAGAGCACAGTGTGTAGAGCACAGTGTGTAGAGTACAGTGTGTAGAGTACAGTGATTAGAGCACAGTGTGTAGAGTACAGTGAGTAGAGCACAGTGTGTAGAGTACAGTGATTAGAGCACAGTGTGTAGAGTACAGTGATTAGAGCACAGTGTGTAGAGTACAGTGATTAGAGCACAGTGTGTAGAGTATAGTGATTTGAGCACAGTGTGTAGAGTACAGTGAGTAGAGCACAGTGTGTAGAGCACAGTGTGTAGAGTACAGTGTGTAGAGTACAGTGATTAGAGCACAGTGTGTAGAGTACAGTGAGTAGAGCACAGTGTGTAGAGTACAGTGATTAGAGCACAGTGTGTAGAGTACAGTGATTAGAGCACAGTGTGTAGAGTACAGTGATTAGTGCACAGTGTGTAGAGTACAGTGATTAGAGCACAGTGTGTAGAGTACAGTGAGTAGAGCACAGTGTGTAGAGTACAGTGATTAGAGCACAGTGTGTAGAGTACAGTGAGTAGAGCACAGTGTGTAGAGTACAGTGAGTAGAGCACAGTGTGTAGAGTACAGTGAGTAGAGCACAGTGTGTAGAGTACAGTGAGTAGAGCACAGTGTGTAGAGTACAGTGAGTAGAGCACAGTGTGTAGAGTACAGTGAGTAGAGCACAGTGTGTAGAGTACAGTGAGTAGAGCACAGTGTGTAGAGTACAGTGAGTAGAGCACAGTGTGTAGAGCACAGTGTGTAGAGTACAGTGTGTAGAGTACAGTGATTAGAGCACAGTGTGTAGAGTACAGTGAGTAGAGCACAGTGTGTAGAGTACAGTGATTAGAGCACAGTGTGTAGAGTACAGTGATTAGAGCACAGTGTGTAGAGTACAGTGATTAGTGCACAGTGTGTAGAGTACAGTGATTAGAGCACAGTGTGTAGAGTACAGTGAGTAGAGCACAGTGTGTAGAGTACAGTGATTAGAGCACAGTGTGTAGAGTACAGTGAGTAGAGCACAGTGTGTAGAGTACAGTGAGTAGAGCACAGTGTGTAGAGTACAGTGAGTAGAGCACAGTGTGTAGAGTACAGTGAGTAGAGCACAGTGTGTAGAGTACAGTGAGTAGAGCACAGTGTGTAGAGTACAGTGTGTAGAGCACAGTGTGTAGAGTACAGTGAGTAGAGCACAGTGTGTAGAGTACAGTGATTAGAGCACAGTGTGTAGAGTACAGTGATTAGAGCACAGTGTGTAGAGTACAGTGATTAGAGCACAGTGTGTAGAGCACAGTGTGTAGAGTACAGTGAGTAGAGCACAGTGAGTAGAGCACAGTGTGTAGAGTACAGTGAGTAGAGCACAGTGTGTAGAGCACAGTGTGTAGAGTACAGTGTGTAGAGTACAGTGATTAGAGCACAGTGTGTAGAGTACAGTGATTTGAGCACAGTGTGTAGAGTACAGTGATTAGAGCACAGTGTGTAGAGTACAGTGATTAGAGCACAGTGTGTAGAGTACAGTGATTAGAGCACAGTGTGTAGAGTACAGTGAGTAGAGCACAGTGTGTAGAGTACAGTGAGTAGAGCACAGTGTGTAGAGTACAGTGAGTAGAGCACAGTGTGTAGAGTACAGTGATTAGAGCACAGTGTGTAGAGTACAGTGATTAGAGCACAGTGTGTAGAGTACAGTGATTAGAGCACAGTGTGTAGAGTACAGTGAGTAGAGCACAGTGTGTAGAGTACAGTGATTAGAGCACAATGTGTAGAGTACAGTGATTAGAGCACAGTGTGTAGAGTACAGTGATTAGAGCACAGTGTGTAGAGTACAGTGATTAGAGCACAGTGTGTAGAGTACAGTGATTAGAGCACAGTGTGTAGAGTACAGTGATTAGAGCACAGTGTGTAGAGTACAGTGATTAGAGCACAGTGTGTAGAGTACAGTGATTAGTGCACAGTGTGTAGAGTACAGTGATTAGAGCACAGTGTGTAGAGTACAGTGAGTAGAGCACAGTGTGTAGAGTACAGTGATTAGAGCACAGTGTGTAGAGTACAGTGATTAGAGCACAGTGTGTAGAGTACAGTGTGTAGAGCACAGTGTGTAGAGTACAGTGATTAGAGCACAGTGTGTAGAGTACAGTGTGTAGAGTACAGTGTGTAGAGTACAGTGATTAGAGCACAGTGTGTAGAGTACAGTGATTAGAGCACAGTGTGTAGAGTACAGTGATTAGAGCACAGTGTGTAGAGTACAGTGATTAGTGCACAGTGTGTAGAGTACAGTGATTAGAGCACAGTGTGTAGAGTACAGTGAGTAGAGCACAGTGTGTAGAGTACAGTGATTAGAGCACAGTGTGTAGAGTACAGTGAGTAGAGCACAGTGTGTAGAGTACAGTGAGTAGAGCACAGTGTGTAGAGTACAGTGAGTAGAGCACAGTGTGTAGAGTACAGTGAGTAGAGCACAGTGTGTAGAGTACAGTGATTAGTGCACAGTGTGTAGAGTACAGTGATTAGAGCACAATGTGTAGAGTACAGTGATTAGAGCACAGTGTGTAGAGTACAATGATTAGAGCACAGTGTGTAGAGTACAGTGATTAGAGCACAGTGTGTAGAGTACAGTGATTAGAGCACAGTGTGTAGAGTACAGTGTGTAGAGCACAGTGTGTAGAGTACAGTGATTAGAGCACAGTGTGTAGAGTACAGTGTGTAGAGTACAGTGTGTAGAGTACAGTGATTAGAGCACAGTGTGTAGAGTACAGTGATTAGAGCACAGTGTGTAGAGTACAGTGATTAGAGCACAGTGTGTAGAGTACAGTGATTAGTGAACAGTGTGTAGAGTACAGTGATTAGAGCACAGTGTGTAGAGTACAGTGAGTAGAGCACAGTGTGTAGAGTACAGTGATTAGAGCACAGTGTGTAGAGTACAGTGAGTAGAGCACAGTGTGTAGAGTACAGTGAGTAGAGCACAGTGTGTAGAGTACAGTGAGTAGAGCACAGTGTGTAGAGTACAGTGAGTAGAGCACAGTATGTAGAGTACAGTGATTAGAGCACAGTGTGTAGAGTACAGTGATTAGAGCACAGTGTGTAGAGTACAGTGATTAGAGCACAGTGTGTAGAGTATAGTGATTTGAGCACAGTGTGTAGAGTACAGTGATTAGAGCACAGTGTGTAGAGTACAGTGATTAGAGCACAGTGTGTAGAGCACAGTGTGTAGAGTACAGTGATTAGAGCACAGTGTGTAGAGTACAGTGATTAGAGCACAGTGTGTAGAGTACAGTGAGTAGAGCACAGTGTGTAGAGTACAGTGATTAGAGCACAGTGTGTAGAGTACAGTGAGTAGAGCACAGTGTGTAGAGTACAGTGATTAGAGCACAGTGTGTAGAGTACAGTGAGTAGAGCACAGTGTGTAGAGTACAGTGAGTAGAGCACAGTGTGTAGAGTACAGTGATTAGAGCACAGTGTGTAGAGTACAGTGATTAGAGCACAGTGTGTAGAGTACAGTGATTAGAGCACAGTGTGTAGAGTACAGTGATTAGAGCACAGTGTGTAGAGTACAGTGATTAGAGCACAGTGTGTAGAGTACAGTGATTAGAGCACAGTGTGTAGAGCACAGTGATTAGAGCACAGTGTGTAGAGTACAGTGAGTAGAGCACAGTGTGTAGAGTACAGTGAGTAGAGCACAGTGTGTAGAGTAGAGTGATTAGAGCACAGTGTGTAGAGTACAGTGAGTAGAGCACAGTGTGTAGAGTACAGTGAGTAGAGCACAGTGTGTAGAGTACAGTGAGTAGAGCACAGTGTGTAGAGTACAGTGATTAGAGCACAGTGTGTAGAGTACAGTGAGTAGAGCACAGTGTGTAGAGTACAGTGATTAGAGCACAGTGTGTAGAGTACAGTGATTAGAGCACAGTGTGTAGAGTACAGTGATTAGAGCACAGTGTGTAGAGTATAGTGATTTGAGCACAGTGTGTAGAGTACAGTGATTAGAGCACAGTGTGTAGAGTACAGTGATTAGAGCACAATGTGTAGAGTACAGTGATTAGAGCACAGTGTGTAGAGTACAGTGATTAGAGCACAGTGTGTAGAGTACAGTGATTAGAGCACAGTGTGTAGAGTACAGTGATTAGAGCACAGTGTGTAGAGTACAGTGTGTAGAGCACAGTGTGTAGAGTACAGTGATTAGTGCACAGTGTGTAGAGTACAGTGATTAGAGCACAGTGTGTAGAGTACAGTGATTAGTGCACAGTGTGTAGAGTACAGTGATTAGAGCACAGTGTGTAGAGTACAGTGATTAGAGCACAGTGTGTAGAGTACAGTGATTAGAGCACAGTGTGTAGAGTACAGTGATTAGAGCACAGTGTGTAGAGTACAGTGATTAGAGCACAGTGTGTAGAGTATAGTGATTTGAGCACAGTGTGTAGAGCACAGTGAGTAGAGCACAGTGTGTAGAGTACAGTGATTAGAGCACAGTGTGTAGAGTACAGTGATTAGAGCACAGTGTGTAGAGTACAGTGATTAGAGCACAGTGTGTAGAGTACAGTGAGTAGAGCACAGTGTGTAGAGTACAGTGATTAGAGCACAGTGTGTAGAGTACAGTGAGTAGAGCACAGTGTGTAGAGTACAGTGATTAGAGCACAGTGTGTAGAGTACAGTGAGTAGAGCACAGTGTGTAGAGTACAGTGAGTAGAGCACAGTGTGTAGAGTACAGTGATTAGAGCACAGTGTGTAGAGTACAGTGATTAGAGCACAGTGTGTAGAGTACAGTGATTAGAGCACAGTGTGTAGAGTACAGTGATTAGAGCACAGTGTGTAGAGTACAGTGATTAGAGCACAGTGTGTAGAGTACAGTGATTAGAGCACAGTGTGTAGAGCACAGTGATTAGAGCACAGTGTGTAGAGTACAGTGAGTAGAGCACAGTGTGTAGAGTACAGTGAGTAGAGCACAGTGTGTAGAGTAGAGTGATTAGAGCACAGTGTGTAGAGTACAGTGAGTAGAGCACAGTGTGTAGAGTACAGTGAGTAGAGCACAGTGTGTAGAGTACAGTGAGTAGAGCACAGTGTGTAGAGTACAGTGATTAGAGCACAGTGAGTAGAGTACAGTGAGTAGAGCACAGTGTGTAGAGTACAGTGAGTAGAGCACAGTGTGTAGAGTAGAGTGATTAGAGCACAGTGTGTAGAGTACAGTGAGTAGAGCACAGTGTGTAGAGTACAGTGAGTAGAGCACAGTGTGTAGAGTACAGTGATTAGAGCACAGTGTGTAGAGTACAGTGAGTAGAGCACAGTGTGTAGAGTACAGTGAGTAGAGCACAGTGTGTAGAGTAGAGTGATTAGAGCACAGTGTGTAGAGTACAGTGAGTAGAGCACAGTGTGTAGAGTACAGTGAGTAGAGCACAGTGTGTAGAGTACAGTGATTAGAGCACAGTGTGTAGAGTACAGTGATTAGAGCACAGTGTGTAGAGTACAGTGATTAGAGCACAGTGTGTAGAGTACAGTGATTAGAGCACAGTGTGTAGAGTACAGTGATTAGAGCACAGTGTGTAGAGTACAGTGATTAGAGCACAGTGTGTAGAGTATAGTGATTTGAGCACAGTGTGTAGAGTACAGTGATTAGAGCACAGTGTGTAGAGTACAGTGATTAGAGCACAGTGTGTAGAGCACAGTGAGTAGAGCACAGTGTGTAGAGTACAGTGATTAGAGCACAGTGTGTAGAGTACAGTGATTAGAGCACAGTGTGTAGAGTACAGTGATTAGAGCACAGTGTGTAGAGTACAGTGAGTAGAGCACAGTGTGTAGAGTACAGTGAGTAGAGCACAGTGTGTATAGTACAGTGATTAGAGCACAGTGTGTAGAGTACAGTGAGTAGAGCACAGTGTGTAGAGTACAGTGAGTAGAGCACAGTGTGTAGAGTATAGTGATTAGAGCACAGTGTGTAGAGTACAGTGAGTAGAGCACAGTGTGTAGAGTACAGTGATTAGAGCACAGTGTGTAGAGTACAGTGATTAGAGCACAGTGTGTAGAGTACAGTGATTAGAGCACAGTGATTAGAGCACAGTGTGTAGAGTACAGTGATTAGTGCACAGTGTGTAGAGTACAGTGATTAGAGCACAGTGTGTAGAGTACAGTGAGTAGAGCACAGTGTGTAGAGTACAGTGATTAGAGCACAGTGTGTAGAGTACAGTGATTAGAGCACAGTGTGTAGAGTATAGTGATTTGAGCACAGTGTGTAGAGTACAGTGAGTAGAGCACAGTGTGTAGAGCACAGTGTGTAGAGCACAGTGTGTAGAGTACAGTGATTAGAGCACAGTGTGTAGAGTACAGTGATTAGAGCACAGTGTGTAGAGTACAGTGATTAGAGCACAGTGTGTAGAGTACAGTGATTAGAGCACAGTGTGTAGAGTACAGTGAGTAGAGCACAGTGTGTAGAGTACAGTGATTAGAGCACAGTGTGTAGAGTACAGTGATTAGAGCACAGTGTGTAGAGTACAGTGATTAGTGCACAGTGTGTAGAGTACAGTGATTAGAGCACAGTGTGTAGAGTACAGTGAGTAGAGCACAGTGTGTAGAGTACAGTGATTAGAGCACAGTGTGTAGAGTACAGTGATTAGAGCACAGTGTGTAGAGTATAGTGATTTGAGCACAGTGTGTAGAGTACAGTGAGTAGAGCACAGTGTGTAGAGCACAGTGTGTAGAGTACAGTGTGTAGAGTACAGTGATTAGAGCACAGTGTGTAGAGTACAGTGAGTAGAGCACAGTGTGTAGAGTACAGTGATTAGAGCACAGTGTGTAGAGTACAGTGATTAGAGCACAGTGTGTAGAGTACAGTGATTAGAGCACAGTGTGTAGAGTACAGTGAGTAGAGCACAGTGTGTAGAGTACAGTGATTAGAGCACAGTGTGTAGAGTACAGTGATTAGAGCACAGTGTGTAGAGTACAGTGAGTAGAGCACAGTGTGTAGAGTACAGTGAGTAGAGCACAGTGTGTAGAGTACAGTGAGTAGAGCACAGTGTGTAGAGTACAGTGATTAGAGCACAGTGTGTAGAGTACAGTGATTAGAGCACAGTGTGTAGAGTACAGTGATTAGAGCACAGTGTGTAGAGTACAGTGAGTAGAGCACAGTGTGTAGAGTACAGTGATTAGAGCACAATGTGTAGAGTACAGTGATTAGAGCACAGTGTGTAGAGTACAGTGATTAGAGCACAGTGTGTAGAGTACAGTGATTAGAGCACAGTGTGTAGAGTACAGTGATTAGAGCACAGTGTGTAGAGTACAGTGTGTAGAGCACAGTGTGTAGAGTACAGTGAGTAGAGCACAGTGTGTAGAGTAGAGTGATTAGAGCACAGTGTGTAGAGTACAGTGATTAGTGCACAGTGTGTAGAGTACAGTGATTAGAGCACAGTGTGTAGAGTACAGTGAGTAGAGCACAGTGTGTAGAGTACAGTGATTAGAGCACAGTGTGTAGAGTACAGTGAGTAGAGCACAGTGTGTAGAGTACAGTGATTAGAGCACAGTGTGTAGAGTACAGTGAGTAGAGCACAGTGTGTAGAGTACAGTGAGTAGAGCACAGTGTGTAGAGTACAGTGATTAGAGCACAGTGTGTAGAGTACAGTGATTAGAGCACAGTGTGTAGAGTACAGTGATTAGAGCACAGTGTGTAGAGTACAGTGATTAGAGCACAGTGTGTAGAGTACAGTGATTAGAGCACAGTGTGTAGAGTACAGTGATTAGAGCACAGTGTGTAGAGCACAGTGATTAGAGCACAGTGTGTAGAGTACAGTGAGTAGAGCACAGTGTGTAGAGTACAGTGAGTAGAGCACAGTGTGTAGAGTAGAGTGATTAGAGCACAGTGTGTAGAGTACAGTGAGTAGAGCACAGTGTGTAGAGTACAGTGAGTAGAGCACAGTGTGTAGAGTACAGTGATTAGAGCACAGTGTGTAGAGTACAGTGAGTAGAGCACAGTGTGTAGAGTACAGTGATTAGAGCACAGTGTGTAGAGTACAGTGATTAGAGCACAGTGTGTAGAGTACAGTGAGTAGAGCACAGTGTGTAGAGTACAGTGAGTAGAGCACAGTGTGTAGAGTACAGTGATTAGAGCACAGTGTGTAGAGTACAGTGAGTAGAGCACAGTGTGTAGAGTATAGTGATTAGAGCACAGTGTGTAGAGTACAGTGATTAGAGCACAGTGTGTAGAGTACAGTGAGTAGAGCACAGTGTGTAGAGTACAGTGAGTAGAGCACAGTGTGTAGAGTACAGTGATTAGAGCACAGTGTGTAGAGTACAGTGAGTAGAGCACAGTGTGTAGAGTACAGTGATTAGAGCACAGTGTGTAGAGTACAGTGATTAGAGCACAGTGTGTAGAGTACAGTGATTAGAGCACAGTGTGTAGAGTACAGTGATTAGAGCACAGTGTGTAGAGTACAGTGAGTAGAGCACAGTGTGTAGAGTACAGTGATTAGAGCACAGTGTGTAGAGTACAGTGATTAGAGCACAGTGTGTAGAGTATAGTGATTTGAGCACAGTGTGTAGAGTACAGTGAGTAGAGCACAGTGTGTAGAGCACAGTGTGTAGAGTACAGTGTGTAGAGTACAGTGATTAGAGCACAGTGTGTAGAGTACAGTGAGTAGAGCACAGTGTGTAGAGTACAGTGATTAGAGCACAGTGTGTAGAGTACAGTGATTAGAGCACAGTGTGTAGAGTACAGTGATTAGAGCACAGTGTGTAGAGTATAGTGATTTGAGCACAGTGTGTAGAGTACAGTGAGTAGAGCACAGTGTGTAGAGCACAGTGTGTAGAGTACAGTGTGTAGAGTACAGTGATTAGAGCACAGTGTGTAGAGTACAGTGAGTAGAGCACAGTGTGTAGAGTACAGTGATTAGAGCACAGTGTGTAGAGTACAGTGATTAGAGCACAGTGTGTAGAGTACAGTGATTAGTGCACAGTGTGTAGAGTACAGTGATTAGAGCACAGTGTGTAGAGTACAGTGAGTAGAGCACAGTGTGTAGAGTACAGTGATTAGAGCACAGTGTGTAGAGTACAGTGATTAGAGC